>CM065722.1:41327073-41347073 GCA_033310375.1 Conus canariensis | reverse complement strand
ATGTTGCCGCTCGGCACACCGCCACCACCACAACCCCCCCCCCCTCCCCCCCCCTTTTCTACAGTCCGTGCACTGGCTGAACTAGTAACGTACGTCATCGGAGTTTCTCCGTGAGAGTCTGTGTCTATACGGACGCATAAATTAAACTGGCCGCTGAAGTCCGTGAGCTGTGCCGAATTGGTTCAAACGGTTTCTGAGGCGACTGGTATTAAGATTAGATCCCTTCCCCTCTCACCCCTGATGGGTGACTGACAGGTTGTCACAACCGAATCCGGCAATTAGAATTCATATATACCAGACACACGGGGTGCAATTTATAAAGACTACCGTGAATGAAAGACATGTCCCTAAAAGCTTTCGCTATGAGGACGTAAATCTCAACTATTTTCGGTGCAATTTCACTGACCCCTCAAGACTACCTGTAGACCAGACCAGAGGAAGACAAAAGAGACAACTAGAGAAGGCGTGGGACAATCCTGGAAACCTCGTTGATCTCCAGTCATTCACTGTTCATTCCCAGGAAAAGTGAGTTGGAACTCTGTTTTACATTTTGGAATCTATGTATGGATTTTATGTATGCTGTGTGCGTTAACATTGTAACTTTGTACAAATGCTTAGCAACATGTATCAAACTGATGAATGGTTATTCTTTGTAGGAGTTGGCTTGCCCTCATATGGCAAAAGCTCTCTCCCAGTGGTTATGATTCTTTGTTAACTATCTGATCACTGTTCTTTGTGTTCCCCCTAACTTTTGCCAGTAGGCAATTCTGTCTGTTAAGATAATAATTGAATGATTAATTTTGGTCAGGAAAACAGTATGCCTGTGCTAGGTTAAGAACTGCTACCCTGATTTATAAATACTGGTGATTGTTGGAATGATTTGTAGTGTATGACTTTAAGTCTACACCACATGTGTACTTGGACTCAGTGTAGCCCAAGTCAGTGTGATTTAATTCATAAGAAACATGGAAGAGTTGTTTGACTGAAACGATGTAACATAGCATTACTGTCTCCTACCCTCTTGTAAGCTTAACTTAGTCTTTAAACAAAAGTGGAGATTAATAGTTATAGCAGAAACTCTACCATAGAGGAAACTTTGCTGGCTGAGTCTCACACCTGTGCTGAAAGTAAACCAGGGTAAATGTGTGCACTCGACAAACCAGCCATCAGATTCTCACCTACAGACCAAGTTCTCTTTATCGCAGAACTGGGATCCTGGCCACGCGATCCTGGTCACGCTATCCTGGCCACGCTACACATTGCGGCTGGACCAGAAGCTGGGACTTCGCCCAACACCAGGGCGACACCAGACAACCAATCTACACCAGTGGGGCAGTCACCAACCACAGGAGAGATCAACTACCCTCTCCGAAGCAAAGCTAAGTTAGCGTACCACCTGGACTCAAAACCATCAGACCCTTGCCCTCACTTGATGAAGAAAAACAGGGAGACCCCCTGTATGCCAGCTTAAGCTTACTGCACTGAGTGCAAGCGAGTAAAGTAGGAGTGAGGGAGGGCCCCTCATTGTGGTAGTCCAGTAAGAATTAAACCCTAGCCTATAGAACTGACCCGCCAATACTTACCTATGTGTAAACAATAAAAGTTGATGTGTGAAATTGCACTTGTGTCAGTTCTCTGTTGTTCAATCAAATGTTGAATGTTTGAACTTCTCTCTTCAATTCTGTCTCTCGGAACTACAAGTACTTATAAGAGTACAGGCCTAAGGAAAACTATCTCAGAGCCACTGTTAAGTATTTTACCCAGTCCCGGTATAAAATAAAAATTTCTTCGATGACTAGTACCGGAAAGTTGCTCCTTCCACCACTAGTAAGAGAGAGGGTGTAGGTGAAATGTTAAGGTAATTCCCATTGAGAAATTATCCCCAGTCCTTCCCCTAGAGGACCTACCTAACACTTACTCATCTCGTCACAAAAACAAATTAGCTAACAATGAACAAGTCTGCACATCCGCCTCCCACCCCACCCCACCCCACCCCCTTTTAAATTGTCTGTTAATCTTTTGTAATGAAAACAGAACCGAGAAAATGAAAGGCACAAAACTATTGCCATTGTCTAAAACGGTGGAAAGAAGCCCACTGAGTGATGTACGTATGTGGTTCATTCTTACCCGGTAAAACTGCGCTCTCTTTGTTTTCTTCATTGGCTTTTTCCACATTGATTTCATCTTGTCTTTTCTTCAACTGTTATAAAATTACTGATCCTCCATTACATATTTTGTTTGTTGATTTGTTTACTTTTTTCCCGTTGATTTTGGACTGATAAGGGGAGTTGTAGATGAGACATGGATGAAAATTGATCAGGATGCAGTAGAAAGAAACTCGTGGAGAGCGTGGCAGCAGAGAGTCCTCAGAAGAGAAGCCCCCTTCAAGCAAGTGTTTCGGCCCTTATCTCCTGACACTCTAGGGGGGTTGGGCCACACCCGGTTCATGACTCCGGATGTCCCTCTGCTGCCCCTTTTTTTCCCATCTTGGGACGAGCCATGGCTGGGATTCGAACCCATGACCCTCTGGACATGCTCATTTTCCACTTAATGACTCGCGCTTTAACCACTGAGCCACAGGGACACCTGATATTTGTAGGGAAATTAAGCCTTATGAAGTTCACTTTTGTTCCTCCTTGACCAGATCCAGCTTGAACACCTCTCTGCCGCTTCTGCCATTGCTTTCAGGGCTCTGGTTTTTTCCTTCCCTGCAACAGAGCTGTTTCATGAGGCTGTATGCAGACGTTCCTACAAACCCCCTAGCTCCAATTTCTGCAGTGAGGACTTTGACCTGATAGCCTTCTCTCCTCAGGCTGTTTGCCAGATCAGCATACTTTTCAGTCTTGTAGATTTGAGCTGCCTCCATTCTGTTCTCATATGGCACCGTGAGCTCGATCATGATCAGCTGCTTGGTTGACTTAGAGTGGACTACTATGTCTGGTCTCATGCCACTCTTGCTGATGATCTCTGGGTGACTCTTCCATTCTGGGAGGTCTGCAGTGCACTCCCAGTCATCTGCCCCGTCCAGCAGACTCTGCCTGCATGTTTCGAGTGGCACTGTTGTTCTTGGCCATGATTTGCTGCCTCCTGCCGTGAAGAATGTTGCGGGTGCTTTTGGAGTCCTGATTTTCCCTTTTGTGGTGTTGGTACTAGCCCAGACTACTTGTACAATTTCTTTGAGCACTTGGTTGTGCCTCCATGTGTACCTTCCTTGAGCCAGGGCTACTTTACATGAGCTTAGGACATGCTCCACTGTTTGTTTTTCATGGCAGAGGGGCATGCAGGATCGTCTGTTTTCCCCCACTTCACCAGGTTTGCATTTGAGGGCAGAAGGTCATATGCAGATCTGAGAATGAAGCTGATCCTGAGAGGGGCCATGTGCCAAATGTCATTCCAAGTGAGACTTCTTTGGAGTGCATTCTCCCACGTTGTCCATTGCCCTTGCTGGCTCTGCTGGACTGCTTTTTGGAGTCTTTTTTGGTCTTCTTCTTTTCTCATCTCCTGAATCATCATGTCTCTTTTGGCTTTTCCTTTGGCCTTTGACCACCATTCAGTTTTGGTCACCCCCAGTCCCTGTCTGTTGGTCTGTGTGTGTCCTGTTATTTCTCTGATCTTGAGACTTTCTTTTGCAGAATCCATCGCCTCTTGAACTTTCCATTTTCTGCCTGTCTTCAGCTGGGGCTTAATTGCTTCTACCACCTTGTCTCCTGAGTCCTCCAGCATGCTTTGAAGTCTGATCTTCCCTGCTTTGTATTCCTCCAGGATGGATTTCAGGGTAGTTTCAGCTTTGCTTGGCGACAGTACAGCGCTATGTCAGTCAGACAGGGTGGGACACCAAGCCATTTCCTTGTGAACTTGTTGATTTTGGCTTCCATTGCCTCCACTATGCTGGTGCAGATGTCGTATATCATCAGAGGCCATAGCAGCTTTGGTATCAGCATGAACTGCAGACACCAGACCTTGTATTTGCCAGGGAGCCCACACTGGTCAATGGTCTCCAAGCCTTCCTCCGCCATCTGCTTGGTTTCTTTTGCTCTTTGTGTGTCTTTCAGCGTATCATCATACCATCTTCCAAGGCTCTTGACTGGTTCTTCTGTGACTGTTGGAATGGCCTGGTTGGCAACACTGAAGACCACAGATCCGGCCACTTTTCCTTTCCTCAGTGAGAGACTCCGTGATTTCTTTGGCTTGAACTTCATTCTGGATGAGGCAACTATGTCGTCCAGCCTCTCCAGCACATGACGTGTCTCGTCTTCTCTGGATGAAATCACTGTAGTGTCATCCATGAAGGCCTTGAGAGGAGGCATCTTGTATCCATCGCCAAGGTCTGTTTGTCTCGCGTTGTTTGTTGCTGCTTTCAAGATGAGTTCCACTGCCAGCACGAACAGTATTGGGGAAATTGCACAGCCCATTGCAATACCCACTTCCAAGTTGATCCAGTCTGTTGTGTACTCCTTGGTAGAGAACCGCATTGAGAAGCCATTGAAGTACTTCTTGAGCATGTCGCGGATGTTCTTTGGCACATGGTACATCTCAAGAGCCAACTGTATCATCTCATGGGGCACAGATCCATATGCGTTTGCCAGATCAAGCCACACTACGTCCAGGTCTCTCTTTTCTGTTTTTGCTTTTTGGATTGCGTCCCAGATCATTGTGGCGTGTTCTACACAGCCCGCCACGCCTGGGATGCCACCTTTCTGGACTGACACATCCAAGTACTTGTTTTCCATCAGGTACTTGGTCAGCCTTGCTGCCATGACAGAGAAGAAGATTTTCCCTTCGACGTCAGTAGTGATATTGGCCTGAACTGGCTAATGTCACTTGAGTTTTGCTCTTTGGGATGTACACACCATCTGCCGTCATCCACTGGCCGCTGATCTTCTGGTTTCTCCAAGCCGATCGCAGCAGCCTGTGGAGCCACTCCAGCACCTTGGGACATTTCTTGTAAAGCTGGTAAGGTATTCCGTTTGGCCCTGGTGATGATTTGGCTCTGGCTTTGTCGACCACCTTCTTGATTTCCGCCAACGTTGGAGGCTTGCCATTGAACTGTTCCTCAGGGTTGGTTGGCCACACCAGACCTTGAATGTCGAGTGGTGCTTTGCTCTGTGGGTCAGAGTATGTTTTCCTCAGATGCTGCTCAAGAACTCCTTTGTCCACACTTAGGGTCCCAGATTTTGGCTGCTCAAACAGTGTTCTGGCAAACTGGAAGGGGTCTCTGAAGAAGCGCTCTTGTGTCTTCTTCTTTTTGCTCTTCCTCTTCCTCGCAGATTCCGCTTTGCTGAGGGCACTGTGTTTTTCTTTCAGGTCTTTCCACAGTTTTTCCAAGCCTTGTTTTTCAGCTGGCAGTGCGGTCTTCATTTGCATCTTGAGGTTTTTCTTTTGGACCCTGATCTTGTCCATCTTTTCTTGGCGTCTGGATTTCTTTGGAGGTGTTTTCTCTTCGGGTAGTTTTGCTCCATAGGCGTCTCTACATGTGGCATACACAATGTCCCCATATGTGGCTAGTTTGTGTTCCAGGGTGCTTTTCCCTATCAGTGCATCGAGTCTTTGGACGATTTTTGCATCCAGTTTCTCCCAATCTTCAGTTTCGTTTGCTCGTGGCAGGTTGAGTTTCAGGCGCCTGGCATCGAGGGCCTGTGCAAATTCCTCATCCGAACCAACAGCGTGGATGTCCTTGGCACTGTGGTTTAAATCCTGGCCTTGGTCTTCCGACGTCTTATCTGCTGATGCAGTGCGCTGCTGCTCATTCAGATGAGTCTTCACACATCCCATCTTTGTTCTGTGGATCTTCATGCCACGGGTGGTAGCGAAACGCTTTCCACAGACACATGGATATTCCATTTGGTCCATGTTCATAGTCCGTTTGGGATTTGCAGTCATGATTGGTTGAGCACCGATGGATTCATCATTCTCTCCCCCTTTCGGTGAATCCTGGGAGCATCTTTTCCTTTTATTTTTAGTAGCCACATGTTTAAGGCAAAGTGGGGAGCCAGCCCACAAAGCCCTTGGTTCTGGTCTTTCCCAGTGTCCTCCGGTCTTTCCCGGACGTCCTCCGGCCTATTCCCGGAAGTCAATGGTTTACCCATGCATCAGTAGAAAGAAACTCGTGGAGAGCGTGGTTAGGTGGTTAAACTGCATCTGTATTTCATCAATTATCCCATATACCGTACCAATTCCTTCCATCCATTATACAATATGAATGGTAAAAATATGAACAAACCGGTGTGGGGGGAGGGGGGGGATGCGGGATCGGGGAAATATAAACACTTATACACTTAAGGATCTCTTTTGATGAGGGAAAATTTTTATTCTGTTTGTTTGGCTTTTTTAAAAATAATTCTTTAAGCAGTTTCCCCATTCCCTTTTTTTTTTTAAATCATGTTGAAATTACCTGAACTGAAATAGTTTTTTTTCTTCTTTTTTTCTGTGCCAACCTTTGCGCCACCTCAGAGGCAGTGCACCCACGCCGCTCATTCCGACAACCCGTCCACAGCCACAGTCCGGTCGGCCCCGCCGCAGCCTCGGCACCGGCAATCCACAGGGAGCAGTTAATGCCAAGTCGTCAAGAGGCAACCCACCGGAGGAGACACTGCACTGCTGCCGAGTCACTTCGGTGGTGTTCAGTGGCGCCTGTTCTGATATAACATACGCAGACACCACCTACTAAGCCCCCTACTGACGACAATAATTGCTTAGTCGCGGAGCCGGCGTGAGTGAGCTCTCCCTCCGGAGGGCGCCACCACGTCCGTCCAACGACAGCCCCTATGGACTCGCCGATACCGGTGACCCCGACGGAACCAAACCAAGGCCACAGACGCGGAGAGGACATCGAAATTGAGGTCACCATGAGAGCAGGGCATGAAGGGCCACAGAATTTGAGACATTTCATTTTAATGCTGATCGATGAGAATGAGGATGATTAAGATGATGCTACGGATTTCCATTTCGGCCTGAGACTACATGACAGGGATGTACTCTACGCTTCCTTTCATAATATATCCTGGCGTCAACCAGGCCCGAGAGATACAGGCACCTGCAGTGTTGGTCAGGAAATTTGAGCAACACTCTCAGAAACGCATCCATTAAGTGGATGAAACTCGACTGTGTGGTCCCAGTCTTCCCAACTGAGTCCGCAGCAAACTCAACTCTGGGTAGGAGCCGGTCGGGGCAGAAAAACCCACATGACACTGATGGGATTCGAACCCAGAACTGAAATAGTTGATAGAGTTTTTTTTTTTACATATTTACAATGCACTCTACCTGCTGAGTAACGCTCATGATAGTTTTTTTTACATATTTACAATGCACTCTACCTGCTGAGTAACGCTCATGATAGAGTTTTTTTGTTGTTTTTTTTACATATTTACAATGCACTCTACCTGCTGAGTAACGCTCATGATAGGTTTTTTTTTTTTTTTTTTTACATATTTACAATGCACTCTACCTGCTGAGTAACGCTCATGATAGAGTTTTTTTGGTTTTTTTTTTACATATTTACAATGCACTCTACCTGCTGAGTAACGCTCAAGGTCCTAGGGCGTTCAAAAAAATGGGGAAGTAGGCAGGAGATGTGAGGTTGGGAGAATACACTAAATATTATGAACATGGAAATTTTGACAGTCTGGCCTATCTATTCCATCGCTGTGCTCTCTCTCTCTCTCTCTCTCTCTCTCTCTCTCTCTCTCTCTCACACACACACACACACACACACACACACACACACATACACAACACACAAGCAAAGCATCTTGATATCCGGGAAAGCACAGTGCGCGGGATGCGTTTTGAAATAATTTGAAGTCCCTTTTTCATCGTCCGGCATAGGCATAGCAAATATGACATGGAAATTAATTCCAGGCAATACGACCAAGATACACCTGAATATCCGGGAGAGCACAGTTTAAGACATGTGTTTTGTTAAATGGATTTCATTTTGAACTCTTTTTTTCATTTGGAATGGTGAATTTGACGTGGAAATTTACTCTAGGTGATGTGACCATCAAGAAGTATGTCGAAATATCACCATGTTTATACACCTCCGTGTCTAGAATAATGTCACCGGGTCTATATGTCACCGAGTCTGTATGTCACCTTGTCTGTGTGTCTGACCCTAATCCTAAACTTCACCAAACCTTAATTCTCACCAAACCCTAACCATAATCAAATCCTGAACCTAACACACAGACACTGTGACACACAGAACCCTCATTTACACGAAAGGTTACATGAAGATTGAGTGACATACGGACACGATGACGTAGACACTGTGACATAAAGAGCTTACCGCGACCATAATACAGCTGACGCTTCCTCTCATAACACTGGTCGAACAAAAATATGTTGCCTACCAACTTCAGTCTCCCATCCTCTTCTACACGGATATCTTCTATCCCCCATTTCTTTTTCATCCCCCACCCCCACCCCGACACACACACACACACACACACACGCGCGCGCACGCACGCACGCACGCATGCACGCACACACACGCACACACACACACACACACACATGCACCTCCCATCTGAAAGTTCATTCCAAGATATCTCACACCTACCAGCCGCCGTGGCGAAGTGGTTAGCGTCGCGGACTCCCGGCTGGGAGGTCGTGGGTTCGAATCCCATCAGAAGTCATGTGGGTTTTTCTGCCCCGACCGGCTCCTACCCAGAGTTGAGTTGCTGCGGACTCAGTTGGGAAGACTGGGACCACACAGTCGAGTTTCATCCACTTAATGGATGCGTTTCTGAGAGTGTTGTTCAAATTTCCTGACCAACACTGCAGGTGCCTGTATCTCTCGGGCCTGGTTGACGCCGGAATATGTTATGAAAGGAAGCGTAGAGTACAGCCCTGTCATGTAGTCTCAGACCGAAATGGAAATCCGTAGCATCATCTTAATCATCCTCATTCTCATCGATCAGCATAAAAAAAAAATGTCTCAAATTCTGTGGCCCTTCATGCCCTGCTCTCATGGTGACCTCAATTTCGATGTCCTCTCCACGTCTGTGGCCTTGGTTTGGTTCCGTCGGGGTCACCGGTATCGGCGAGTCTATGGGGGCTGTCGTTGGACGGACGTGGTGGCGCCCTCCGGAGGGAGAGCTCACTCACGCCGGCTCCGCGACTAAGCAGTTATTGTCGTCAGTAGGGGCTTAGTAGGTGGTGTCCTGCGTATGTTAGATCAGAACAGGCGCCACTGAACACCACCGAAGTGACTCGGCAGCAGTGCAGTGTCTCCTCCGGTGGGTTGCCTCTTGACGACTTGATATTGACTGCTCCCTGTGGATAGCCGGTGCCGGGGCTGCGGCGGGGCCGACCGGGCTGTGGCTGTGGACGGGGTGTCGGAATGAGCGGCGTGGGTGCACTGCCTGAGGTGGCGCAGAGGTTGGGACAGCAAAAAAAAAAAAAAAAAAAAAAAGATATCTCACACCTCTTCTCAAATGTCTAAGGAAGTTTATAGAAATAATGCTGGCTGCTCTTTGCGCATGACAGTTATAAATGGTCCGGCTTCACCCGTTATGTGTGGCGGCATCTGTTATGAGCGCAATAAACGGTTTTTCCTGTCTGCAGAGAGACCTTTCCTTGTTGAGCTTTCCTCGTTAACACACGTTACAAATGTTTTTACTTCCCTTTCGTTCTCTTCTCTTTTGTGTGTGTGTGTGTGTGTGTGTGTGTGTGTGTGTGTGCGTGCGCGCGCGCGCGCGCGCGCGCGCGCGCGTGTGTGTGTGTGTGTGTGAGTCTCTGTGTGTGTGAGAGAGAGAGACAGACAGACAAAAGAGAGAGAGAGAGAGAGAGACAGAAGAAGAAGAAGAAGAAGAACGTGCGCTCTTGCAGCCATTTATTCACAAGAATACATACTTCTACTCTGTCTGTCTGTCTGTCTCTCTGTCTCTCTCTCTCTCTCTCTCTCTCTCTCTCTCTCTCTCCTCAGATTCACAAGCGCGCGCACAAACACACACATTCTCTGGCTGTCGCTCTCTCTCTCTCTCTCTCTCTCTCTCTCTCTCTCTCCACACACACACACACACACACACACACACACACACACACACACACACACACACACACACACATTGCACACACAGAGAGGTTTGTACGCCCAACATCAAACAGGGCCATTACTCAGTGGAGGTGTCATCAGCTCCACATAGAGACTGCCTGGAACCCACACAGAGCGGACACAAATGTGACAAAGACCGCACAGACAGACAGGAGGGATGGAAGATAGGATGGATGGGTGGGTGAGCTGGTGGGACCGTCTGTTGGTGGGGTGGGGTGGGGTGGGGGTGGGGGGGGGGTGGGGATCAGGACTCACCTCTCTGTACAACCACTGTCTTTTCGGTGTCTTACTTAACTTTACTACGCGCATACAGGAAGTGATGTGATGTGATGCGAGTGCTCGCCCGCATGCATGCGTGCTTGCATGTGCGCATGCATGCGTGCGCGCTCGTGTGTTTGAGCATGTGTATGTGTGTGTCTGTGTGTGTTTTTGTGTGTCTGTGCGAGTGAGTGTATGTGTCTGTGTACACAATGTGTGCGTTCAGTTCAGTTGTTTCATGTCTCTCCGTCATAGCTGAAATTAGACGTTAAAACAGCCATAAAAGCATGCACTCAATGGATTTCACACACACCTGCACAATCTATCATGCAGATCCAAGATATCGATATTGAAAATTTCATATCTATCTGGTAACTATGGTATTAGAAATAACAATTGCAATATCAATATTGTATGGATCATTCAAAATATGGCTTACATTTTGATGGTTATCATTGTCAAGGCCTTTCTCTTCTAAGCCCTATTTAACACTGGACAATTAAATAATAGGCGGCAGGAAGAAATTTGCACATACACGTAACATCACGAGAATAATTTGTATTCCACATGATTAACATCAACTTCTAATTATCTGAGCTGAGTGCCTTGGACAAGTGGGCGATTATTAGGATTGTCACAAGACTTCGTTTTATATGCAAAGTTTTGTGATACTTGAAATACTTCTTGAGACAAAAACTGGGATAGAACATTTAGAACATTTTCGGTATCCCCACTCGCACTTTGTTTTGCAAGACAATCAGCTGCTTCATTCCACAATCTGACAACACTGATAGAATCTACACTTTTACTTCAATGCGTACAATGTATTAAGTATTTAGGGCAAGACACTAACATGGAAATTCGACCAGAATCAGTTTTTAGTTTCCTTGTTTATAAATGAATTTGTACAAGAACTAATGGCGAAAGAAGGACATGGAGCAAACACTCTCCAGGTATGATGAACTATTTGTCACTGGCAGATGATACTGTATAGCTTGCCTCAAACCGCGTTTGGTCGTCTTCAGGCCCAGATGAATCATCTCTATAATGCAGTACACACACTCCAAATGATTAAAATATGAAATACAGCACTATTGTGTTTAGAAAAGGAAGGTCTCTTGCAGCAAGAGAGAGGAACGGTCTTTTACAGGGGAGCAGATGGCTGCTGTTGACCGTTATAAATATCTTGAGTGTTTATTTTTCCACTCAATTTAGTTTTGTGAACTGCTTGTAAAGATCTTGCATATACGGCAGGAATTGCATTGTTATTCATATCTGACTGAACAATATTCTCTCTCTCTCTCTCTCTCTCTCTCTCTCTCTCTCTCTCTCTCTCTCTCTCTCTCGCTCACTCTCTCTCTCAGTTCATTTTCAAAGCACTGAAACGAAGAGAAGAACTGCTATCAGTTAACACACAAATGCCAGAGTACTTTCAGGAAGAACACAAATTTTTGTTATGCAAATATTTCCTTTCATAACTTTCAGTATATGCGCCGAGCGCGTGTGTGTTCTACGTTTGTTTTTGAGGGAGGGAATGAACAAGTGGGCTGGAGGTGAAAACGCTTTTCAAGTGCACTTTATCTCGACACTGGATGAACATTTTTAAAAGAGTTTCTTTTTCGCATCCAACCCATTAAGGCAAAAATGTATCTTATTTGTAATGAACATGAAATGGGTCTTAGATGGAAAGAAGAAACTAGATTGCTTGTACCTCGCCTTTGTTTTTTCATCTTTGTCTCTTTCATTTATAAACACACACACACACACACACACACACACACACACACACATATATATATATATATGTATCTAATATATATATATATATATATATATATGTGTGTGTGTGTGTGTGTGTGTGTGTGTGTGCCGGGCTACGTCATTCGCCGAATTCCGTACAGTTCCTTACAACTGGTATGCAGAGATGTCGGTGTTCACCTCTTGCTACGTAAAAATGTCCTAAAATGGCTGACATGTCTAACAGATGGATGGAGAACTTAATGAGGTCCAATCGCAAGAAGAAAGTTGACAGAATTCGGCAAATCGCTTAGCCCGGCGCAAATAATAATGCATAGCTATGAAGAAAACGTAACAACAACCATAACTAAACAAATAATTGGTTGAATGAATGAATAAGTAAAATAACTAAGTTGATAAATAAGTACATAAATAAATAAATAAAAACAAGAAATAAAAACGCAGAAGTTTAACACCGCCTGGTCACCGATTTTTTTTTCAATCAAACAAACACGCTGATCCAGCTTCCGACCATTTATAATCCGTTCAGTTTTCCATAGAAACAAAATAAGCATTGTCTTTAAAGACTGGTGGTCACAGAGGAAAACGTGTACTAATTATGTATAGGCTACCACTGCTAACCTTGTTTTTCCTTTCTCATTGTAACATGTGGGTTTAAAAAATGAAGAGGTGGATTTTGGCCTTAGGAGGGAAAAAAAAAGTCGCCGCCTTAGGTCCATTGATCCGACAACTGATGCCTCAAAAAAATAAAAAAAAACCAAAAAAAAACGTGGGTTTTTTTTAATGGGTGGCCACCGTGACCTCAATTCTACAGCCGGTTTTCCACGGGTATGGCATGACTCTTCGTACCAACGGACGCCCGCACTGTGAATGGCACACAAGATAGGACGACCCAACACGCCAATCCCCCTCCCTCCACCCACCTTCCCCCATTCATTTTCAATGCCTCTGACCTACACCCGGCACCCACTCGCAATCCAGGGCTTTCTATGGCCTATCACGGGTGTCAAAAAACTAAGTGTCAAAAAGTGTAGCGGTTGGATGTGAAGAGGTGATAACGTCCTATGACTGCGCATTCTATATCTATTAAAAGAAATACTGGATGAAGGCAGGAACAAAAAAAAGATGAGAAAGGGAGAGACAGACATATCTATAAACAAACACAAACTCATAAATACACATGTTTACACGAACATATACAAACATGCAAATCAAATACAAAGATACAAACAGGCAAACAGATGCAAACACGCAGGTACAGCCATCCAAACAACGATAGAGATGTTCAGATTCAGTTAATCATAGTCCAATCGCCTACACCAGGAATCGTTCAGGATGTTACCGCTCACGAAAACATTCCTCTCATAAATCAGTGAAACATGCCCACCAAGCGAAGATGTCGTTTCCACATTTATGAACCCTTCCAGTCAAAGATCTGGTTTCCGTCTGTAATCAACAAATGTATTGTAATCACTGCCCCTAAAAAAATGTAGATAATACTTAAAAGCTAGCCCCCACAAATGTGACGTATGTGCTACCCCTCCCTAAAAATGACATCAGCGTTACAAAATTACTGGGTATACATCATTCAACATGAGCTTGGGGAATTAAAAATGCAATATAAGGTCATGAAAAATAATGTATGCTCATTCATCATGCATGGAGGCACACTGCAAACTTTTTTTTTATTCTAGTTTGCTAAACATTTTTAGGTCTGAATTTTATAAGAATAAAAAACAGTTGACCATAAAAGTTTAAAAAAAAGAAAAAAGAGGACGACATCAGAATTTTCTCAATGGCGCTTTTCTTGATCTTGTTTCCTTGAGGCTTCTCATATGACGACATGATCAAACTCAAGATGAATTTTCATCTTTCATATAAAAATGTTCCTTTTAAACTCCACAATTGTAGCTGTTTTCAAGAACCGTTCCGAAAGATTTAGATTAGTATCTTCAAATAAAAAGGGCAGTACTTTTAATATTTTCAAACGTCGTTTAATGTAGAATCGTAACAACAAATATCTTAAGGTATGCATGTACAAAATATGTTTGTTACTTGAACACACTCAGGGATTTTCCTGGGTAGGCAAAAGAAGATGAGATTCGTAGTACAAACGAGAACGTAAATATAAAATCACACCCTCTATTTTTTGTAAGACACTCGAAACTGATTAGATGTGATCTTGCTTTGTCGTCCATTCTCACCATTGTTTCCCAGTGCATGTAGTGTCCCCGTTTCTATATCCCTGATTATAGAAACAGGCACTATAGGACAAATTACTGATGCTTCAAAGAATAACAACCATCACAAAATTGGTCTTTCTTGGGTCGTTGACAAACTCCAAGAGTGAACAACAAGTTTATCTCCCAAAATCTTAAAACATGAAGAAGTAAGTTCAGAGACGCTGAGCTGAGAACATCTGGGAGATATACCCGAACACAGTGCATGGCCCATGGAAACTTACGTACATTAATACATATACACATGAAGTCATGGCCCATACAAGAAGCTGATAATGCTGACACCATCACAGGCCCAACCGTCCCCCACTCCACCCCCACCCCCCATCCCCACCCCCACCCCCATTTAAACAAAAACATCAAATGTCAAGTATATCTTCGAGCATCTAGGTAAATGCTCTTACCTATTTGAATGAACCAACAGTCCATACGAACTGAGCAAGATGTGTTGACTGTTTTTCACTGCGCTTGGTCGTGCTTTAATATTTCGACAAACGTTACGAACTCGATCGAATGTGAGTTATGCCCATTAATGTCTTTTGAATGGAAGCAACATGCAATAAACAACAGCGACAACGTGCACACGTGATTATGTACAATTCACAACAATCAAAGTACTGACACCTTCGAGGCCGATAAGACCATAGGTCGTGCTGTAAGCGACACCCATTCCGCGTGATACGAACACAGATTGACACACAAACAGTGAAGGGCGAACACCATCACTTGCACATTTTATAATTACATTTTGACACCAATGTTTTATCATACGCTTTCAAATACCGACCATCTTGCACACCATGTTACAAGGTTAGATCTACTGGTTTGGGTACACTCGTCCTTTATCAGTACACTATAACCAATAGTTTCTTCTCTGCTTCAACGCTTGTGCTTGCCTCAGAAAGAAAACCAGGAAATAAAAAGAAAATCAAGGTAGTGTTAAACGGGGAAACTTAGAGAGAGTAAGACGAGAAGTTCCAAGCCGATTATAATCTCGTGTTCATAGTCAGTTTGCGTTGCTTCTTATTATTTGACTTTTTTTTTCTTTTAGAGAGAGAGAGAGAAGAGAGAGAGAGAGAGAGAGAGAGAGAGAGAGAGAGAACTTCTTTCTATTCAAGCTTAATACATGCACGTAAGGCTGTTTACATTCAATTTTCGGCCACCGTCGGTATTTTTTTAAGATACCTTAAAAAAAACCCTAAGATGCACGTGCTTGAAGCAGAGAGAGAGAGAGAGAGAGAGAGAGAGAGAGAGAGAGAGAGAGAGAGAGAGAATTTTCTTTTCAAGCTTAATATATGCACGTAAGCTTGTTTACATCCAATTTTCGACCAGAGTACTTTTTTTTTTTAAGATTAGAAAGAAAAAAAAACAAACAATAGAAAATTACATAAATACACACCTGCTAGAAGCAGAGAGAGAGGGGAGAGACAGACAGACAGACATACAGAGAGATAATGGTGTGAGGATGAGGATGAGGTTGGAAAGGTTGGTTGGAGGGGGGTGCACATCTTTTGTCCGTAAACTGCCAAATGAAAGGTTATTAAACGGACCTGCTATCTCTTGCTTTTAGAGATGGACAGTAAAAGTCGAGAGAGAGAGAGAGAGAGAGAGAGAGAGAGAGAGAGAGAGAGAGAGAGAGAGAGAGAGAGAGAATTCTGTAGATGTGCTTGTTTAAATCCATCATATCTGCGACAGAAATGGAATACATAAAATTAAAAATTGAAAAATAATAAACAAATATACAGTTGCTAACAATAAGCATTCAAAAATGGGGCAGAGGAGAGAGTGACAGAGAATACGAGTGAGAGGTGTGAAGAGGGGTAGGGGGATAGATGCAAAAACACAGACAGACAGACAGACAGAGACAGAGGCTTAGTTGAGAATTTCTTGTCCTACGGTGTAAAGTCAAAATTTCAATGTAAAACGGTAATTACTTGAAGTCGTTAATGATGGATGCATGCGTATACTCGTACGCATGAGTCTGTATTTCTTTCCCCCAAGAACAATACCAGTTAGGAATACACTACCAGCATCACACTCTGGGCAACTCTTCCCTTGACATCCATTTTCATTTCATCGTTCCAACTGCCAGGTCTACCTCTGGTGACATTTTTATGTAAGGTTGCCACATTCTGTCTTCGGGACGATGTTTAAACAAGATACCAATGTGCGTGTGTTTTGTTTTCGAGTTATCCAGAACATCGGCGAAAGATGGCCTGCTCTTCATTCGAAAAGTGAAATTTGATTTAAAGAACTTGCACGATTTTTATGCGTACTTTCATGCACGAGTCCCCGTTTTCGTCTCACCCGAAGGACCAGAAGTGGATGGGATCTGTATAGATGCTAACTTCGAAGAGAAAATCGCTCTTTCTACTTGGTCATCTCGGGTGGGAATTAAATCCCCTACCTTGGAACAAGAGTCTGCATGACGCCTTACCTACGAGGCCAGCCCCCCCCCCCCCCCCCCCCCCCCCCCCCGGCATCATTTACGCAGGTCGTCAAACGAACGGAAATAACAAAAACTGACAATGTCGAAGCAGCGTATCCGACTCTCGGGTCCTCTACAGGCAAATAAATATGACAGGTTGGAAGCGTCTTGTGTCTTCTCGTTTGTCTGTTTTCTGTGTCTTGTCGTTTGTTTTTCTGTGTCTTGTCGTTTGTCTGTTTTCTGTTTTCTGTGTCTTGTCGTTTGTCTGTTTTCTGTGTCTTGTGGGTTGCCTGTTTTCTGTGTCTTGTGGTTCGTCTGTTTTCCGCGTCTTGTGGGTTGTCTGTTTTCTGTGTCTTGTCGTTTGTTTTTCTGTGTCTTGTGGGTTGTCTGTTTTCTGTGTCTTGTGGTTAGTCTGTTTTCTGTGTCTTGTGGGTTGTCTGTTTTCTGTGTCTTGTCGTTTGTCTGTTTTCTGTGTCTTGTGGGTTGTCTGTTTTCTGTGTCTTTTGGTTAGTCTGTTTTCTGTGTCTTGTGGGTTGTCTGTTTTCTGTGTCTTGTGGGTTGTCTGTTTTCTGTGTCTTGTCGTTTGTCTGTTTTCTGTGTCTTGTGGGTTGTCTGTTTTCTGTGTCTTGTCGTTTGTCTGTTTTCTGTGTCTTGTGGTTAGTCTGTTTTCTGTGTCTTGTGGGTTGTCTGTTTTCTGTGTCTTGTCGTTTGTCTGTTTTCTGTGTCTTGTGGGTTGTCTGTTTTCTGTGTCTTGTGGTTAGTCTGTTTTCTGTGTCTTGTGGGTTGTCTGTTTTCTGTGTCTTGTCGTTTGTCTGTTTTCTGTGTCTTGTGGGTTGTCTGTTTTCTGTGTCCTGTGGTTTGTCCGTGATACAACCCGTCTCTCTACCTCAGAGGCATGGTCAGTTAAAGTGGGGGCTATGCCTGTTGGTGCTTGTTTTCCAGCATCCCCTTCGGAACCCGATGGATCCAGCAGAAGACAAAAAACTGAAGGACCATCTCTCTCTCTCTCTCTCTCTTCCTCTCTCTCTCTCTCTCTCTCTCTCTCTCTCTCTTCGTAGTTTTAGCTAATTTCTATCCTATTATACATTAACCTAATCGTTTGTTAGTCTACATTATTTCTCTTAATTCCTATCCAATAATCTCTTGCACCCGATCGTTCTTAATCTTCTTTTACTTTCAGACATATCCTGTGGTTTATTTAATCTACCCATTCTCAGCTTACTTCCCAGCTTCTAACTCTGTGTCATCATCAAAATCGGAGCACAGTGATCATATTTCAGATTCAAATAACGATCGTGATGGGGATACTCTGGAGATCCAGTTTGCTTTCAGACAAGCAATATTCTTTTTCTTCCATAGTCAGTGTAATTTGAAGATCTCCAGCAATGGCTGTATTTCATATTCACGTTCAGATGATTATAGTGATGGCGAAGCTTTTAACACATTTATTTCGGTCTCACCCTCTTTCTGTTTGTGTGCACTGTAGACACCTTCAGAACTGACGTCAACAGCGAGGACCCATGTACGTAAGATGGATGTATGTACAACATAGCAGTATAGTTCCCTGTAGCTCAGTTCCGGCGGAAAACCTTTGCCCAGACAAAGCAACACAGCTGGATCTCGAATGAGAATAAATTTGTGTACCATCTCTACCATCAACGTCATCCTCCTCAGATTCTGTGACTACCGATCGTGCCCCTACTATCGGGTTGAAATCCAGTTCCGATTTCTCCAGTCCCATGCTTTGGTTGGTGATTCGGATGACAAGCGTTGGTGTCTGCATATTTCATGAGAATTCTCCTTACTAGGAATGGGAAAACGCTCCTTACCAATGGAAGTCAGGGAAGCAGAACGGGAGAGGAACGGGTTAGAGGAGAGGCGGGACGCACATGTGGAGAAAGGGACACTGAATGCAGTCTGGAGGTTATCACAGTGCTTAGTTTTGCAACAAAGTTGGACCGTCCTCCGGGTGGCCGTGTCTTATGAGTATAAAACCAGCATAAACCAAGTGGCTCAACACGAAAGCAGGATCACCTCCGGGTGGTGTCCTATTCGTTATCTGACGTCCTTGTAGATAGCTGGTGCTGGCACCGTGACGGTACGAGCGTAAGTGTTGTGCCGATTCCAGGATCAGCGACTTCAAAGAAGACGCGGCATGTTGTGGGGAGCGGCCGAGAGAAATCGAGCGTTGGCATAGATTAGTAATCTATATTGCCGTTTGTGAGGCAAAGGGAGTGAGAAAGAAAGAAGGGGGAAGAAGAGGGAGTAGAAGGGGGTGGGGTAGTGCAGGATGGGGTGGTGGTGTCAATATGTCATTTCACAGGTGTAACTATGAAGGGGGGGGGGGGGGGGGGGGGGGGGGGGGGGGGGGGGGGGGGGGGGGGGGAGGGAATGAAATACTCATAGAGAGTATAGAGCACAGAAAGTGCCCCTACCTCTTCTCTCTAAAGAAAAATTAAATAAATCCATTGATTTACAAAAAGACGCATAAATGAATAGATAAACGAATAATAAGGAACACCGTTCTATGACGGCAGCATCTTTACGATAAGGTCAACGAAAGCTGTGCACAGAAAATCCTTGTTTGAAACAGGAACAATCCAAGAACAGGACACGTATGTCCTTTGGCCTCATTTGGGACACGGAGGACAAACACAGAACACGGGAGTAATTCATCTAGAAACGAAATACCACATAAACCACACATTATTCAAATGCATTCATTCGATACTTTCAGTTTCGGTGGAATATTTCAATTGTCAGGACAGTCACTGAAAGGGCGATTTTGTTCACGAAAAGTGCAAACGTAGACATATATGACAATCTTTTCTGTCTTTAAAAATATGCACAATAACAAGCCCTTTTTCTCTCGTAGGAATATATTGTATGTGAAAAAAAATGTACAAGTAAGAAAAAAAAAACCCTCTGGTTTCACGTCCTCATGAATTGCACGCCATCCAACAGGGATAGATAAAAGCCGTAGAATTATGCAGACAACAACACAGTACAGTAGAAAAAAAAACGAACACGATACAAACTGACACTGTACAACACAGTATCAGTGTAACACAGCGCATTAAATATGACACAGCGAAATGCAAGGCAACATAGTCGACTGCAACACAACAGAATATGGAAATGATATAACTGCGTACGAAGCACCACCATACTACCAGCATAGTACAATTTAATACAACAATATATCGTCCATCGTCTTTACCATTGGCTGCCGAGGAAGAGACATCACTGTGTATGCAAAGTC
>CM065722.1:41314573-41317073 GCA_033310375.1 Conus canariensis | reverse complement strand
ATTGCAACCATTTTCATGCACCAATCAGAAGTCGTCACTACTAGTGACATCATCACTATTAATAACATCGTCGCTATTAATGATGGTACATGATTAGAAAAGATTTCGTTTCTTGTCTCTAGCCATTAAAGACAAACTTTAACTTGTTTGTAACAAGATTAAGTGAATCTGAAACGGAAATCTTCCATTAAGTTTTGTTTGAATCTGCATTTTTCGTTTAATTTTGCTGAGAGACGAACAGATGTAAACGAAAACATAAACTCGCGGGACGGACACAGCAACAACTACAAAGAGAAAGCCCGTTGTGCCTAACTGCATGCACTCCAAAACGAATGTGATAAATAATGTCAGCGTAAAGTCCGTCCCACCGGTAGAATTGTTGCCCTCGACCGCCATATCACCCCAGGTAAATGTAGACATTAAACTTAAATGCCACTAGGTTCGTCCCACCCTCCGAGTTATTCATACGCGGTCCACGCCAACACAAAGGACGTACATGAATGATCCTAGGCTGAAGAAACCCATCCCCACGACAATCACCCATACTGTAGAAAGTAATCTGTGGTGCAATTTTCCGTCAGGGAAACTAGTAGGCCTTTCTAGGTGTATAGACTCCATACAGAAGAACCTCTCAAAAACGACCTCCAAAAGTACTTTAAAGATCGAGGTGGTAGTGCATAGATAAAGACGAAAACTTGTTTTTGTGGGGAGATAATTTTTTGTTGAAGGGTAAATCAAAATGAACAGAGACGGAGACTGTCTTTGTACGGAGGAACTTTTTGTTATGAGATGAATCTAGGGTGTAGACAAAGACAAAATAGTGATGAAGTTTGTGTGGGAAAGTAAGTTCAGTACATAAACAAAGATCGAAAAAGGTCTATAGTGAGGTAGAGTATACCTGGAGGTCACTTCTGTACACAGACAAAGGCAAAACATTCTTTGTAGTCAGACAGTATTTGATGAAAGATAGGTCTAGTATACTAAGACAAACGTTGTCTTTGTAGGAAAGAAGGCTTTTTTTCTTGACAGATAAATCTGTCAAGCAAAAGACAAAAACTGTCTTTGTATGGAGAAAGTTTTGACTGAGAGGAATATCTGGGATATCGACAAAAACAAAAACTGTCTTTGCACGAAAGAAGTTTTTTTGTTGGGAAGGAAAACGGTGTGTTTATAATGAGGGAATTTTTGTTGAGGCAAATCTAGAATGTAGTCAAACATAAGATTACTTTATAGGAAGGGAGTTTTTGTTAGAAGGTAAAGCTAGTATTCAAAGACAAAAATGGCTGCAGCAAGAGGTTTTTTGTTAGGAGATAAATCTGGTATAGAAAGACAAAAAAAAAAATAAAAATAAAAAATAGCTGTGGTGCGAGAGTTTTTGGTGGACGGTAAATCTAGTGTGTGGACAAAGACAGCGAGATTTTGTTGGGAGGTTAGTATACTGACATAGACCAAAAAAGGGCTGTAGTGAGGGTGTTTTCGTTGAGAGGTAAAACAAGTGCATAGAGAAAGATAAAAATGGCCGTAGTGAGTGAGTTTTTGTTGGAAGGCAAAATTTAATACAGTATATAAACGAAGACAGAAACTGTCTTTATAGGAAGAGTTTTTGTTGTGAAGTAAAGCAAGCTCTCTCCCCCCCCTCTCCTCTCTCTCTCTCTCTCTCTCTCTCTCTCTCTGTGCAACGTGTGTCTATTTGTTTTACACACATAAACACATCGCCATCACCTCCAACATCACTACCAACCACCGCCACCACCAAAACAACAGCAACAACAGCGCAAATAGCCAAAAGGCACTGAAGAGGCACATCAATCACTGTGGAAGGAGATATGCGACATGAGAGCTGTCGACCCAACATTCTCTGTATGATGAACCCAAGGTAAAGTGGCGACTGTGAAGAGCAAATCATGTAAAGTGTAAATAACAGAGAGAGAGAGAGAGAGAGAGAGAGAGAGAGAGAGAGAGAGAGAGAGTGTCTGTCTGTCTGTCTGTCTCTCTGTCTGTCTGTCCGTCCGTCTGTCTGTCTGTCTGTCTGCGAGTCGCTGTGTCTCTGTGTTTGTGCATGCACTCGTGCGCACGCGGTGTGTGTGCTCTTTTTTTTTGAAGGAGCTGCATGTCTATGCCCCCATCTAAGGAGCTATGTGACTATAGCCCCCTTTAAGGCGCCATATCACTGTGTCCCTCCTCTAAGGAGCTGTATGACTATAGACCCCTCTAAGGGGCCATATGACTATGTCCCTCCTCTAAGGAGCTGTATGACTACAGCCCCCTCTAAGGGGCCATATGACTATGTCCCTCCTCTAAGGAACTGTATGACTACAGCCCCATCTAAGGGGCCATATGACTATGTCCCTCCTCTAAGGAGCTGTATGACTACAGCCCCCTCTAAGGGGCCATACGACTATGTCCCTCCTTTAAGGAACTGTATGACTACAGCCCCATCTAAGGGGCCATATGACTATGTCCCTCCTCTAAGGAGCTATGTGACTACAGCCCCTTCTAA
>CM065722.1:41289573-41304573 GCA_033310375.1 Conus canariensis | reverse complement strand
TTACAGGAAACAAGTAAGAATAACAACACACAATTATAGAAAACAACGTAATGCTTATTTTATCCACGAGTGAATTTTCGACAAACCAGAGTTCTTCATACGTGATAAATAACAGACATAACAAATGTAGAATATAATTCTCCCAGGTGGCTGTCGGCAGGGGAAAAAAAAAAAAAAGGGGGGGGGGGGGGGAGATTTCATGGTCCCCACCTATTTGTTTGTCTTCGTGTTTGTCTGCTTTTCAGCAAGATAACGCAAAACCTTTCAGCAGCGATTTTAACCAACATTAGTGAAAAAAAAAAATCGAATGTGACTCAAGGAGGAACTCGTCAACTTCCAGTGCGGATCCAGGTCAAATAACGGATCCAGGATCCGTCAGCGAGATGATTTACATTTTCGCACTGAACATGAAAATGTGAAGTTGCTAATTACGAGTTGATAGCCGTCTATGAAGTAAGCATATTTTCATGGAATATCAAAACTTTCTAGTCCTATACATGTTGACATTTCCAAGTTTCCATATCCTATCATTAAACAACGAACAAACAAAAAACAAACAAACCGAAAGGTACGTTAGAAATAACACTTTGAGTCAATACCTGCTATCACTTCCCCTGACAAAAAAAAAAACAAAAAAAAAATTTCCAGAATCAGTTCGATCTTGGTGGAAGTCTGCTCTCTTACAAATACCTTTCTAGTTTGTAGAAAGAAGGTGACTCATGCGTAAGAGACGTAAACTGGAATGTATTTGAATACAGGCTTATTAAAAGCTCATTAAGTGTGTTTAAGCTCGTAGGTTTGGTGGCTTCGACATCGCTTACTATGGTTTCATTCATAATTAGTTTAATATGAATTGAGCAGTCATTTATACAGCTGGTTTAGAAAAAAGAACACATTTTCGTATGTTGCTCCCCCCCCCCCCCCCCCCCCCCCCCCCCCCTTTCTTTTTTGTGTGTTGGTTTTTTTTTTTTTTTTTGTTTGTTTTTTTTGCATTTGTCCTATTCTACAAGGTCATAGAATGGATTTAACTAACACAAAGTTACGAAACTCATTCCACCGAAAGTATGATTTTAAAAGAAAATATTTTCACAAAATTCTTACATGAAGCAGCGAAGAGTTAACAGTTAGCTTAAATGGAGAACAAGAAGAGTAACTCTTCCTCCCATAACGAGACTCTTAAGCCCTAAACGCCTGTAACTACGAACGAATGCTGCTTATTACTGCGCTTTGGTGTGTACCGTAAGCAGCATTCGTTAAGAGTTATGGGTGTGTCATTGTCTCTTCACAAGAGTTACCTTTCTTTTTTCTTATTCATGGTACTTTCAAGTTACGTTTATGGTACGTTTTCGATAACGAAGAGAAATATCCTTTCAGTAATGTGTTTCTTTTCACAGTTGTAAAGATTCTGTTGTTACTCTCGAAATCTGGCATTTTTGACGTGTACAGACTAAACTTTTTTCTTTTCTGTGTACCTATAGGCCTACACGCTAACGTTTGCCAAAAGTACAATGGGGAAAAAATGTGAACACAGAAACTAACGAACGGGGTGTTTACAAGCAAGCACACGTTCGGCTGCGTGTTTTAGTTTAATACTGTTTCCGACTAAGACAGAAATGTAGATCGTAGTATCCACATTTCCTTTTTTTGAAGCCGCACAACAACAACAACAAACCTTTCCCGAATTTGGAAGAGCATAGGAAAGCCCCTTGCGTGTAGGCCATAGCTTGAAATCACTGTAATAATATCCGCGTTTGTATCCTATCACCGCCTGGTACTATCCCACACAAACTCCTTTCAGAACCCACCGAGGTGAGGAATAACTTTGCCCTGCTGGGCTTTCTTTGTGCGTCAGCTATGCATTCCTTTCGGTGTCTTTCGTTGTTTATGCATGTGACTCGAGTGTTGTTGTTTATTTTTCACTTTTCAATAGAAAAAAGAAGCAGTTTTCAATAGAAAAGAAACGCGCACACACACACACACACACACACACACACACACAACACACAGAGGCGCCCGCGTAAATGCAGAGAGAGAGAGACAGACAGACAGAGTCGCATTCGGAGTCTGAATAGTTAAACGATTAGACCTTTTCTGCTCGAGTCATATTGGGGTAGGGAAGGGTTGGGTAGTGTGTAATGATGAATTTATCTCGGAAACAATTCCCCTAAACACGATATAAACAAAAATGAAGCAATGTGAATTGAACTAAATCTGGTGAGGCATACCCGTATTCATAGACACGTGAATATGACTAACAACTGGAGTGACTCGAATGTTGCTGTTGTTCATCCTTCACTTTGAGAGAGAGAGAGAGAGAGAGAGAGAGAGAGAGAGAGAGAGAGAGAAGGCATAAAGACATGTCTTCTGTTGTATGCATGGTGCGTGAGAAAGGAATGAAAGATGTATCTGTGAAGAGTGAAGGAAATGTGGGTGGATGGGGAGGAAAGTCATCTAACTGATCTAAATCGCATGTGGGTAAAAAAAAAAAAAATGTGTGCACGTGGGCAACGATGAGTTGCTTAGTTTGAGGGATATTTCAGTCCCGTCGTTCAGTTGTTTTGTACGTTTCATTCCCTTTTGTTATCATAATACTGAAATAACGCATTACGACATGACGTGTATGCATTCCCCTTGCCTCAATGGCCTGCTCTGAGAAAGCTCTCCGCACCGCCCCCCACTTCTCTCTCTCTCTCTCTCTCTCTCTTCTCTCTCTCTCTCTCCTCTCTCTCTCTCTCTCTCTCATTATATAGTTTATGTGTCAGGCTGCATAATTCGAAATGCAAAACAAGCTTTCTGGTAATTTGTGCAGGCTTGGCCGTGTTCATCATCAGTGTTCCTCGTAAAAAGTGTGTGTGTGTGTGTGTGTGTGTGTGTGTGTGTGTGTGTGTGTGTGTGTGTGTGTGTGTGTGTGTGTGTGTGTGTGAGTGTGTGTGTGTGTGTGTGTGTGTGTGTGTGTGTGTGTGTGTGTGTGTGCGTGCGTTCGTGCATAGGGATCTAACTCAGAATGATACGAAGTCTTTTCAAACGGAAAATTACCTCCAATATCAGCAAAAGACAGAAAACTGCACCGCATATATAAGTAATCCTCTTTTTTTTTCAACTTTTCAGCTCTCTTGTGACACTCTTTGAGCAACCAGCAATTCACACCTGCACCACGGACTCTCTCTCTCGAACGAACAAGCATTTGCCTTCTAGTGGTTCGTTGCATATCTCTCTCTCTCTCTCTCTCTCTCTCTCTCTCTCTCTCTCTCTCTCTCCTCTCTCTCTCTCTCTCTCTCTCTGATGTCGTGCTGGGGCCGTGTACTCCAATAAACTTAAATACCACGCTGGTGATGCACTGGTGATGCATGGGTGATGCACTGTTTAAGAATGAAAACTTAGTTTTCTTTTTCAATCTCTCTCTCTCTCTCTCTCTCTCTCTCTCTCTCTCTCTCTCCTCTCTCTCTCTCTTTTGGACTGAAGAATAAAATCCCCCACTCCAGCGCCACCTAGCGTTAACCTTAGAAGATGGCTCGTAGAATGAAATGCTCCCTTACCAGCGCCTCCTGGTGGTACCCTAAAAAGATGGACTGTAATGGAATGATAGCCTCTTCTTCCAAGGTCTCCTAGCGTTATGCCAAGAAGATGCATCATAGACGAAATTCTCCGTTGTCAGCGTCCCCCAGTGTTACGCTCAGAGGATGTACCATCATCAGACTGTCATTGGGCTGCCCACCAGTTGGTTTAAATAAAGTTTATTCAAGAAACAAATAAACTGAGCAACAACAAGCCCTAGGCTTATACTGTGCTCAAATATACATTTACAATACATTGGCGGTTGAACACATTTACAATATACTAAACATTTCACCTCATAGTTGGGATTTTTTAAGGAAACATATGAAAAACAGCAGTAGAATAAAAATAAAATGAAATAACATGAAAATGGGAGGAAGGGGGCGCGGAGGGGGGGGGGGGGGGGACAACAGTCACGTCATCAACAAGAATATGTGTGAACAATTTACAAACAAGAGAAAAAAAATTACATTACAGTAAATAACTTAAAGTAATTTAGGGTAGAAACAATTTTTTTTCCCATGAGTAATCTGTTGAAGTATGTTAGTTCAATTTAGATTAACTTTTATCCTTTTTTTCTCCCCCCCCCCCTTTTCTTGTCCCCCTTTCATTTCTTCATTTCCTGCCCACCAGTTCCTTCTTCAAAACTGAGGCATGCAGACTTCAATCCTGAGTCCACGGCATGTCTGTCCAAGGGCCTCGTTCCACCACTAATTAGTCCATTCTAGGTGACCATTGTAGCGTCACGTCCTGTTGTAAGCTCCACGTACCCATACAGAAGAAGCAGGTTTGAAAGCAGACCCATTCTTCCTTGGGCTTGTTAGAAAAAGACACAAAAAAATATCTTTTCCTTGATGAAATCTCAGTGCACCTCGTCGTCAGAAGAGGAGCTCTGTGTCAACCGTCAACTCTTTGTAGAAAGATTGCACAATCAGCACTGGAATACAATACTGATTTTCATAGGATAATTTGAATACGTTGACAAGAATCTGTAAACAATGTAGTTTTAGAAAGTTCAACCAAAACGTAACGAATATTAAACGACAGGAATTTTCAAACCGAATTTCTAAGGCAAACGATTGGCTAAAGCAAAAAAGAAAAAAAAAAAAAAATTCCTAACCTAACCATGTAGTCTTTTATGCAGAGACAGCGGAGGAGAACAAGACTGTCCACAATAGCGACTCACTCGGTGCTGGGCTTTCAAAGTTGAGCAACATTCCAGGCGTGCCGCCCGATTGCAGGTGTTCCCTCAAGTGAACAGCTGTCAGAGCAAATCATACAAAACAGCACAAAACACCTGCACCAAGCGAGAGATTTTAAACGCAGCTTGAATTTGCAATATAATCGTCACGAGATCAAAATTCCAATCGTACCCTCTCTCTATCCCCTGCCTCCCCCCCCCCCCCCCCCCCTCTCCTACGCCCGTCTCACACACGTTCCAAGTTTCCAAGTTTTATTAATCCTTTGACCCTTTTTAGTGTGTAGGGAACAAAACTTCAACAACACGTGGCGAACATCACATGATTCAAAAAGAAAAAGAAAGGCTCAAACACTTACATTGACGTGTTAGGAGGTAAAAACTACATAATTATGTTTAAAAAGAACTACTGTACAGCTATTGTGAAATGAACTGTCAAATAGATAACCAGAAGCTGCTATTTCAGTTCACTGAAATGAGTAAATTTCGCTAACTTTAATCAGTGAAATTACCATCTGTTAAAAAAAATTGTAAGCGCTGAACATTGATTTGGGGCAGAGAAATTTCGTGGGCATATCTTTCTTCCGAAGATTTCGGAAGTATTTCGGGCCTGTTTGGATAAATGGAGTTCATTCCCTAAAGCACCCAGATCACAATTTTTACAACTCAGATTTTAATAGGACTTCCATACCATTGTCTTCACTCAGAGTGAAATTAATAGCAAGTACGTCGGAAACGAATTAACGGAAAATGAATCGAACATACTTACTCACATCATAATGTTCTGGTCTTACCCATAATGACGTTTCTTTAAATTTCCATTCAAAAGAGAGTACTTCGCTCTGATTCAGCTTCCCACTACATTGTTTCTGTTTGTTGTTGTTGTTGTTGTTGTTGTTCTTCTTCTTCTTCTTTTTCTTCTTCTTCTTCTTCTTCTTCCTTCTTCTCTTCTTCTTCTTCTTCTTCCTCTCTCTTCTTCTTCTTCTTCTTCTTCTTCTTCTTCCTCGTCTTCTTCCTCTCCTCTTCTTCTCTTCTTCTTCTTCTTCTTCTCCTTCTTCTTCTTCTCTTCTTCTTCTTCCTCGTCTTCTTCTTCTTCTTCTTCTTTTTGCATGTTTGTTTGGTTTGGGGTTTCAGTTTGCTTGTTTGTGTGTTCATTTTTCATTATTGTGAAGAGCTAACATTATTTTTCTTTTACAGAGTAGCATCTTTAGAAGGGAAGAGGTGTAACTTCCAGACGCAGTCAAAACAGTATTAACAATAATGTCACTGATATGATCAACCCGTGATAAACGAAATTTATTGGTAACATTTCGGTTAAAAATAAATGTTAAAACTCCCATAGCCTATCGGCCGTAGGAACAGTAAACTGTCTGAGGGACAAGGTGTCTAAGGTCAAGCATGGTGAAGGGCGGAGCCCATCCATCTTCATCAGCCACCTTGACCTCCCCTGAACTGAATCAGGTACCCGTTTACTGCTGGGTGGACAGAGAGGGTTTTCAAACTGAAGAAATCCGACCTCAAGTCTGGTTCGAACTCACGGCTGTCAGCTCCACGGGCGAACGCTCTGACCATTTGACTACGGGTCCCCTCTTAGAAGATTTTTTAACATCATTTGATTTGATTACACACACACACACACACACACACACACACACACGCACACGTCTCTCTCTCTCTCTCTCTCTCTCTCTCTCTCTCTCTCTCTCTCTCTCACGCACACACAGATATAGATAGATAAATATATATATATATATATATATATATATATATATATATATATATATATATATATATATATATATTACTGTGCACAAAAAGAAACGCATATTTTTATTTCAGTCATTTCATGCGTCATTTAGCATTCAAAATATTACAATCACAGAAGAAATAAGACACCAATCTGATGTTATGTCTATTCATTATGTCTGACTATTCACACTGGACAGAGTTCCCTGCTATACAGGGCATGCTTCTGTCAAAATTTTCCTCAATATTTTCAGCGAAAAAAATATGCGTTTCTTTTTGTGCACAGTATATACATACATATATATATATATATATATATATAGAGAGAGAGAGAGAGAGAGAGAGAGAGAGAGAGAGAGAGAGAGAGATATGTTACTGAGTTTCCTCCCCTTTGGAGATTGTTCCCCCTTGGAGACTATAAGCTGGCTGAAGGCTCATTTTGAGAAGCATTTATTGTTCCCCATTCACCCACTCAAGCACATACTGCTAGTTAGGCAGAATTATCTACCATTGCAAATATGAATGCTTATCTCCCCCTATTTCTTCAATCTAAGACATAAGAGCAAGCTTTGTTTATATATATATATATATATATATATATATATATATATATATATAACAGTTCACTGGTCACAAAACATTTCAACCAACCCAACCACACACTCAAACACATGAAGGTCGTTGTGTTGGAAAAGGTCTATGGCCACACCCTCAGGTTAAGACTGACAAGAGAGACATTCTGGATCAGGAAATTAAAAACCCTGACCCCACATGGACTCAACACCATCGAGGACGTCAACTACTGAGACAGCGTTGGACAGTCTGTCTGTGTAGTTTAGGGGTGGTGGGTGTGTGTGTGTGTGTGTGTGTAGGGGTGTGGGGGTGGGGGTGGGAGGGGAAGTGGGGGTAGGATGGCGGTGGAGGTGGTGGTGGGGGGTGTCAGGGGTGAGTAGGGGTGGGAGGTGGGATGGGGTGTGTGTGGGATGTGTGTGTGTGGGGGGAGTGGGGGGGGAGAGATGGGGATGGAGTTGGGGTGGGGGGAAGTGTGGGGGGGAAGTGGGGGGAGGATGGGGGTGGAGGTGGGGGTGGGGGGAGTGGGGGTGGGATGGGGTGTGTGTGTGGGGTGTGTGTAGGGGGGCCAAGGGGGGGGGGGGCGGAGGGGGAGTGGGGGGGAGAGAGAGAGAGATGGGGGTGGAGGTGGGGGGGAGGGAGACTGATCAATTAAAGGCTTACCCTTATGCTCAGGAAAGATGGGAGCGGACGGGAGATTTATGTGTAGGTGGTAATGTAAAATCAAGTAAATGACGTTGCTAGTAGGCACGTGAGTATGCCTCACCTGACAGAGAAAAAGCAGACGAGAACTGTTCAATTTCCAACTAAAATTTCCACTCGATTTGTCAGTCACAGTGTGGAAAACTGTCATTAAAGGTCCCACTGAGGAAGAGGTCGCAAGGCCTCGAAATATTTGGAAACGAAATCCAGCTTGTTGTGTTTTAGTGTTTTTCTTTTTGTCTCTCTCTCTCTCTATATATATATGTATATATATATATATATATATATATATATATAATATATATATGCATGTGTGTGTACATGTATGTATGTATGTATTTATGTGTGTATGCATTTATATGCATATATATATATATATATATATATATGTGTGTGTGTGTGTGTGTGTGTGTGTGTGTGTGTGTGTGTGTGTGTGTGTGTGTGTGTGTGTGTGTCCCGCGTAAACTTCTCACACACAGTGTAATTTTACTACAATAAGACATAGCCAAAAGGCTGAGCATCGTGCTGTTTTATTGTGCAGCTGTACATCTACCTTATCTCTTTGTAGATAAATATACAGACAGACAGGTAGACTGCATGCTATGGTTTGATAGCTCAGGACACGGTGATTTGGGTCTGCAAACATTTGCGTGTCACAGCCTCAGGCTGACAGGATATTACCACCACCCCTTCACATATATGAAGACGACCTGCGGGAAAATGTACAGCCCCAGCGAATAAGAAGCACAACGCATTAATTGTAGGATATGTAAGCTTAAATCACACACACACACACACACACACACACACAGAGAGAGAGAGAGAGAGAGAGAGAGAGAGAGAGAGTCACATACTAATAAAAAATATTCATGCGAGAATGTCTGTATTGCAGCATATGTACGCTTAAACGCGCGCGCGCGCGCGCGCGCGCGCGCGCGCGTGTGTGTGTGTGTGTGTGTGTGTGTGTGTGTGTGTGTGTGTGTGTGTGTGTGTGTGTGTGTGTGTGTGACATAATTTATTCATGTAAGAACATAAAGAAACATGGAAGACGAAGTGCAAAGTTAACAATAATATAGTCCAGAGAGGTGGCATTTGTATTTTCTTAACAGTATTTTTCTGACGTCATATGTTACAGACATTTCATTTTTTTTCAAGAAGCGCAAACAAGACTTCCAAGACGGCTATCACTTTAAGAAAAAAGTAAAATAAATGAGTAAATGGGGGGAAAAAATATACAACCTTGACGTTTCGCTGAACTTTTTTTTCATTCCATTTGTTTTGAACAAGTCTGTTGTATTGCGCGCACACGTGTTACTTTGAATGAATATGTTAATAGAATTAAGTGACACGTGTGCACCGATGAGAGAGAGAGAGAGAGAGAAGAGAGAGAGAGAGAGAGAGAGAGAGAGGAGAGAGAGAGAGAGAGAGTTTCATAAGGACACCAGCACTTCGACGAAAAGAGGGGAAACTTAGGGAAAAAAAAAAAACAACTCCACAAATCAAACACACACTCATCAAAAACGAACAAAAACAAACAAGACTTCAAGAATATTGTAAACCAAAGAAAAAAGAAAAGAAGAGAAATTATCAGAGCTATTAGCCTATATGCGGGTAGGGGATTCGTGGGGAAAGGAAGGGAGCAGGTGTGGGGATGTAGTGGGGGAGGGGAGAGGAGGGGAGGGGGATATTCCAACATGAGAACATCACGTGATTGAAGGTTGATATACACTTCTGTTGTCTGACTAATTCACTGAGTGACTCCATGGAATAGAGCCCGAATTAAATGTGATGGAGTTAAACAGATCTATTCTTGGATCAAGGACATGGACTTTGGAAGGGTCATTGAGGAATTAATCCAGATTCTCTGCATAATAACAAGGGTTTTTACTTTTTATAACCTTTGTGCATGCGTAGCCCCTCATATTCTAGTTTGCAGCTTAAGGGAAGAATGCGACCTGGGGGTTTTGTCCGAGGATTTTGTTTGTTTGTTTTGTTTGTTTGTTTTTCAAAAGGACTCAATTGAGCCCTCGTTCGAGTAGGCTAAATAATGATTTCAGTGTGTTCGCACTAAGGTAGACACTTTTTTTTTTATATACGACAGCAGGTCAAGGAGGTTTGTTTTGTTTGGGGCATTCTTGTTGTCGTTGTTGTTGTTGCTGTTGGTTTTCTTTGTTTGTTTGTTTGTTTTTGCGAGGAGGTCATTTAGTTTAAATCTAGGCTGTCATGGAGGAGGTGTTGTTGTGAGGTTGTGTCTTGTTGTGATAGCATTAACTACGTGTGTGTGTGTGCGTTGGTGCGTGCGTGCGTGCGTGTGGTGGTGCGTGCGTGCGTGCGTGCGTGCGTGCGTGTGTGGTGTGTGTGTGTGTGTGTGTGTGTGTGTGTGTGTGTGTGTGTGTGTGTGCGCGCGCGCGTGGGTGTGTGTGTGTGAGCGCTTAGATTTAAACGACCTGTGACTGAATTCAGTGCATTTTTCGAGATCATCACAATTTTCTCTTTTTTTTTTTTTAAGAATGACAATGTCAGAATGATTTATATGAATTGCAGTATCATCGGCAAAGATCTCACATATGGATCTGACGTGGAGAGGTAGATCATAAATGTAAACAGGGAAGAGTACAGAATCTATGATAAAGCCTTGTAACACGCATGGTGAAGGGTTTTACATGTTGAGATTGATGCAGTTATCGTTAAAAACTGTTGCCTGTTCGTTAGGATATATTGAAAGAGCTTAACAGCACTTGTGGTTAAGCCATATACGTCTAGGTTTCAAAAGTCCAGATCATTGATATCGAAGGCTTTGTTTCAATCAACACACAGGACACCACAGTGTCGCTTGTTGTTGTAATGAAGCCCATGATGGGTAATGTTGATGGAAGGCCGTGTGATCATGCATGTTTTCGTTGAAAATCAGATTGTTCAGGCTGAAGTTCTTGCTCTGTATTAGAGATGTGGAGATTGTGTTAATTTACTTGCTTTTCCCAATTGTTCGAAATGAGTGAGATAGGTCTGTAGCTCGCAGCATCTCAGCTGTGTCACCTGACTTGTATAAATGCAGCCTTTTTGTAACAATAGGAAAAAAATGAACTGTGTCAACGCATAGCCTAAACATCTGAGTTAATGTGTCTGTAATCACTGGGGCTGAAGACTAGGAAACGTTGCTGTCTGCCATGAAGACTAGGAAACGTTGCTGTCATGCCATGAAGACTAGGAAACGTTGCTGTCTGTGCCATGAAGACTAGGAAACGTTGCTGTCTGTGCCATGAAGACTAGGGAAACGTTGCTGTCTGTGCCATGAAGACTAGGGAAACGTTGCTGTCTGTGCCATGAAGACTAGGGAAACCGTTGCTGTCTGTGCTTGAGTTAGGGAACGTTGCTGTCTGTAGCAATTCATATCTGTTGGTTGGATTGAGGTGTTTGTTTCGTGATAATATCGAATATTGTCATTTTGAATATAAAGTTCATACTGATTGTTGCATTATAAACCAAAAACGTGTTTGTTTTTTATAATTTAGCCTCGATTATTGTTTGTGAGATACTTGAGATACCAATCGTTGAGAAGTCCTTTAGTTGTTGTTGTGTTGTTGTTTATTTTATTTAGAGAAATGTCTTAATTACACAGTTGTTTGAAAAGTTCATAATGTGAGTCATTTATATATGAGCTGTTCATTGCTGTAAATCTGAGAGAGAGAGAGAGAGAGAGAGAGAGAGAGAGAGAAGGAAGAGAGAGAGAGAGAGACAGACAGACAGACGAGACAGACAGACAGACAGACAGACAGAAGACAGACAAGACAAGACAAGACAAGACAAGACAAAACAAAGTTATTTATTTACGAGGATAATAGATAAGCACTGACGCGCTTTTTTACATCCAGTCCTCCCCTGTGTGGGGACAACAACATGCAGTGAAATGAAATAATGTAAGAAAGCAAACAGGCAAACAAAGCGGTCATGCAATCATAATGGAACATCAAATGAAAGTAGAAGAGATATTTTAAAAAATGATAATAATAATAAATAAACAAACAAAATAGAAATGAAAATAACAATAATGAAGGGGAAGGAGACAGAGAGAGAGGAGAGAGAGAGAGAGAGAGAGAGAGAGAGAGAGAGAGAGAGAGAGAGAGAAAGAGGACATGTGAAGATAAAGAATGGGACTTTGAAGGAGTAATCTCCATCCATTTTTTTTCCTTTGAAGGAAGAAGGGGTTGTTTACCTGTTGTTGTTTTTTCTTTCTCTCTCTCTCTCTCTCTCTCTCTCTCTCTCTCTCTCTCTCTCCATGATTTTTGTCTTTCTTCTTTCAACTTTTACTCTGTCTGCCTGTCTGTCTGTCTGCCTGTCTGTTTGCCTGTCTGTTTGCCTCTCTCTCTCTCTCTCTCTCTCTCTCTCTCTCTCTCTCTCTCTGTGACTGCTCCCTCCATCAACGATGGGGCCCTAGGGGATGAAGATATGCAGCTGCTGTCGGAGCGATTCAAATTCTGTTTCCCACGGGAAACTATGTAATTTATTACCCTAAATGTCGCGTAAAAAAAAAACAAAAAAAACATGATCGGCGAGTTGAGTGAGCTGCGGTCGAGATAATCTATGAAAAAAGAGAGCAGCGTGACATCAACACGACCACGCTGAATGCTTGGGGGGGGGGGGGGGGGGGGGGGGGGGGAGGATGACGGGGAACGCAATGTCCCGGTTATTGCCTTTTCCTTCCCCTTTTTTTCATCAGCGAAATTTCTTCAATCTGTTAAAAAAAAAAGAAAAAAAAAAAAAGGTTAGAATGATACAGACCGCACTCCTCACACACACACACACACACACACACACACACACACACACACACACACCACACACACACACACACGGTTCCAGTCTCACCACAAAGACGTGGAGGGGACAAGAGCAGTACCTTCACTGTTCCCTCGGCTGGAGGAGTTCTGTCACGCACACTGAAGGCATTTGTCCCTTCCTGTTGGCCTGACTGGCCTGACTGGCTCTGTGTCTTCCTCAAGTTCTCGGGATGGCTGTTTGCACAGCACACCTCGAAGCGGATGGTGGCCACACGCCACAATTAGGATTTTGCGTCAAATCACTGTGTAATCCAGGGCTGGCGTAAAGTTGAGCCAGCACTTCATATCAAACTGATAATTGATCAAAAGAGCAACCACCCACCAATCATTCACCTATTTTGGGGGATTTCCACGGATGACACATTCACAATCTTCAAATACATGACCATCACCTTGGCTCACCTCACACGTCAGCCCTCTGCACTCATCCGTGACCCTATCTTTACGCCAGATGGTTTCCCCAAATTAGTCCCATTCACTTCATTTTAATCTGTCTCCTTGGAGACCACCTGGTTTGTCCCTTGGTAGTCATATGAAGGAAAACGAGGAGAATCAACTTTCACACACACACACACACACACACACTCTCTCTCTCTCTCTCTCTCTCTCTCTCTCTCTCTCTCTCTCTCTCTCTCTCTCAAAAAAAAAAAAAAAAAAAAAAAATCTAATTCTGCCAGTCTATGAATACTCGACAACTTAAGCAAGGCCTTGGCGCATAATTTTTTTTTGCGTGCAGCCAGTGATTAAAATATCAAGTTTTAAGTACACGCAGAGGTTCGTTAACAGGCGAAAGATTCGTACTGGCAATAGTCACTGCACAGCCGTGTGCACAGCATGTGTGCTTACCGTAGAGAGCAACCCAACCAGTTGAACAGTTCTCTCGACCGGATGTGATTAGAGCGAAAGGGACTCCAAAGATGGCGAAGACTGGGAAGTTGAAGAGAGATACCATTCCTTTCTGCTCCACATCCTTGGTTCCATAAAGAAAGTGTCACTGCTTGTGGACTACTCGATATACACTATACCACGTCTTTTAAGACATCAGAACACAATGTATAAGGTCTACCGATAAATGAATATATGAGTGAATATTGAAAAAAAAAAAAAAGAAAACAGAGGGTATCTGGCCAGACTCAGCACATGCCTGATCAACGCACTAACACGCTGGCAAAGCCTTGGATACGAAGCAAGCCAACATTGTCTGCACGATTCCTACAGTAGTGTGTGTGTGTGTGTGCGTGTGGTGTGTGTGTGTGTGTGTGTGTGTGTGTGTGTGTGTGTTGCTGCGTGCATGAGAATGCATGTTTAAGTGCTCGCAAATGTGCGTATGCATGTGTGTATGTCCGAATGCGGGTGCTCATGCATATGTGACGCGTGTGCGCGAGCGTGCGTGTTCTGTGTGTGTGTGTGTGTGTGTGTGTGTGTGTGTGTGTGTGTGTGCGCGCGCGCGCGCGCGCGCGCGTGCGTGCGTACGTGCGTGCGTACGTGCGAGCGTGTGTGGCGTAGGTGTGTGTGTGTGTGTGTGTGTGTGTGTGTGTCTGGTGTGTGCGCTTGAGTAGGCGTGTGTTTGCGTACTCATATGTGTGTGTGCTAGTATATGACTGTATATGTATACTAACATGCATTCTTGCATGAATGCGTTTGGACAGGTGAATAGGAACGGCTGTTTAAACTATGGTTATGGAGCTCATTAATTCAAATTGATTTTTAAACAAACACACGAATAGATACAAACATGATAAAGGAAAATCATTAGGATAGTAATAACAACAACAAAAAACGATGATGATGATGATGATGATGATGATGATGATGATGACATCTATTATTATCATTATTATTATTATCATCATTAATATCACTAATATTATAATCTATGGGCTGCATGGGAAAACTGTATGCACTTTTTGAGATAATTATTTGTGAAATTTGGGGGCATATTGTCTGGACCTGCGTCGCATCCATATCTATATGTTTTCTGACAGATAACCGGCTAGTGCGTAATTTTCAAACAGGTTTTACTCTTGGTCTAATGCCACTACGACCCCTCTTACCCTGGCCCATGAATGCAAACACGTCTACCGATAGTTGATACCTTTGTCGATGGCAAAGTTTCGTCAGGATAAATTTCCTGCACATCGTTCAGTATTGTTGTTGATACAGAGTGCACAGTTAATGAGTACAGACTTGAGATTTGATCTAAGTACATGGAAACAAAACCCCAGCTGACATCCACATGATCTATATGAATGTGTAGATTTTTCTATCAAAAACGTTTGCAGAAATGATTTTTTTTTTTTTAATCAATAATACCATTGATTTGAAGGGGGGAGAAATAGGGAACTTTAAAAAAAGGCCAGAACCACAAGATTCTGATCGCTTATACGACAG
>CM065722.1:41270450-41289473 GCA_033310375.1 Conus canariensis | reverse complement strand
TGGGATGTGCTGTCGCTGAAAGTGGTGGGGAGGAGGGTGGAGGGGGAGAGGGCCGCCGGTTATGTGACCTTTTGGTGGAAGTGGGTAAAGATGAGGTCGAGAAAGCCGGGTGGTAAATCTGACTCGAAGTGACCGACAACAACATACTCTCGTCTTTGACCAACCACCGACTACAACCAGCCCGCCAGCCGGACTCTCAGTCGCCATGGATCAACCTCGGTCTGAAAACGCGGCAGATCTAGACGACCTGACAGCGAATGAAGAACCAATGGAACTACCTCATCTCCACACAGGATTTGTGTCTGAGAATAAACAGCCCTTCAGTTAAAACTCCCGGACGTTAATCTCATCACATTAGAGCATTGGGAATGCCAGGTTGGCTCAGTGTTTGCGAATCGAGTTTGTCGTCACATGTGCTGAGAGTCTGAATCCCGCTTGTGCCCAAATGATTATCTCCATCTGCTGTATTCCCTTTGGTGGGTGTAGACCTTAAATCTTAATGTAACCAGTCAATCAACTTTCGTTTCTACGGATGAGAAGACAGAAAGAATAAGAAGAAACGAGAAGAAAGACAGGCAGGGCCAACTGCCGATCCAAGAAAGTGCAATTTTTAATCCGTGTCTCCTGGCAGGCTGAAGTGTGTGTGTGTGTGTGTGTGTGTGTGTGTAGAGAGAGAGAGAGAGAGAGAGAGAGAGAGAGAGACAGACAGACAGACAGACAGACAGACAGAGAGAATTGTCTGTTTCCTGTGAAACCAATGAAAGATCTACGGGCTATGCAGCTTTAAATAGTATAAGGTTTGTATTGTAAATACCACTGTCTGCGAAAGGTCCTGAAAAAGTTCGATACAATGATAAGCTTACAGACCATTTATAAATTTCAACTCCCAGTTCAGAGTTCTATTCGCAGTTAGCCAAGAACTATACCTCGAAAAAAAAACCTGGGAAAACTGAATGACTGCAGATCGAGATCACATTTAATTATAGAACGTGGTCCTGATAACATTGTAAAACAGCTTCAGCGGACGCTGTCAGAAGGGAATGCGTACCACCTCAAAGTTCAACAATATTATCATGGTGCCAGTGGAACATCTTAGATCTGATTGTACGAATCCGGTTGAATAGTGAACCAGTGATTGTACGAATCCGGTTGAATAGTAAACCACCGACACGTCACGAGGGGTGACACATACGGTCACCATCCACAATTCCAATAAGCCCGTACGTGCTGCACTTATTTCAATCCAGAATTATTCGAAAGATTCTGGATTTCTTTTAACTGTGTGAGGGCACTCAAGCCAATAACAGAGGACATGTATGAGAGAGGTACATACACCTACGTGGATTCAGTTTTGTTTGGAAAATGAAACAGACTGTTGCTGAGTTACTGAAAGCAGTCAAATGCAAATAAACTCACAAAAGAAAGTGTAAAGTTACATCCATTTGATAGAGACAGAGTTGTGAAACTTTGCGAAATGTGTCTTCTTCCAAACAACAGACATCAAAAGTGCACGAAAGATTACTCCATTATTCAGGATGAGAATCATTGACTCATTTGTAATTCGCCTTTGACTTTGTTCCTTTACATGTCTCCAAACTTCTCAGAAACTCTCAAAACTCTCCAGTACTTTCTCAAACTCACAAATCTACCTGAAACTGTTCCAGTTCTCCCACGAAACTATAGAACTCCTTCTTGATGGCCATTGCTCCAGTCCACTCACCCTGGCCCCAAAACAGTCAGTGCGCGATCATAATTTGACTTGCAAGATTAACTCACTGAAATTTTGTAGTAGTGTAAACATCATCGATTGATTCCACACCTCCTATCCTCATCCCTCAGGTCACATTCCTATCCCTACATCCTGCCCGTTTGTTGAAAGTCTAATCTAATTACATGGTTGTGACGTTTACTGACACAAAAAAGTGATATATTCCCCGACCGGCTCTGGCCTTGGGGCAAGAGAGAATTGTGATCTGTCGTATTATAGTTTTCATACCCTGTTCCATGCAGTTGTCATTGAATACTTGCGAGTAGTATACTCTGTCTCGGAATATGCTGGAGTCAGCTCTGCTAATTAAGGAAAGAAACTGGTAAAAAGCGGAAATGCGATTTGAAATACAAAACAAAAACAAACCAAAACATGCGGCTTGCTGACCAGATAGTCAAGAATAGCATAACGAGGAGAAAATGTATGAGTACAATCATCTCTCCAAACCGTTGAGAAACCAGTGCCAGACTTGATACACCCCGACCTACGATCAATAAAAACTAAATTAAAGACTTAATTCACGTCCATTGAAAACACACACACACACACACACACACACACACACACACACACACACACACACACACAAAGTAACCCCGTCAGTATGGTTCGGATACTAACACACACACATGCGTGCGCGTGCGCACACACGAATCGTAAAGTTTAAATCAAAGCGAGTTATCAGTTACATTAAGTAACTATGGATTACTTACGATCAATCTAATATACAACAGGAATTACATAAATCTCAAAGCATGCGGTTAGATTAGTGTTCATACATGGAAGAACTACATATTATACAAGAAGTCAACGTGTTATTATTGTTTGTATGTTTTGTTCCATTTACATGTTTGTTGCTTATTGTTTTTTAACAACGCGTGGAAGAACTATTGAGAAGAATTAGTCATAATTCTTCTAACTGTATTGAAATCTCGATCTAGTATGGCCTAATGTACGTGCTTTGAAATATTTTTTTGGTCGATGAGCCCCATAGACATCATTTTTAGTTTTCCTTTTGCAAGTGCCTTTAAAAATAAAACTGATGCGAGAGAAAAAATGATCAAGAAAGAAAGGAAGAAAGAAAGAAAGAAAGGAAGAAGAAAGTGTTTTTTTTTTTTTAAAGAAGAAAGAAAAAAAAAAAGGGGGGGGGGGAGGGTGGAGAGAAGATGAAGAAACGGGTGGTCTGCCTTGCTCTTATCTTCCTTGTACCATGATGGGATAGTTCAAATCATCATCGAGTTTCCGCATACATTGCTCCTTCCTCCCTCTTCCCTCTCCGTCCCACTTACCCCCTCTACCTCCGCACAACCATCGACGTACTTTGTTCACGTCGATGTTCTCGACCAATTAATAGTTTGTTTACAGTTTGGGGAGATCTTTGTAACCAAATACTTGTCTTCCATTGCATGTTTTAATTACTGCACTTCAAATTTTAGCAACATAGTAATTCATAATATAAAAGTATTAAAATTATATACTTATCCGCTTTGTTCACTTTAAGGGAGCGCTTTGTTTAATCATGACATTTGTTAACAACAATAATTATTTCTCCCTAGTAGGGGAGACGAATGTTACTCACATGACAAGAATGGCGTCAGGCAAAAGGCGTGTAGCAGACGACGGTCGTCAAACACTGGGAAAAATTCGAAGGGCAGTGGAAAAAGGAAATGTTGAAACACTCTTCGAAAACAAGAATTTTGCATTTGAACTGATCAATGTGAGGAAATCTCTCTCTCTCTCTCTCTCTCTCTCTCTCTCTCTCTCTCTCTCTCTCTCTCTCTAACCAGTTAAACATTGTGATATGTATGACTGTGTCAGTGAGTGAAGGAAGTGACAAATGCGAAGTGAACAATGGCCACAATGTTTTGTGTAACACTGATTCAACACTATGCTACTACATGTACATGATGGGAAGATTATAAGGTTGAATTTAAGGGGTGTAAAGATAGCATACAGATCAGAAATGCAAAAAAAAAAAAAAAAAAAAAAAAATAGGCAGGCTTATTATAACTACCAGCCACAAAATTAGAAAGACAAGCTTATTATCACAACTGATAACTGATAAATGCCGATGCCAATAAATGGATGTTTAGTGACATATTGATCCAGAACTGATAAACTGAAACAAAAGCTGCATGCACTCAGTCTCTTGCAATGATCTTCCATTATGATAACCATCTTAATCTTGGGTCATGCAAAACTGCTGATTGTTTTATATCAATGTCATTTTATTTCACATTTTTATGCATTTCAAATAACATGAATGTAGGATCACAGTCGGATTTCATGCATGATGATATAAATGTGCATTACTATACCTGATTTAAAATCAAATGTTCATTGAAACCTGATTCCTTGCAGGCATTATATGAAGATGGCGTGGATGTGACTGTCAAAATTGAGTTCCTAGCTATTCTAGAGCAGTATGGCTCGGATCATTTGGATGCTGAAAGGTGAGGAAAGAAATACTGAGCATGATTTAAGTGTGAAGTAGGTTTAATTCTGTTCAGGTCTCTTTCAAGTTGTGTGTGTATGTGTTTGTTTACATTTGTTGTTTTCTTTCAGCATTAGCCTGTTGAAACTGCACATAGCTTGAAGTATTTGAAGACAAAGTATATTGTGTCTAAGAATTGTTTCTGTGAATGTGGACAGGACATGTTTACTACATGTCTGTACCATTAACATACTGGAAGGCATGTTTTACACACACACACACACACACACACACACACACACACACACACACACACACACACACACACACACGCACGCACACACACAGATACACATATACACACACACAGATTTGCGTACATGCACGCACGCACGCACACACACTCACACACACACACACACACACACACACACACACACACACACACACTACACACACACACACACACTCACACACACACACACACACACACACACACACACACACACACACACACACACACGCACACACACACACATGCAGGTGCACTAACTTGCTCACTCACACTATCTCATACACACAATATCACACTCACATACACAGAGACTGACTCACAGACATGCATACACATATACACACACACACAAACTCATGCGCACATGCTCATTAAACACACACATATGCAAGCACATGCACACACATACACACACATACACTCGTACACACAAACACACGCATACAGGTATGCACACATATATACTTATACACCATCATGTAACATCACAACTATTGCCATCTCTACATTGACCACCGTCCGCCCAAATAAAGTTTTACAGGTACACATGCATATGTACATCCTCAAGCACTCTCTTCCTCTCTCCCTCTCCACCCTCTCTCTCTCTCTCTCACTTTCTCTCTCTCTCTCTCTCACTCACACACACACACACACACACACACACACACACACACACACACTCACAGATTACATACACACACATGCACGCACGCACGCACACACGCAGGCACGCATGCTCAAATGTATGCACACATGCACACACACACACACACACACACACACACACACACACACACACACACACACACACACAGAGTGTACAACACAAAGTTTGAAAAACAAAAAAAGCAACAAGATATTGACATGCTATTATTGGAGGGAAGCAAGAAGTTCAAACCTTTGACTCAACTGTTACAGTGCAGAGCAAGTGATACAGAGGCTGCTCAATGCACTGCTGGAGCAGAAAGGGAGCAGTGAGTATCCACGATTCCTTGTTCAGCTGATCCTGACACTCACAACACTGCTCATCCAGTATGATATGCTGGTATGTTGTCTCTTGTTACTTCTGCTTTGTGTATTTTATTATTTGGCTTGTACTTGTGGATTTAAATGAATGCTCAAGTTCGTTGCAAATGAAAATATAAATCATTTGCATATTATGCGTCATTTTTTACCATGTGGAATATCATTTACTGTAATTTATTATTTGTTTTTAGTTTTCATTTGAATGGAGAAAAATCTCATAACAAGAAATCAGAGTTGGGCCATTTTATTAAAAATCAAAGAAATGGAACCCTATTAAGATCTGTAAGATTTAGAAAACTGAAGGAGTACACAACAGACTGGATCAACTTGGAAGTGGGTATTGCAATGGGCTGTGCAATTTCCCCAATACTGTTCGTGCTGGCAATGGAACTCATCTTGAAAGCAGCAACAAACAACGCGAGACAAACAGACCTTGGCGATGGATACAAGATGCCTCCTCTCAAGGCCTTCATGGATGACACTACAGTGATTTCATCCAGAGAAGACGAGACACGTCATGTGCTGGAGAGACTGGACGACATAGTTGCCTCATCCAGAATGAAGTTCAAGCAAAGAAATCACGGAGTCTCTCACTGAGGAAAGGAAAAGTGGCCGGATCTGTGGTCTTCAGTGTTGCCAACCAGGCCATTCCAACAGTCACAGAAGAACCAGTCAAGAGCCTTGGAAGATGGTATGATGATACGCTGAAAGACACACAAAGAGCAAAAGAAACCAAGCAGATGGCGGAGGAAGGCTTAGAGACCATTGACCAGTGTGGGCTCCCTGGCAAATACAAGGTCTGGTGTTTGCAGTTCATGCTGATACCAAAGCTCCTATGGCCTCTGATGATATACGACATCTGCACCAGCATGGTGGAGGCAATGGAAGCCAAAATCAACAAGTTCACAAGGAAATGGCTTGGTGTCCCACCCTGTCTGACTGACATAGCGCTGTACTGTCGCCAAGCAAAGCTGAAACTGCCACTGAAATCCATCCTGGAGGAATACAAAGCAGGGAAGATCAGACTTCAAAGCATGCTGGAGGACTCAGGAGACAAGGTGGTAGAAGCAATCAAGCCCCAGCTGAAGACAGGCAGAAAATGGAAAGTTCAAGAGGCGATGGATTCTGCAAAAGAAAGTCTCAAGATCAGAGAAATAACAGGACACACACAGACCAACAGACAAGGACTGGGGGTGACCAAAACTGAATGGTGGTCAAAGGCCAAAGGAAAAGCCAAAAGAGACATGATGATTCAGGAGATGAGAAAAGAAGAAGACCAAAAAAGACTCCAAAAAGCAGTCCAGCAGAGCCAGCAAGGGCAATGGACAACGTGGGAAAATGCACTCCAAAGAAGTCTCACTTGGAATGACATTTGGCACATGGCCCCTCTCAGGATCAGCTTCATTCTCAGATCTGCATATGACCTTCTGCCCTCAAATGCAAACCTGGTGAAGTGGGGGAAAACAGACGGTCCTGCATGCCCCCTCTGCCATGAAAAACAAACAGTGGAGCATGTCCTAAGCTCATGTAAAGTAGCCCTGGCTCAAGGAAGGTACACATGGAGGCACAACCAAGTGCTCAAAGAGATTGTACAAGTAGTCTGGGCTAGTACCAACACCATAAAAGGGAAAATCAGGACTCCAAAAGCACCCGCAACATTCTTCACGGCAGGAGGCAGCAAATCATGGCCAAGAACAACAGTGCCACTCGAAACATGCAGGCAGAGTCTGCTGGACGGGGCAGATGACTGGGAGTGCACTGCAGACCTCCCAGAATGGAAGAGTCACCCAGAGATTATCAGCAAGAGTGGCATGAGACCAGACATAGTAGTCCACTCTAAGTCAACCAAGCAACTGATCATGATCGAGCTCACGGTGCCATATGAGAACAGAATGGAGGCAGCTCAAATCTACAAGACTGAAAAGTATGCTGATCTGGCAAACAGCCTGAGGAGAGAAGGCTATCAGGTCAAAGTCCTCACTGCAGAAATTGGAGCTAGGGGGTTTGTAGGAACGTCTGCATACAGCCTCATGAAACAGCTCTCAGTTGCAGGGAAGGAAAAAACCAGAGCCCTGAAAGCAATGGCAGAAGCGGCAGAGAGGTGTTCAAGCTGGATCTGGTCAAGGAGGAACAAAAGTGAACTTCATAAGGCTTAATTTCCCTACAAATATCAGGTGTCCCTGTGGCTCAGTGGTTAAAGCGCGAGTCATTAAGTGGAAAATGAGCATGTCCAGAGGGTCATGGGTTCGAATCCCAGCCATGGCTCGTCCCAAGATGGAAAAAAAAAAAAAAAAAAAAAAAAAAAGGGGGCAGCAGAGGGACATCTGGAGTCATGAACCGGGTGTGGCCCAACCCCCTAGAGTGTCAGGAGATAAGGGCCGAAACACTTGCTTGAAGGGGGCTTCTCTTCTGAGGACTCTCTGCTGCCACGCTCTCCACGAGTTTCTTTCTACTAGAAAACTGAAACTGCAGAAATTTTTATATGATGGCAAAGGCAGGAAGAAAACGTCATCAGTGTGCTTCAAATGATGATCACTTTCTCACCACCAGTTTCGATACCTGACAATTGTTTGATTCAGACATCTGAAAAATATGAAAAGTATATCTGTTCATAGTACAGTTGATGAATCTGCTGTATTAAGAAGTTTGAATCTGAAAATTTTCAGTTCTAGGTTGATCTCGCAAGTGAAATGTCACTAACTTGTGTAAGTTTATATCAACAGCGTTTTTGTTTCTCTTGATGTTGCCAGAATGTAGTGACAGATCCCTGAAGATATGTTAATGAATGAATGTTCTGAAGTTGTAATCTGTGTGGTGTTTTTTGTTTTTTTTAAGTTGCCTGGTAGTATCTTTACTGATCTCATATCAGGGAAGCAGGCAGCGCTTCAACATCAGTAATGACTTTCGAAATGGAGGGGCAGGAGTCTATGTCCAATATCCAGGAGGCAGAGAAGAAAAGATCTGCCTCGCTACCGGCCTGTACTCCACAAATTACAGAGCTGAAGCAGAAGCCCTGAAAACAGCAGCAGCCCACATCGAGGTCAGTCCCTGCGCCAGCCACAACGTTGTCTTCCTGACCGACGCCCTGTCCATCTTGCAGGCCCTTCAGTCCAATAGAGACCCAGAGCTCAACGATCTGTCCTCATCTCTTGCCTCCCTCTGCACAAGTCACACAGTCACCCTGCAGTGGATTCCCTCCCACTGCAATGTGCTCGGCAATGAGACTGCTGACTCCTTGGCAAAGGAGGGCACTACAAAGGAGCAGATGGACAGATCTACCAGCTACACCGAATCTAGGACCATCATCAAGGCCAAGCTGCAGAACAAGTGGAAGCAGCAGCATCCACGCCACAACAGAGCAGACCCGTACTACCTGCTGACTCGACGAGAGCAGGTAGTCATCTTCAGGCTCAGGACAGGCCACAACTGCCTGAAACACCACCTATTTTCTAAACTCCGCATCAGCAACACAGAGCAGTGCCCCTGCAGAACAGGCAGCCAGACAACAGAACATCTGCTGCAGTCCTGTCCGCTCCACCAAGCGCTCCGAGAGAAAACCTGGCCCGACCCAATACCAGTGGCCCGGAAGCTCTACGGAGGACTGGAGGACCTGTGACGTACTGCCACCTTTGTCGAGGAGACGGGGGAATCCATCTAAAGACATGACGAACGAGACAACAACAACTTATTTATAAGTTTCGCAACCTTTCCATCTGATGTGCTGTCTCTCTTTTACCTCTGGTGCTTTAAGTTTTGATTTGGGTTGTCTGTAAATTCAAAATCAAGATCATTCCTGACTTTCATATATTCCTGGTTTCATGTTTTTCTCCATGACCACAAAAAATGTGTTTTTCCCCATGACCACAGAAATGTGGCTGTATCTGTGGTCAGGTGTGAAACGTTTAACCAGATAAGACTGTACAACAGTTGCTTATTCTTTTTTTCACAGCTGTTTTGAGGTATGGTTTGTCTGTGTAGAAAACAGATTTGTGCACATCCCTGGTGTCCTACCTGTGGAAGGTGGTGAGCCGTGTGAATGAGGTGGGCACGCGCCCTCTTCGTGGCTGTGCTTGTCAGTGTTTGAGACAGTTGGAGACCTGGAGCCCAGTAAGTGGGAGAGGGAATGTGGGGATGGGGAGACGGGCAGAGGGCAGACTTGGTGGAGGGGGAATCGGTGGGTTTTAAGGAAAGTAAGAATAAGAGGAAAAAAGCAGAAATTAAACTAAGGAGTGTACATTTAGGGTAGATGATTTTATAAGCTGTTCTGAATGATTTAGCTTAATTCAAGCATTGAGTTTATGTCTTGGGCCTCTTGTTTGTTTACATTTGTCACTATGAATATTTTTTTCTTAATTCAGCAAGTTGTTTATTTTTGTATATGTAAATGTTATTGTTGCTGTTTTCTTTAGCTTATCATTTATGTTTATGAACAGTAATTAACCTTCTAGTTTGTTGACCCAGCCCTTTCTAACAATCTTTAATCTTTACTTAGTTCCTTTGCTTATGATTATGAACAAAATTAACCTGATGATGCATTGAAAATGAGGAATTGTACATATTTTTTCATTTTGTGTCAGAATGGGCAAAATCCCTAGGCACAAATGAAAACACTTTTATATTAAATATGGTGACAATAAAAATGGTCAAGCTTCAAAATGCCTTCTTTATGATTTTGTTTTTTCCAGGGATTACTTTCACGTTACAAAGACAAGCTTGTTCAAACCATGCGTGATGAACGGACACACGTGTTCCAAGACTATGCCACTTTGTTATCCACCATTCTCACCAACCTGTTCCACTCATCTGCTGCTGGGAATGGAAATCATCCGTATGATATTTCTGCTGAGGAAATAGTACCCCCGCTGTCGTTTTTGATGGACAATGCTTTCCTGTTCACTGCTGCTGGTCTGTGGCCCATAGTGCTGTCTGTGATGAAGATGGTAAAAAGAACTCTCCATGTGTCACCCACAGTAAGTTTTTGTTTTATGAATTCAAGGAAGTAGCCCATCATGCAGGCATACAAATTGATCAGAAAACTGATGCACATAAATATGTTTGTGTTTGTTGTTGTTGGGGTGGGGGGGGGGGGGGGGGGGGAAGGGAGGGGTTTCAAGTGTCATCCTGATTGAAGTTGTTGCGTCTTCTGTAATAGTCCATCATATTCAGTTTTTCTTGTGCATCTGTTGGTGTACCTAGTTGACCAGGTAAGTGGAAATTGATTAGCATGTCAGTCTTGTTCAGTGGGTGTGGTAGAAGGAAGGTCTGAACATTGACCTCGTCTGTGGATTGGCGTCCCAGCATTGCTTGATGATGAAGTATAGAGTGGAAAGCTTATAATCTTTTCAGTCATTGTGCATGCATGCTAATAGCTGCACTATGCTGCTCATATGAAGAAGGCTGGACGTGGACATTAAAGACCCAGCATGTTTGTTGAGGAAACCTGTTGGTCGATGGTTTTTGTTATGACAGCAGTTACCATTTAATAAAGACAACTGAAGGTCTTGGATATATTTTAAGAATTGCCAAGACCGCAAAATCTCAAAATAAATTATTTTGACATTCTAAGTGTAGCACTCCAAATTTAAGCATAGCACTCACACAAAATTTCACAGAAGCTTTTTTGTTCTGGTTTCTTCTATAGATTTGTTTTTCTTCTGCTTTTCGTTTTCATTTCTTTACTGAACTTGCCATTTTTTTTATGAAACAAGTCTACAGTCTGACTTGTCTCAGTTCCTTTTAAGCCACCACTCAGTCAACTGGTGAACATGGAAGTATGACTCATAGGGAGTCCTGATAATCACTAGCAGCTTTGTCTACTATGATGTCAAAAGATAGTCAAGTCCCATAACATGAAAAACTATTAAATGTAAACAGTAAACAAGTTGGGTATTTTTTTTTTCTGATTTTTATTAAATGTAATCATGATAGTCACTGGCATCAATGTATCTATACATATTAACACATGTTCAAAAGCCCTTCTAACTTCAAAACTACCTGTGTGTTCCTGATAGTCATGATAATGACGTGTTTTACACATTTCAGCAGGTATTTAAGCTCCTTATTTAGCAAAACTCTAATGTTTTTTTTAGAGTCACCTACGGTGATGTGTCATTTGTATGTCAACAGATATTCAAGCCACTGATGTTGCAAAACCTGGCTAGTGTGGACCCATGCATGCTGCACATTGTTCTCTGCTGCCAGGTCTGTGTGCATGCTGGTGTTTGTGTGTGTGTGTGTATGATAAGTGTGTGTGTGTGTGTGTGTGTGTGTGTGTGTGTGTGTGTGTGTGTGTGCGAGCATGTATGTATGTGACTTTGCGTGTGTGTTTGCTACCTGTTGCACTATTTTGCTTTGTCTGATTGATACCAAGATTTTCTATCGCCCTTTCCTTCTTTTTTTTTAATTTTTTTTTTTTTTTTTTAACTTAAAAAAAAATTCATTTGTGATATCTTACATACATTCAAATAGAAAAGGATTATTTTCACCATATTACTAATATATACATCCAAATCAAATAGAAAGGAATTCATTTCAATAAAAAAGTGAAAAAAAAACTGAAAGAACAAAACCAAAAACAAAATACACAGATACAACAACGACAACTACACTTCGTTCTAATTCTTTCTTTCCCAGTAGAAAGAAACTCGTGGAGAGCGTGGCAGCAGAGAGTCCTCAGAAGAGAAGCCCCCTTCAAGCAAGTGTTTCGGCCCTTATCTCCTGACACTCTAGGGGGGTTGGGCCACACCCGGTTCATGACTCCGGATGTCCCTCTGCTGCCCCTTTTTTTCCCATCTTGGGACGAGCCATGGCTGGGATTCGAACCCATGACCCTCTGGACATGCTCATTTTCCACTTAATGACTCGCGCTTTAACCACTGAGCCACAGGGACACCTGATATTTGTAGGGAAATTAAGCCTTATGAAGTTCACTTTTGTTCCTCCTTGACCAGATCCAGCTTGAACACCTCTCTGCCGTTTCTGCCATTGCTTTCAGGGCTCTGGTTTTTTCCTTCCCTGCAACTGAGAGCTGTTTCATGAGGCTGTATGCAGACGTTCCTACAAACCCCCTAGCTCCAATTTCTGCAGTGAGGACTTTGACCTGATAGCCTTCTCTCCTCAGGCTGTTTGCCAGATCAGCATACTTTTCAGTCTTGTAGATTTGAGCTGCCTCCATTCTGTTCTCATATGGCACCGTGAGCTCGATCATGATCAGCTGCTTGGTTGACTTAGAGTGGACTACTATGTCTGGTCTCATGCCACTCTTGCTGATGATCTCTGGGTGACTCTTCCATTCTGGGAGGTCTGCAGTGCACTCCCAGTCATCTGCCCCGTCCAGCAGACTCTGCCTGCATGTTTCGAGTGGCACTGTTGTTCTTGGCCATGATTTGCAGCCTCCTGCCGTGAAGAATGTTGCGGGTGCTTTTGGAGTCCTGATTTTCCCTTTTGTGGTGTTGGTACTAGCCCAGACTACTTGTACAATTTCTTTGAGCACTTGGTTGTGCCTCCATGTGTACCTTCCTTGAGCCAGGGCTACTTTACATGAGCTTAGGACATGCTCCACTGTTTGTTTTTCATGGCAGAGGGGGCATGCAGGATCGTCTGTTTTCCCCCACTTCACCAGGTTTGCATTTGAGGGCAGAAGGTCATATGCAGATCTGAGAATGAAGCTGATCCTGAGAGGGGCCATGTGCCAAATGTCATTCCAAGTGAGACTTCTTTGGAGTGCATTTTCCCACGTTGTCCATTGCCCTTGCTGGCTCTGCTGGACTGCTTTTTGGAGTCTTTTTTGGTCTTCTTCTTTTCTCATCTCCTGAATCATCATGTCTCTTTTGGCTTTTCCTTTGGCCTTTGACCACCATTCAGTTTTGGTCACCCCCAGTCCTTGTCTGTTGGTCTGTGTGTGTCCTGTTATTTCTCTGATCTTGAGACTTTCTTTTGCAGAATCCATCGCCTCTTGAACTTTCCATTTTCTGCCTGTCTTCAGCTGGGGCTTGATTGCTTCTACCACCTTGTCTCCTGAGTCCTCCAGCATGCTTTGAAGTCTGATCTTCCCTGCTTTGTATTCCTCCAGGATGGATTTCAGGGGTAGTTTCAGCTTTGCTTGGCGACAGTACAGCGCTATGTCAGTCAGACAGGGTGGGACACCAAGCCATTTCCTTGTGAACTTGTTGATTTTGGCTTCCATTGCCTCCACTATGCTGGTGCAGATGTCGTATATCATCAGAGGCCATAGCAGCTTTGGTATCAGCATGAACTGCAGACACCAGACCTTGTATTTGCCAGGGAGCCCACACTGGTCAATGGTCTCCAAGCCTTCCTCCGCCATCTGCTTGGTTTCTTTTGTTCTTTGTGTGTCTTTCAGCGTATCATCATACCATCTTCCAAGGCTCTTGACTGGTTCTTCTGTGACTGTTGGAATGGCCTGGTTGGCAACACTGAAGACCACAGATCCGGCCACTTTTCCTTTCCTCAGTGAGAGACTCCGTGATTTCTTTGGCTTGAACTTCATTCTGGATGAGGCAACTATGTCGTCCAGCCTCTCCAGCACATGACGTGTCTCGTCTTCTCTGGATGAAATCACTGTAGTGTCATCCATGAAGGCCTTGAGAGGAGGCATCTTGTATCCATCGCCAAGGTCTGTTTGTCTCGCGTTGTTTGTTGCTGCTTTCAAGATGAGTTCCATTGCCAGCACGAACAGTATTGGGGAAATTGCACAGCCCATTGCAATACCCACTTCCAAGTTGATCCAGTCTGTTGTGTACTCCTTGGTAGAGAACCGCATTGAGAAGCCATTGAAGTACTTCTTGAGCATGTCGCGGATGTTCTTTGGCACATGGTACATCTCAAGAGCCAACTGTATCATCTCATGGGGCACAGATCCATATGCGTTTGCCAGATCAAGCCACACTACGTCCAGGTCTCTCTTTTCTGTTTTTGCTTTTTGGATTGCGTCCCAGATCATTGTGGCGTGTTCTACACAGCCCGCCACGCCTGGGATGCCACCTTTCTGGACTGACACATCCAAGTACTTGTTTTCCATCAGGTACTTGGTCAGTCTTGCTGCCATGACAGAGAAGAAGATTTTCCTTCGACGTTCAGTAGTGATATTGGCCTGAACTGGCTAATGTCACTTGAGTTTTGCTCTTTGGGGATGTACACACCATCTGCCGTCATCCACTGGCCGCTGATCTTCTGGTTTCTCCAAGCCGATCGCAGCAGCCTGTGGAGCCACTCCAGCACCTTGGGACATTTCTTGTAAAGCTGGTAAGGTATTCCGTTTGGCCCTGGTGATGATTTGGCTCTGGCTTTGTCGACCACCTTCTTGATTTCCGCCAACGTTGGAGGCTTGCCATTGAACTGTTCCTCAGGGTTGGTTGGCCACACCAGACCTTGAATGTCGAGTGGTGCTTTGCTCTGTGGGTCAGAGTATGTTTTCCTCAGATGCTGCTCAAGAACTCCTTTGTCCACACTTAGGGTCCCAGATTTTGGCTGCTCAAACAGTGTTCTGGCAAACTGGAAGGGGTCTCTGAAGAAGCGCTCTTGTGTCTTCTTCTTTTTGCTCTTCCTCTTCCTCGCAGATTCCGCTTTGCTGAGGGCACTGTGTTTTTCTTTCAGGTCTTTCCACAGTTTTTCCAAGCCTTGTTTTTCAGCTGGAAGTGCGGTCTTCATTTGCATCTTGAGGTTTTTCTTTTGGACCCTGATCTTGTCCATCTTTTCTTGGCGTCTGGATTTCTTTGGAGGTGTTTTCTCTTTGGGTAGTTTTGCTCCATAGGCGTCTCTACATGTGGCATACACAATGTCCCCATATGTGGCTAGTTTGTGTTCCAGGGTGCTTTTCCCTATCAGTGCATCGAGTCTTTGGACGATTTTTGCATCCAGTTTCTCCCAATCTTCAGTTTCGTTTGCTCGTGGCAGGTTGAGTTTCAGGCGCCTGGCATCGAGGGCCTGTGCAAATTCCTCATCCGAACCAACAGCGTGGATGTCCTTGGCACTGTGGTTTACCTTCTCCCTTCTTTTTTTTGTCATGTTCCTATATTCAGTATTTGTCACATAATTTATTACATTTATTATTTTTATATATATATATACATATACATATATATATATATATATATATACATATATATACACACATATTCTTTTTTTTTTTTAGTTCATTATTAAATTTCATCTTTAAGAGATATTCGCATATAGCTTGACAGAATAAATGTATGCTTTTATTATCTTTTTATCCATCTAGCATTTGACACCAACGTGAAGTGTTTTTGCCTGAAAAAAAAACAACAAAGAGTTAATATGATTTTCAGAAAGAGTTCCAAGGAGAAATTCTCAGTGCAGAAGAAGAGCGTCAGTTACTACAGCGCCTAACATCAGGAGTCAGTTTGCTTACGTTGCATCCTGCTCTGCGACTTCTGATACTGCAGTGGCTGAAAGCTTACTTACAGGTACCAAAGAATTGATACTGCAGTGGCTGAAAGCTTACTTGCAGGTACCAAAGAATTGATGTTCCTAATCAAACAGAATGTTGTTGTGTCTGTTCCAGTTAGGAGTGGTGCCTTTCATTGTTCCTGGTTGGAAAATGGTAAAATGTTAAAGACAAAATTTAGTTGTGAGGGTTGAAAACATGTACGTTTTTTTTTTTCTTTTTTAATCTCTAGAACAATTTAGAAGTGGAGATGAACAAGCACAAGTTATTGAACTTTATTTTGCATATGAATGTTGCTTTGTAAATATGATTTTGAAAAAAAAAAGAGGATTGTCATTAACCCGTTCACTGCCTGAAAATATTACAAACAAAGGCTTTCCCAGTGCCAGGGAAATCTAATGATTTGGGGGCAATAATTAACAAAAAATTCTAGCTCAGAAACTACAAAAGATATAAAAATGAAATGTATATAATTTTTGAAGGAAATTGAATGAAGATTTTGAATCTGGGCTTCTTTTGTTTTAATTTTGATAATAAAAAAGTATTTAGGCATTTAGATTTGGATAGATTTTTTTGCACGATCAAAAACATATGTATTTACCACTACATCTTCACATCCAAACAAGAACACAAAGCAAAAAAGTTGAAAATAAAGTTTGTATTGTCACACTATACCTGTAAATGAAAGTAAAACAGTTTAGAAGTCTATCAAGACGCTCACACTCTAAGCAGATAGGTCAGTCCACGACCACGCCCCCCTCTCCCCACCACGCCCCCTTGCTGGACTTCTACCCTCTCTTTCACTCCTCCTCTCCCCCTACCTTTCCCTCTGCCCCGTGTCACGCCGCAAGCAGGCAGCGCTCCCCTCTCACGCTGACTGTCACGTCACTGGCCACTGGCACACAATGCAGAGTACACACTAGGCTGGCTCGTTCGACGCTGGTGAGCCGTCAGCTGAACACACACTGAGGTCACACAGCCCGACTCAATAACTGACGAATATGGTCGGCAATTCCATCACTATCATCATCTCACCTTCATGCTCGAGTGAGTCGTTGAATAAAAGATTATGTCTTTGTCAAAAATCATTAGCAGAGCCTGCTCAGCTGTGTAAATACGTTGATTTGGTCGCTGCGCTTGTCGAAGGTTGCGCCGCCATCTTTGCAAGCGAGATGAAGTGCTGGCTGGTCATCCAGTCAGTGATGAGAATAAATGGGCTTTCCCCTCACGTGTGGTCATTTACATATCATTTTAATACTACAGACATATAAGGCTTACTATGCACACTCTATTTAAGTCCGTTGATAGAAATAGTAACGAATGAAAATTCAAGAAAAATGCATGACGTCAGTAGACAGCCCATAGGCACTGGGAAAGCATTTTTAATGCGGCGTCAGCTGACGGCTTAAAGGCACTCTACGGGTTAAGGAGAGCAAAGATATTAAAGCTTCCAATTGATAGTAACTTGGAGTGCTCCATAAATTAGTGAAGAAACATAATCCTGAAAAGACACTTACTGCTGTTGACTCAGCACATTCCCTGTCATTTGCAGATAACTCTGCAGTGTATCTTCATGTATTCATTATATGACATGAGTTCTAGCATGCTAAGGTATCACAAGGTTTACCTTGGCAACAGTTGAGTGTATAATTTAGAGTGACAATGGGTCTGAACATTGAATAAACAAGATCAAGAGCAAGATGGGACTATTTGACAGCGTTATTTCAAAGGTAGCCTTGATATGCAAACTTAGCAGCATATATCAGTATATGTATGAGGCGTCCAAGGAGAGGATTAAGCTGTCAGCCTTTTCCTTCTTTCAGTTCTAGGCCTTCCCAGAATTTCCTGCCTTTTCAACTTACTTGAAAACAAATGGAGATTGGTCTGCCCAACGTAGGCTGTTCAGCATGCGAAGGGTCGCAACTTTCCAACAGCATGTGTCAACAGGAAGAATGCAGCAGCTTGCTGGCTTCTCTCTCATTATGTGCTTGTTGGTCCACTGATTCCTCATTGTGAGTGTTGCCATACACTGGTTTTGCCAGACATTACCCAAAGTTTCTGCTATGTGATCACGTCATCAAATATCATGGCGATGGCTGTTCACCCTATCTTGCTTCTGAAGTACACACAAACAGTAAGGGGAAAGAATGGAATTCCAAAATAGCTTGGTCCAGAATAGAGAAAAATGGTGATACAGTTGAATGACTTTCAGACAGGCTCAGCAATTGTGTCTTATTTTAGGAGGTAGTCTTTGTTGGGAAAAATATTCCAGGGAGAAAAACGTCTTCGAAAGAAGTCACCTTCTTCTAGGATGGGTCTCTTCAGCAGTAGTAGTATAGGACTGACAGTAAGCTGCCTATGGGTCATTAATTTGGGTACATGTTACAGATATTTTATTTGAATTTTGTTTCATATCGTTGTGAGTGCGATGCATATGTCAGTATAAGATCATGCTGTGATTAATCATCTTGATCCAAAACATTTTCTCAGATTTTTTTCATTTTTGGCTTGTCTTGTTTGTTTGTTTTTTTTATAAATCTCTGTCCATAAGGTGTCTCAGTGGGTAAGTGGTTTGTGCGGTGGTTAAATCGTTAAGAAAGAGAATTCTAAATTTTTGTGGCTGAATTAGTGTATGACATTTTCTGGAAAGTATTGCTTGAGTGAATCAAAAGATCTTTGTATTGAAACTTTTGGTTTTAGTGAGATACAGCCAGAATGAGTAGCCTTGAGGGGGTTATTATCAGAGGGAAGATCCACGTCAGTGACATACCCATGCTGCTATAGTCATTGTGTTACGCTGACGCAAAATCGTGACTGTTTGCTCACCAGCAACTCTAAATCCGCTCGAGAATCTTTAAAACAGATTTACTTCATTACTTCAATCTCTGTGCACGTCGTTCAGTCCGTTGAACCTTATGCTCTCATTCCATCCCCCAAGACAAAAAAACATTGTTGAAAAAGTCCCTGAATCCTCGTCAGTGACAACAACTCAATGATTGATTAATTACTGAAGTTATCGCAACCTTGACCTCTCTCACGATATCAGTTTACTAACAAGATATCTGATCGTCTGC
>CM065722.1:41178652-41270350 GCA_033310375.1 Conus canariensis | reverse complement strand
AAAACCAATCCTCGCATGCATTACAAGGCTTGAATAGGGAACAACATGCACATGAAATGAAGCTGTCATTATTGTCCAGGCAATGGCATGACTTGGCTCAAGTGGCAGACCCGTGAGCCAGACATAATTGAATTACGTGTAGCAATGACTTGGCAGTAGGCATTGTAATGTAAGTCAGAGACAATGACTTCTGTAGAGGGGCAGTGACTCTAAAATCTTTACAGACATTTCTGCTGAAAATTTTCCTTTCCAAGAAAGAAAGAACGAAGTTTGCACTTCAGAAACAAATGCAGATTTGACTGGCTGCTTCAGGGGATCCATTGCTGCTGAGATCGAAGTCGGAAAACCATGAGAGCTTCAGCAGGCATGTTTCTTGTAAGAGAAAAGCAAGAACACTGAGTGCATAACTCACAAATAGAAATGGTGTGTATGTCAAAGGTCATCACTGAGAGTTCTGCATAGGTTAAGGGGCATGGTTAGCCCCTTTTCTCCCCATTTTGAATCGTGATGCTCCTCATACTATGGTAATGTTTCATACCAAGCAGGACTATGGGATTAGTTTGGATAAGTAAACATGAGAAAAAGCTACATGAGAAATAAAACGCGAGATTTTGAAGACAGAAAAAATGAAAGACAAACTTGAAAAGAAAATGATTGACAGATGATACGATCAAAATGATGTATGTTTATGACGGCAGATTTGCTGCGGGACATTTACTGCTTGAAGAGGCTGTGCCTGACGACTGGCAACGAAGGAGCCACAGCGGGGTTTTACCGAGTTCTTTTTGATGCCTACACACATCACCAGACCCAGCATGTGTCGGACACAGTCATCAAGTGAGTCAGATTTACAATGTTGTGTTGTGTTGTTGTTGTGTTGTGTTGCGTTGCATTGTGTTGCGTTGCATTGCATTGTGTGGTGTGGTATGATATTCCACACATCACTATGCTCGGCATGTGCTGGAGGCTATTATCATGTGGGTAACTTTGGTATATTGATTTTTGTGTCTTATATAAATATATATATATATATATACATACACAGTTTTCGTAAAATATTTATTTTAATTGTTTTGTTATTTCCAGTCTGCTATCGTTTCTCATTACTGTGACTGTTTGTTTGTTTGTTTTGTTAAAAATTCTTTGATTTTATTTGATGCTGTTAGTCACGTTTTGACAATGAGAGTTGAATGAATGATGAATAACCATGTGAGTATTAACATCCTTAATTGTCCTTGATGTCATCGTTAACCAAAAATCCTAAATGAAATAACATATGTAATCCATACAAGCCAAATCAAAGGATACTCTCTGCCCGAAGTTGGAGTATGGCTGCCTTAATGGCGGGATAAAAAAAACGGGCATACACACAAAACTCCACTCCCTTTGTTGGGTAGATGGGATTAATACTTGCCTGTCTGCTCTGGGAGTGTCCACAGGAGTACCAGCCTTCATACGCAGAAGAAGAAGAAGGAAAAAAGGATACTCTGAGGAGATTTCAACAAAATTAAAGCCTTCTCAGAGTCCTTTTCAATAGTGGCAAATAATTTCCCTCGCTTGTCTGAATTAATATAACTTTACTAAAACAATGTTTAATCTTTTGGAGCCTGATCCATGCAGGGCTGGTCTGTGACTTAACGAGGTGTTATCATTGAAAATCAAGCCGAAATAGAAATGCAGGTAATGCTTACTTTCATGAACAATATGGAACAGACAAGTAAATTTGTCTTCTTCTTTTACATTACTAACAACTGTCATCAGAGACTGCACAAAAACAATGCTCCCCAATTCACACTCAGCATGAAAATGACAATTTATGAAAGAGAAGAAAAATAGTGAGGACAGTCTAGGATGAAAAAAGAAGAAGAAAAAGAAAAAACAGAGCAGAGGAGGGAGGAGAGAGGAGAGGGATGGTAATGGATGGGGGGGAGATTAAGAAGTGACTTGGATCTTGTAAACAGAAAGGTGTGTGTGTGTGTGTGTGTGTGTGTGTGTGTGTGTGTGTGTGTGTGTGTGTGTGTGGAGACAGAGAGAGTGAGAATATTTTTATGTGCATGTAGATGAGTGAGTGTGTGTGTCTGTGTTTGTGTCTGTGAGTGCATGTTATGGGGCAGGGGGGAGGGAGAGAGAAAGAAAGATGGGGGAGGCAGAGAAACTTGGCAAGTGTAAAAGAAGAGAAGCGGAGGAGAGGAGAGGAGAAAATGCAGGAATGAATAATGTGTCATGAATTGCTTAAGGACAATGTCATAAATAAGCCAAGAAACAAAGTAATAAACATGATTTCAGGCCACATTAGTTCACACAAACCGTACGTGTCAGGCAAAATTGGGAAGAGAAGGATACATATACAGAAGAAATTTAAGAGTGTATGGAAATGAGGGGGAGTTAGTCACAGTGACAAACCCAGGTCTTACCCCAGAATAGGTTGCCCTACCCTAGCACTGAGGGGTGAGAGGGAAAATGAAAGAATTCTGAGAAGAAAAAAAAAACCCAGTCAGTTACAGCTAATCTGGAAACAGCTGCAAACTTCCCTATACAAAACTAAAAGAATAAAAATGTGCGTTGGGGTATAGGAGAGGAGGAAATGGGGGGGGGGGTGTGCTTAGAAAGAGAGTTAAGGAGAAGAGGGACAAAGAGAGAGAGAGAGAGGGTGGGGAGGCAGAGGGAAGGAGAGAGAGATACAGACAGACAGAGATGTACGGAACTGTAGAAAACCATCAGTACACCATACCATCCATTGAAAATCAGATCACCTTATGTCAGATGAAATAATCTGTGACTATTCTGTGTTACGTTGCAAAGATCCGAGTACTAGATGAAAACAAACATAGGTGATTTAAGTGAATAAAGTTTTGACAAAGTTATAGAAAACACACACAAACAGAGAGAGAGAGAGAGAGAGAAGAATCCATCAACATGTTTTGGGGAAAATCAAATTCCCTTTGTTGTTGTTGTCGTACCCTGGCTAAAAGACTCCAGGGATCATCTGAACAGCCAAAGTACTTGAACACTATGGTACAAATGCATGTGTGACCGTTTTTGATTACCCTGCCACGTGGGCAGCCGCACTCCGACTTCGAGGGATTTTGGAGATTGATGATGTTATGCTAGCAGCTTGTCACGACTGAAGACAATCCCCGCATAACTATGCAGAGCATAACAACATTTTGATGTAGCCTTGGTGTTCTGGCCTATGTCAGTTGGTCTGACACAGGCTTAAGCCAAGGTGGAAATTCCCTTTGAGAATTGATGCTTTTTTCAGCTTCATGCTGCTCCACCAGAAGAGGAACAGTCCCACAGACACCTTTCATATCTTATCTCAGGATCACTGAGATTTTTTTCTGTTGCCTCTTTTGTTGCCTCTCAATGGCAATACCCTCACCACGTTATTCATTCCTGTCTCCCGGCACACAACTACACCCCAGTTCATCCTGCCAGATCCCTGGTGTTGGTGGTCCACAGAAAGCAGTCAACACCAGTTTGTCATGAAACAATCCACAGAAGAGACACTACACTATTGTAGTATCACTTTGATGGGGTTCAGTAGTGCCTGTTCTGACCTATTATGTGCATGAGACTGCTGAAATCTCACACTGACAAGTGAAAATAATTGCTTTGTATTGATGCCAGTGTGAGTAAGCGTTTCACCCCAGACAGTGCCACCAGGTTTATCCAGTGACAGTGTCTCTGGCATAGAGGCTTGGCTTTGTGTGTTCATAGGATTAGATTTGTAAGCTGTGATTGAAAAGTGAATTCAGGTGTGATCAAAAGGTCATGAAGGCTGCATGTGTTTGTGTGATTTACTCAGTGGAAGGGTTTCTGAAAGTGTGAGTGTCTGTGTCCTGACAGGATCACAGGGGACCTGGTGGTGGACTATCCTCATCTGATCCCTCTGATCCTGGACTTCCTGATGGCTGTCAAGGAAACACTGGATGACAGGTGCCTAGTCTGTCAGTCTGTCTGTCTTTCTGACTGTCAGTCAGTCTGTCTGTCTGTTATACTGGAACCCCTAATAACCGCTTTCAGAAATCCAGAACAACTGGGTATTCAATGGTAAGGAATCTCATCTGGGAATTAGATCAGTAACTGGGGTTTAAGTAAGTTGGGGTCTTAAGCTTGGAGGTGCGTCTGGTCCGGCTTGGCATCGTAAGTGAGGATCTAGGAAGTTGAACGTCCACATTCTGATGGAGGCGTGCTGATGGTTGAGGATGCCAGTGGGGGACATACAGCCCTGGCTGCATGAGAAAGTCTGTTCTGGGCTTTGTACACCAGAGTCATCGTTCTGCCTCCTTCGCCTTTTGCCCTAAAGGCCAGTCCTGTATGCTTTTTAGAAAGAGAAGACAGCCTGGTGTGTGTTGCTAAGACTTCTTTTTTTTTTTCAACACTGACTTCATTTATTGATATTCAACTCTATGAGAAAAAAAAACAAAACATTTCAAATTCAACGCCAGCACTGAGTTCATTCCATTGATATTCAACTCTATGAGAAAAAAACTCTTTGAGAAAACAAGAACAACAACATTTTCTTTTTTTTTCTTTTTTTTTTTCAGTATTTCAGAATTTACTCTCTCATTCCATCTCAAAAATATTTTCCAATGCATATGTTGCTAGGACTTCTGATCGAAGACTAGAGTGGACCACTGGTGATGGTCAATGTGACAGGCATTGACTGATTTCTTTAGAATCCTTATAGCTCTTCTTCATTGCCTGTCTGTCCTCTGTCACAGTTGCCAGTGGAGAGTTTGTCATACAAAGCAGTTTTGGGAGGTACATCTGGTACAAAGAGAACAATATTTCATAGAAAATCTTTAAAGGAACAGAGTCTTAAACAGTCTTAATTTGGAGGATCGTGGGAGAGATGAGTTATTGAAGCATTTTTTTTTCCTCTTTCAGTTGCTACGATGTCCATTCTCTTAGCTTTTCTTGTTTGCTTCCAGTTATGAATTTCATAATCATGTGCCCATAGAAACAGACAGACAGAAAACTGATCATGCCTAATATGTTAAATTCTTGTACATGTACAATAGATTGTAGAAAAAGCACTGTCTGTGTGCTTGTGTTACTCTATTTTGTTGATGCAGTTTTACAAACTATTAGACTTACAACAGGAGAGAGAAAAGGGATGGAAGGAGATGGGACTGTAGTTGTCCTGAGGCACATGAAGCATGCATTTTGTGTGTGCTGCCTGCTTTCAGTGCTGTCTACCTGGCCACGCTGTCGTCCCTTCACAGCCAGGTGCTCAATGCCAGACCTGCAGAGGTGCTGGCACAGTTTCGCTTCTTTCTGCAGGTGCTGGGCGTGTCAGCCAAACAACCTGACATACAGCAACAGGTGAGATGTGTGCCGCTGGACAGTGTAGTGAGACATTGCTGTTGCACAGTGATAGGATCACTGCCGCATACAGAAAACTGTCTCTAATGTCAGATTGAGATATCTTGGACTTGTACTGAAAATTGATGGATAGTAATACTGACATTTACATGTGCTTTTGTGTCTAAACCTCATTCTTCAGTCTTCGTTACTCATACATTTCTGATAGGTCTATAGATCATATAACCATGATTTTGAAAGAAAGAAAAGGAATGTAAGGAAAAGGAGAAATTAAATGTAAAACACCAGCATTTTTCTCCTTGTACATTACTTTACATTGTATTATATATATCATTACGCTGTTATGCAAGGTTGGTGCGTGTATACACAATGTTGTATCTACATTATGTCTACAATTTTGGCATATTATTTGTTTCATTGTTTTGGTCAGTTCTTTGATTTTGTGCAAAACATTGTAAAATGTAAATAAAAGTGTTTAAGAAGAAAAAAAATAATTGTTGTACATGTCTACATTGACTTGTCACTTGTTCTATTGTTGTTGTTGTTGTTTGTGGGGAGTGTTGTGTGTGTGTATGTGTGTGTCTTGTTTGTTTGTTTGTCTTTCACTGCAGACCTAGACTTTTGAGTTTAAGTGGAAGATTTTCTAAGCCTGCTGCTATGGTTAGCGTTGCTGACTTGTAGACGAAGTTGAGGGTTCAATTCCCATCAAAGACATTTTTATATTGGACTTTTTAGCCCTGGCCACCACCCCTGGAGAGTTGTAAGTAATGTGGGCTGAAGTGGTAAGTCTGGAACCACATGGTTAAGGTTCATCCACATAGTGGATGCGTCCGAGAGTGTTGCCCACATTTCAAGACCAACTCTGCTGAAGTTTGTATGTCTCGCGCCTGGTTAATGCTAGGATATATGTAAGGTAAAGAAACATAGAGTACAACCCTTTCATGTAGTCTCTTATCAGAATGGAACACCAAGACATCTTCATCATCCTCATTAACAATCTTTTTTTTTTTCTTATGCATGCCTCAGACTAGAAACTAGTAGCCTCCAGATGAGGACAGTGTGCTGTATGACTTGGAGTGTGTGTTGTTTTCAGAAAACGCTTCACTTCTTGCTGCGTCTGGTGCTGTATGCGGAGGAGGTGGGGGCATGTGAGTGGGAGCTGGGCTGTGCCGTGCTGACAGTCTGCAGGAAGCTCCTCCTCCACCACCGCTCCGACTACCTCTACTATGGTGATCTTCCATGATGAAAATAAGAATAGCAGTAGTAATGATAATACCACGTGAATTTTGTTTTCTTTTCAATTGTGAAATTTTATAGAAATACAGGCTTAAAGCTTTGTTAAGGGAAAAGAATTGATAATCGCCCTACTGTTTTTAGACAGATAGGCAGGCAGGCAGGCAGGCAGGCAGGCTGGCTGGCTGGCCTAGTTATATCATCACAAGTCTTGCCTTTTGAATTCAGTCTGATTCTTCTGCTGCAGGTTAAGAAAATAAATAAATGAGGCATTTTGAAAAAACAAGTTAATGTAGAGCTTGGCTATTCTGTACATGTCGGGTTTGTGAAGCAAGAAAAGGGACACGCATTGTGAGAAAAAAATCTTCCTTTGATGCCATAAAGAAGTGAAGAAAATGTGAACTTGGTATATTTCTGGCCTGGAAGTGAATGTCAGATTCAGTGACATTTTTCTGAATTTCCAATCAAAATGTGACTGGTGACCAAACAAAACAAAAAAAATGCAATGCAAAAATTCCGCAAAGCTTGCCTGACTTGAAAAAGAAAGAAAATCCCTTGAACATAATTTCAATGTGTAATGGTTCATTTTCCATAATATTGCTTTCTTTTCACCTCTTTTGCAGATTTGGGAGAGCTTTTGTTCGAGATGCAGTCTTGCTTCAGTGATGCAGAGATCCGCAACAGAGCCAGGCTGTTCTATGCTCTGCTGGCTGGAGCTTCGGATGAAAAGGTAGGAAGGACTGTGGTCACATCTCTCTCTCTCTCTCTCTCTCTCTCTCTCTCTTTGCTTAGGATTTCTTTTTGTGAGTTTGACATAGTAGTAGTTGCTTTTCAGCTGTTGCTTTAAAGTTTATGAGATGGCCACATCCCTGAAATCCATTTTGTCTTAGGAGTTGGTATTTCTGTTGAGTTGCTGTCATGGAAAACTAACAAACCATAATGATTCTGGAACCAGACTCTGTGCACATAAATCATTTTTCTCCGCCTGCTGATCAGATTGCTGTTCATGTCAGAGAACAAAATCCAGGAAAATCTCAAAAGCTTTACCCATTTCCAAACCAGTTTAGCTAATAAGCTGTAAAAGAGGCAGTGGCAATATGCGATGCACGTACATGGGATGTCCAGTGTCCACCCTGTTCACCCTCTGTTCACTATAACAATGCCAAAAAGAGCCAGAAATGAGGGATGAAACAGGCATGCTTGCGGGGAGCCAACTGGGACTCTGTGTTTAAAGTCTTTTTTTTATGATAATATATTCCTTTTCTTTTTCTGCCACAGATCCGTGATGTGCTGGGATCAAAGATAGGTGGAGGCGGTGTGCTGACTCAAAACATCACCAACATTCTGACAGGTAGGATGTTCTGGGATAAATAGAAATAAAAATTTTAATTGATATTGCATGTCAGTGTGTGTGTGTGTGTGTGTGTGTGTGTGTGTGTGTGTGTGTGTGTGTGTATGTGTGTGTGTGTGTCTAACAATAACATCAAACTTATGCACTCAGTGACTTCCTTTGAGAGCAGTAACGGATGAATATGTCTTTCATAATATTTTCAGTATGGGAGAGGAAAGATAACCATCAAGTTCACTTAGAGGTCGGCATATTTGGAGTATGAATGGCTAGACAGAGAGACTTTAAAGCATTCATGCCTTTGCTCCTTTTATAGTAAACACACAATGTCAAATCATGGGGGGGGGTTGCCACCATTGTGGCGTATGTGATGGTAGAAGAATTGAGTGAAAGTGTGCGTATTGTGTTCCATTTTAGTTTTCATATGCATCAAATGATCTTGGGTATTGGTATCTTTGGCCTGGGGAGGCTAGTGGAGGAGAAATTAGCCTGTTTTTTAATTGTTGTGTTGTTTTTTTTTGGGGGGGGGTCTCCTTTCAGTAGAAGTATTTTGTTTCTAATGGTTTCAGGCTCATCACAGAACAAAGACAGGACAGAAGTTGTTCACGTGGACAAGAAAGTGTTACAGTGGGAAAGGTTAGAGCTGTAGTGTATCTTTGTTTTCTATTTTTTTAAGGTTTGTTCTTTGGTGTCAAGAGAAGAGTGATTCCAGGACAAATGTTTGATAAGGACAATTAAAAAAGGTTTCTGTGCTTGACAAATTTCAAAAACCTACAGAGAATGTAAGCAAAGCACTGAAAAGAGGAAATCGGAAAAACAAGCATTTTCGTGTGGCTTAGATTCCACACAGTTGTTTGAATTGGTTATCTGATTGGTTATATGGATGGTTGATTGGTCATTTGGCTGGTTGATGGAGTAATTGATGTGTGCAGGTTGTCTGTCACACCAATCTTCACTACGTTGAAGTCTCCATCTGGACTGGTGACAATTCCTGCTGTGAAAGGTGAGTAAAATCTTGAAAATGTTTTCAGATCAACAAATCATCAGTAAGCTGAACTTGTTCAAAGAGAGAGAGACACACACACCCACCCACCCACACACACACACACACACACACACACAGAGACACACACACACAACGCATACACACACACACTCACACACAGAGATACACAGACTGAGAGACCTTTTGAAGCTGAGATCCTCTCACAGTGTGCTTAGTAACTCACCCTCCAAATTGCTCAAGCCAGCAGTTTTCGCAGAGCCTGATTAATTGAATTTTAATAGATTTTTATTCTACCTTCCACTTGGTTGACTGATTTTTGTCTTTCTAATCACACTGTGCCTGGAGTAGGCTAGGCTTACTATGAGTCTTAATAAATGTTGGAGAAGTAAAACAAAAAGACCGCCAAAGCAAAGGGAGAGATAACCAGACTTCATGTAAAACCTTGGTTCTCATTTGAACAGTTTTCCATTCTCTAAAAAAAGTAAAAATCCCTGCCTTGTTTTACTGTTATGAATTGTAGCTACTCTTCATGTTTTACTCTTCCAAGCTTTGTTGTATTTGATAAAAGTGATTTGCAGCCTTCATACTGAACTATGGCCTTGCTTTCTTTTTTATTCAGTGTGAAAAGTACTATCACCATTGGCTTTTCAACTGTTGTTCCAGGTCAATTGGAGAGCTACTTCAGACAATTACAATATCTTGACACACGGATATTGTATCAGTACAAACTGTCTCTGGTAGGTATGCAGTTACCATCTCATTAGTAGCTGTTCATCCACCGACACATCTTTTCATAATGTTGTTTGGAAACAGACGTCTATATTTTGATTATGAAGCAGCCAGTTTTACTGAGGATTTATTATGCCTTTCAGCAGCCCATGTCCTTTTACAAAAACTGGCAAACAAATAAGAAACAAACAAAACTACCACTAATGTTGATTGCTGAACAGATTTTATTTGAATCATATTTTGGTTTGATCATTTATGTTTTTTTGTTTTGTTTTAGTTTTTTTTCCCCTTTTAACTTTTTTTAAAAAACATTTCTTGGTTAATTAGTTGGGTTTTTTTCTTAATAGAAATGAACATATCTTGAATGTGTGTGTGTGTGTGTGTGTGTGTGTGTGTGGTGTGTGTGTGTGTGTGTGTGTGTTGGTATGACTTTATTCAGTTTCATTTTGGATGGTATGCTTCTTTATTATTTTGCACATGGCCAACTTATCAAGCGAAAAAAGTCAATTGTGTTATAAGTTCTTTTTATATGAAGATGACAGATATTGTTATTAACAATGGGTGTAATTTGTCCCATTTTCATTAAGATGACACTTATTGTCACTGACACCTGATGTGGTTTGTCATATTTTGTTGTGAGAGGAATCATCACTAACATTTTGTCTCATTTTGTTGTAAGAAGAAATACATTACCAGTAACATTTGGTATTATTTATCCTTGTTTGCTGCGGGATGAAACATACTGTCACTTACATTTTGTCCCACTTTGTAGTGCAATCAATGAAATACTGAGTAATAGTTAGTAGCCTTTGGTATGATGTGACCCGTTTTGTTGTAGAATAAACTGGTTAGAATAAACTCGTCACTGACATTTATTATGATGGTTCCCATTTTGTTTTAGGATGAGGCCTCAGACTATGAAGAGCTCAGTGCTGTTGGTATTCGTGTGAAGTCATCAACAGATTATTTTGCGGCAGTGCCAGGTGACTGATTTTTAGGGTGTTTTTTTTTTTAGAAAGAAATGTGTGGATTTGTCCAGTATTTTTGTCAAATTCGAATACTTTGCCTTCTCTCATTGGTCAGCCATTATTTGCTTGACAGGCATATGCAATGACATACACATCTCTGTGTGTTGTGTGCTTGAGATGTGATGGTTATATAGAAGAGAGATTCTTTTCAACCTTGTGTTTTTTTGACTGATATTTGGGGGGGGGGGGGGGGGGGGTGATGTTGATTATCTTCTTTTTTTCTTCTTTTTTCCCAGACAGATAATAAGGACCTGGAGGCTGTTAATGAATGTTTTAAATATTTCTGTTGCAGATATTAATCTGGTGTCATTAATGAAATCAGGTAAGTGTGAGCGTGCACATGCATGTGTTGTGTGTGTATACATTTAAGTTGTATGTGTATAAAGTGACAGGGACCCAATCAAATACGTATGCATATGCATATGTGTTCATGGAGACAAAGTCAGGGACGATTCTGAAAAAAATTGGTCTGTGTGTATGTTTGAGCTTTGCATTACATTCTGGTGATTGATATTGTTTCATGATCTCTGCTTCCCCACCCACCCACCCACTTCCCCTCTTTCCCCTCACTTTTCCACTGAAATTCAAGTGCACTTTACATCTGTATAGGAAGTAAAGAAGTTGGAATCAATCTGGCACCAAAGCTGCCCCAGCCCTGTGTCTTCACCTTCCAGTGAGTATGTGATTGTATGAATCCATGGCCTGAACATGCAATGTATGTACATTGTAACATGGGTTGATAATATAATTATAAAGTAGGTTCTCTGTCAGTTGTACAGCATTACCTATCTTGGCAGAAAACTGTTTAGCGTATTTTGTTGAATAGCAGTCGCATGGTCCTTGTTTGGTAGGTTCTTGATAGTCATTGAAGGTTTGGACAAGTTTTGCGCACTCTAAGGATCCTTTAAAGCCTCACAAAATCTGTAAAAACTGACTTGGGTTTGCAAAAGTTTGTAAATTGGATGCCCCTCAAAAGAAAAGAGAAAGATAAAAAATGAAAAAAATTGTGGTGGTTGAAAGTTAAGACCATTTTTAGCATACATTCAGAGACTAACCACCAAATCTTTTCATTATTTGGAAATATTTTTGAAAGTGGATTCCATTAAAAGTAGCATCAAGATGAGTGAATTCTGCTTTTTCTGATTGAAGCAGACAGCTCTTGCTTTCTGGTTTGTGTTTTTGTTAGTTTCTTATAAGCAGTTTTTGATATATATCGAGTTTGGGAATTAAATTGAAATCAATTGGGTTTTAAAAGTTTGTACATTTGTGCCTTTTTCGTTTTAGCACAAACCTGGTGACCAACACATTGGCCAAAATATGAATACACACTTAAAACAGAATTCTGAGTAATACTGATTTCACACTCAGTGTGAAACAGACAGGTGAGTGTTAAAACAAATAAGCCTTCTTCAGATAAACACAAATAAGAGATTAAAAACTGCACAAAACAGTACATCTTAAATTGCTGTCAACAGGTGTAGGTCAGACACATGGTATTCAGCGTTCAAAAGGGTCTGTTTGCCCCCACCCTCTTCTGTTTACAAGCAAGACATAGGAAATGCACAATACGTGATTTCCAGATAGAGGAGGAGGGATTTGTTGCTGTTTGTATTTTTTTTGTTTATTGTTTGTGACATCTGAAGTTGGTGTATTTCCAAAATTCATTTGTCTCTTTTGTGCATTATGTCTGTGTTACTGTACAGCTAGTTTTACGTTGTGTTTTTTTTTTTTTTTTTTGGGGGGGGGGGGGGGGGGGCGGTTGTCGCAGCAACGGCAGTTTTTCCCATCCCCCAAGGTTTTCCAGAACACATTGATTGTGGTTCTGTAACCGGCAGACTAAAATGGTGTTGCAGGGTCATGTTTTCCATACAGGACCACCTCACAGTGTCGACGACTCTGCAACCCATGGAGGTGACCTTCAGTGACCTGACCATGACAGTGCCATGGCAACAGCTGGGTGTTGCCGAGCAACAGGACAAGAACCCTGTGTTTGACGATTTGTGGACCCTGTTGACTGGCGACGGCTCCAGTGAAAGGTGAGAGAATGTTCACTTACTTTAGCTGGTGCTTTCTTCCCCCCATGAAATGACAAAGCAGTGGTTTTAGTTGTCCTGTCCATATTGTCATAATGCTTTCAAGTCCAATTTACTTGCCCTGAATTCATCATCTTTTTTTCATTACTGTTCGTTTTATCAGAAGACTCCCACATCTGACCGTCCGTGTTACTGTTATTAGTGGGGGAAATGATATATACAATCAACTGCAACTGAGTTTTGCCGCCTGTTAATGTAAGCCGCAGTATACAAAATCATGGTATCCGGTCTGAATATTAGAATTATGTATTTTTAGTAAAGGAGTAAATTGAAAAGATGCAGATCTAAATGGGAAAAAAGTTACAAGTTATGTATGTACAGTCTGTTGTTGAACATGAAATATCCTGACAGGCATGGCGTATTTGCTGATTAACTGCCCACCAGTCGTGATTCTGTCTATATGTGACATCTCTGTGTTAATGCAGAAGCCAAGGACTGGAGTCAGTGAAGGTTCTGAAATGTGCAGCAGACAAAATCCGCCACTCTTTGAGAGAGTTCCAGGTGCCACCCCTTTCAGGTAATATTCCAGTGACAGACAGTCCTGTATTCCAGTCATTTGCACATAATGGGGAAAACAAGAGGAAAGCTTTGAAGAAGAGAAGATAATGTGGAGTCAAACAAAGTGGAGAAAATGGAGGGGCATGATTTATGAAAATAAGAGAAAACAGTTTGGAGTAAAATCCAGTGATTATTGCTAAGAAGTGTGAAAACCTTTTCATCAATTTCTTTTTGTATTGAATTTGCATGCGTGCATACACACACACACACACACACACATATGTACGCTATGCCCATGCTTAAACATGCCACTAATGAATTCTAGCATCCAACTTTTATGTTCACAGACCACACTGTGGACAAGTTCCTGATCTTTCTCCCTCCATGCTACCACCTGCTGCTGAGAGTGTACCCCCAGGGGAACAACCAGGTGGTGTCTATTGCCACAGACCACTGGAAGATCCTGCCCTGTGTCAGCAACTACCTCAACTCTGTGGAGTCATCCTGATGGACTGCTGGTCATGAAAGAGCCATTCAGCCTGTGGTTGCATGCACAGTTTGAAGTGAACACGCCTGAAATGGTCCAAGAGTTGTCTTGCAGAACACATACCAAAAATTTTTGCCAGATGTTCTCTGTGATGGTGCTGTAGTTGATTGAAACCAAATGACTAATAACATTTAGCTGTGATAACATGGTGTCTCTTCTACGTATGTGAAGGGTTGAAGTATTAGTGCCAGTATGGTCAGTTTACCGCTCTTTATTGTCTGATATTCATTCATACTTTTTCTTATTCAATCGTTGTTGAAAGATGAACAAAATTGTGTAGGCACCTTTGAGTGTGTGGACAAGAAAAGTTAGAATATTAGTGTGCTGGAATGTTGAGATAGGTTCACATCATGTGAGAGGACGGCATGGTAAAAGTGGAATGTATGCGCCTCTGTGTGTGTGTGTGTGTGTGTGTGTGTGTGTGTGTGTGTGTGTGTGTGTGTGTGTTTTACTTTTCATAAGCTTTTGTAGTCACCTGTGGAAAAAGAGGTACATCTGATTGTTTGACTGAGGTGAACTTTCTTTGTATTTACTTAGCAATTTTTTGTTCACTTTAATGTCTTGTTTAAACATTATGGAAACGTTTTTCTGCTCAGAGTATGCAGAAAATTTTACACACATTTCCAAATAGATATTAGGAAAAAATCCTGTCATCATTTGCTTTGTTATATGTGGTATGCATGTGTAAGTGCACATAAATGAGGGCGAAGCTGTTATAAATACAGTGCAGTGGTAAAACAAGTCATATTTTGATACTGATTTATTCATTCAATAAGAAAAAGAGAAACAAATCAAATATTCAAAACTGCTACACATACACACAAATCCAAACCACACGTACAAACAAGTATCAAATCCAACCACAGCATACTCAGTTTCTCATTTTTGTCCATACTGACAGTAAACTCAGACTAGAGAAATTCAGCCCTAGGAGTAATCTTTTGTGATACGTATTACACGCCGCCCCAGACCCAGCCCACTTTCAAGACTTTTTCACAAACTGCCATTCCCATTTCGGTAAACTGAGTATGATCAACAAATATCAGTTTGTCAATTCTTCAAAAAATTTTTCCTAAAAATTATGGCCAAATTCTTACCAAGACATGCACTTATAGACATTGGCCAAGTTCTAATTCCAGTCCTATGCAAATGCAACAACATATAGGATTAACAGATCTTTCTCTATTCAATCCTGTGTGTCAAAAGCAAAAGTAGCAGCGGTTACCTCCCCTGAGCATCTCTAAACAGGCAAAACATAATGGCCAACATATGCTACCAGCGAAGAGGGTCACAGAACAGCATGTCATAGATCAAATACAATTTTGCAGGTAAAGTGACTTGGGGGGCAGGGGGTAATGAAAATCCTTTTATTTTCTCATAGACAACCATGACTCGCCAGTACAGAAAAACACTTCTATAGCAAAAAAAATTACAAAAGAGATGGTTTGGTGGGCTTCATAAGGCGACCTCTCTCGAGCAATTCTACCCATGATGCACCATGTGGGGCAGTAGCAAAAGGATGAAAGTAGCCTTGTTCTATCAGTAAATAGCACCCATAATATCCTGGATACCTCTACTGTGCATGACGCCCAGCATAAGAAACCAAACCCTGATTGCGAGGAGCTGGGCCAACTTTGTGTTAAACACTAGTCCAGACCTAGCAAATGCCATCCACTAGGACAATGTTGGACGCCTTATATTTAGTGGACAGTCAATGATCCATCAGATAATAAGCCAGTGTTGGGATTACCTGGGATCATTAAGGTACATATGAAACTCCGCATCCAGCAAAGTGGCCTATCTTTGTGACCATGAATAAAGATCAATGAGGAAGGCTTTATGAACATGGCAAACCCTTCCTACTCATTGAAGAGACCACTGGGAGACAGATGTAAACCTTACTGTATCTCCTACTGAAGGCAATGGATTTGAAGACTGCTGAGCCACATCAGCCGAATTAAGATTGCCCACACAGACGAATGTCCGTGTGGCACTGGATCTAAGACCCCCAAACATATCCTCCAACACTGTCCAGCCCATGATGTTCTACAGCGTCAAACCTGGCCAGAGCATGCGGCTTTGGGGCAGCTGTCAAGACCTTGAGAAGACTGTGGGTTTCATCATGGTGACAGAATTGAAGATCTGATCGCAACCAAAAAAATCGACAGTAGAGGAAGATTTGAAGAAGGAAGTGATCACTGTATCCACCAAATGCTGCAAATTGCCCAAATGCTGCTCTACGCATGAAGAATGCATCTTGACGCAAGCCACCATGATCACTCTATTTTTCAGTTTTTTTTTCATAGATTACTCGTGACTGACAACTTCCATCAAAATCATAAAAAGAAGAATCCCCTACCCCGGCATTTATGGTTATGAAAACATTCAGCATGTGTGTCATTCTCACCAATATCTGATATGAGCTGGTTACTGTAACTACAGGAAATTGCAAATTTTGAGAATTCCTTCACTAAACATCAGAATCCCCAGAACAAAAGAATCAAAAGCATTCAGCTTCCATCACCCAAAGAATGGTAAAGTATGAAGGCTGCTGGGAAAAGATGGTCCTATAAGGGTACACTCAAAAGACGTCATCCTTTACTTTAAGTTTAATCTTTGGATCATATTCGGATCTATTTATCCCAAACAGACTAGAATTCTGAACAAGACAAGAACTGGACCTCTCCACAGGTGAGATAAAAGACATTTTTGTGCATTTCAGCTTGCTTTAATAATGACAAAATAAATCATATCTTTAGTACACATTCTATGATCAACAACAATGACACATTTTAACATTTCCCAGCATATACACAGATATGCCATTAGTCAATTCACCATCAACGTGATTTTTTTTTCTTTTTTTTTTTTGCCAGAGATGCATGCGGTCCACGCAATGCCTAGAATTCTTTGCCAATTTACATTTTTTTACGACTATCTTTATGTGAGGTCGAGATTTACACACAGATCACTCAAGTCAAAAAAATTCTCTTTGTCATCATCATCAAGGCAAGATGCACACAAATCTTGTGAGTATATGGACATCCATTTCTTAGTCCCTCTCTAACATACGCACATCCATACTGTTGAGAACAAATTCATTAAAGTTCAACATATCAGTGAAACATTGTTGAGGACAAACTTGCTGAAGTTCAACATATCAGTCAAAGAGAAAAGTCGCAAATATTTGCAATTCTGAAGAAAAACATATAAAGCTGTGTTGAGGAATAGTTCCTGACGAATACTCTGATTTAATGGATGATGTAGAAAAGCAAAACACTGATCAGCAGGGGAAAGAATGATTCAAAATACGAATTAATGAAATAATCAACTCTGGCACAGAATTAATGAAATAATCAACTCTGGCACACATGTTCATATATAAAAAGAAATCTAAAGCAGACAAAGTACGCAAAGTGCTTTTTTTTCTTACAAAACCACCATAAAATGATGCCTTCCGCTGATCTTCATTGCTGTGGAGACTGTTCTGTTGACTAAAGAAAGACTAATAAAATTGAAAAGAGTAAATCCAAAAACCCAACAATACCAAGCACTGTAAGATTTGGTTCGGCAGATGTAGCACCAACTGCCACACCAGCTGAATGTGACAGACAACATGTTACTTTCCAGACTGCAATTTCTTTCCGACACATTTTCATCACCTGACAGCACCTTTTGATGGTATCACTCACAAACTCCAATGTCTACCTCACATGAAGCCTCTTGCTCACATTTATTTGTGTCCTTAAATAACACTGTATTCAATTCTTCCTTGGAAGAATCACAGATGCTGTATCCTAGCACTGCAAGAACACTCACCATTTTTTTTCTTGTTTTTATTTTTGTTTTTTGATGCTGTTTTATTTGAACAAAACTGGGATTGGAGAGATTTACTTGGATTTTTAAATGGTATGGAACCCATTGTCTGTGTGAGCTTCTAATGTTACCAAGGGTACTGACTGAATTTCTTTGGGAAACCCCACAACAAGCTTTGATTGCACCTCATCCAGTGCCAGACTTGGTATTAGTCTGTTGTCATTAAAGTTATTTTCTGCTGTTGTAATGGTGGAAAGAGGGATAATATCACAAAATGTCTAGATCTTGTGAACACCTTCATGCATTTCTTTCTCCATACAAACACAGGTTTTGTTTCAAAACAAGTATAGACTCACACAAACCATGCACAGGTTTCCCCACACACATACAGCAGCTGCGCACACACCTACACCCACAAATTTTACAAAGCCCATGCGTGTCAAGAAAAAAAGGTGTATGCATGACGCGGATTTCTGTCAAGATATTTAGTACATGCACCAACACATCTCTGGTCAACAGTGATGCAAATTTACCTCATTTCAGTGAAGCCTTGAAACTCTCCAAACTCAAAGGCAATGTAGAATTGCAAATAATTTTTTCTTTCCTTTTTCCTTCAAAGCAACGCATTTGACATTCTTATAAATATGTCATTCCTAGTTGTGCATCTATGTGGTTAAGGTATAAGCCAGAAATATTTCATTCTTTTTGGGCACGGAGTGCAAACTCTGAAAATGTTAAAAATGAAACTGAACAAACGCATCGTGGAAGCAAGCTAATGACTCTCCATTTATTACAAAAATGACTTGGCAAAGATCTGTTGTAGTCTATTCAAAAAGGCTGAAGTATGATGAAAATATTTTAACATTTCACAGACAGCACGTTCAAGTCCTCTGAAATCTCTTGTACAACCTTTGCGGTTTTTCTTTTCTTTTTTTTTTGGTTTGTTTTGAGTGTGTGTGCTTCAATATACTAGATTCAGGGTTCGAATAGCATTATTATTGCTAACTTTTGTGGCTAAAATATAATATGCAGACTGTTAGTGATAAAAAGTTTTGAGAACAGAAATATCTTCCAGTCCTGGTCCTTGTCTTGTGCTAATTGATTGTAGACTCAAGTATATACATACATTTTTTTTTCTTGGTCTCCTTCAGCGTATCAATAAATTACCTGACTTTCAGCCAAAATCTTATTTTTCATTACTTCCCAGTAACTAGAAAAGGCTCCTGTGTGTTCCATAACTTTTCCAGTATTCTTTGACTGGCTAAAACCCTGTTAAGTTTCGACTCCCCTCAGTATCCCCAGCAGCAGTAAGCCATGTTTGCAGCCCAACTTTTCCATCAATTGCAGTCACTGTCCTCCACTGCATCTACCACAGCAGACCACTTACATTGGTGACTTAAAAAATATCTTCAGAAATGAAGCAAACATTAGTCTCATTTGAATGGAACTTCAGAAACATCTTCAGAAATGAAGTAAACATTACAGCCTAACTGGAACGGAAATAAGCTGTAACTCTCAAGCTACAAGTTTGAATGAATTTGTGAAGATCTACACTTTTAAATGCAGTAAAGAAATCTACACTTCATATAAACTGTATCACTGATAAATGTCTATTGGAAGGTAAAACTTTTCTGTGGACTTTTATCCATATTTCATTTCGGAAGGAACATGAGTAGATGGCGAGAAACTCGCTATTCTCACAGCATCACCTTCATTCACTCATACCTTATCATCTCAGCAAAAACAACATGCATTCTCTGGTCAGAGGAATCAACCTGCTTCAGTTTTTCCTGTCACACAGATGCATGCATTTGTAGATGAGCAAGCACACACACACACACACAAACACACACACACAAACACACACACATGCACGCACACACACACACACACACACACACACACACACACACACACACACACACACACACATCCACAAGCTGCATCAGCCATCCACAAGCGTCCCTGACTTCAACACATTTTGGAGGCCATGTCTGTCAGAAGTGCAAGATGACTGCAGCAGTTCCATCCATCAAATGTACAGACTGCCATCCTGGGGTCCCACATATCCCACAGCGATGAGGATGACGTCAACTATTGTCCACACACCAAGTCCTCCAAAACTGAACAGCTTCCCAATGCCTTCTCGCCACAGGCCTAGGTAAAAACGGTCCACCCCGAAGCCCCCTAGCGTTATGCTGGAAAGAAAAACAAGAAAAGCAAAGTTCAAGGTCATAATTCCTTTCACAACTTGATGGGGCTTGGAGGACAAGTTCTTTTACATAGATTTCAACAAGAAAACAAGCTTTTCGAAGAAATGCACCATACATGTAAATAAAACCAAATGACTGATGGACCTGATTAGACAATTTTTCAATTTTGATATACACTGCTAATTTTATCAGAACTGACTTGTTTACATGCAACAGATTACACAAAGAAATCATCAGTTTTAAAGAAAATAAACACTTGTTTTCATTTTCAATATATTTCAAAGATTGAAAAATCAAATGATCATCTAGCACAGCTATATCACAAGTCATGCACATTTGGATACATGTATTGAGGTACAAATTCACATGCAAGCATGCACAAGCACAACGCACAATAGTATCCATTTCAATGACTAAGGGTGGGTGGTGCATATCTTATTTGGATTTTGTCCAAGAAAGTGTGCACAAAATCTATTTCCCTGAGGAAAAACATGATGAACTCTTTCAATTCATAGCTAAAAATGGCGCAAAGTGTTTTAAAGACAGCTGAATGCAGTTTGGCTGGACTTTTTGTTTTGTGTTTGACAAAGATGTCATCAATTATCCATTCACTTGAAAGTCCATATTATCATTCCTGTTAGCATGTATGACCACACACACACACACACACACACACACACACACACACACACACACACACACACACACACGCTTCATTCCAAACAAGGTAAAAAATGGTTCAAAACAGATCTATTTTCCGCAAACTCTTAGATAAAATCAAAAATACTTATATGTTCTGAAATCTTAAAAAATCACATTTTATGGAACAACATCCCTGAACAAGGTCTCTCTACTATACTGTAAAGTGCTTACATCTAACCTCGTGCAACATCTTGATTCTATAACAATACTTTTCATACTGAGTGGCTCATCATATTGTACACATCATGGAGCCTCCTCATCTTTTAACAGATATTGGTGGGGACAAAAGGCGTGGCCTATCTGTATTAGCAACACAACTGTGTCTTCTTTGCAGCCATCAGTGGCAGACAGAAGAAACTCTTAAGGTTTGGAAGGATCTGAAAAAGTTTCCTTTCTGTTTGTGTATTTCAGTCTATTTGACAGAGGTCTTTGTCATAACTTTGAACTTTGGATTTTAGATCTGTGTATGAGCTAGCTGATCTGAACAATTCTTTATTTGTGGCACTCTTGGCAAGATGATCTGTCACTTTCTTGAACTTCCAACATGACCAGCACTTTCCACTTCTTGAACAAAGTGGCAAAAGAAGAAAACAGTGAGAGGACAATCATTAATGATGATAACAACTTTGCTTTGTAAACATAACAACTGCGTATTATATTTTAACAGTAAAGTGAGTGGATCTGACAGTGTAGAATCTGAAGGTAATGTGCAAGAGAAATCTTCACATCAGCTGCATACAAAAGAATGCAGTTTACCTCAGAATAAGCGCTGTTGACCATTTGTATCCTTTAGACCAGTTGCACTGCTGCCGTCTGTAAAAACACCTCCTTCCTGAAACACCACCAACCTACTGTCCTGAGAATTCAATATCTACTGGTTTCTAATAATGAAGATAATCATTCAAAATCACAATCGTAAAAAAGAAGAGGAGAAAAAAAAAATCAGGAACAAATTTTCTTTCAAGGAAAATTTTACATTTGATCAACAGATGAAAAAAAAAAAGATATTTCCCCAGTAATGCCGTGTTTAATAGTTACCAAAGCTAAATAAACAAGTAGAGACTAGTATATATGACAAGCAAAACCACCTATCCTCCTCTCATAAAAGTAACTATCCTACTCATCTTCACTATTCAAATTCATGATGTGGTGCCCTGGGACATGATCTATGTCATAACATTGTCCCCTTTGATATGTTCCATGTCATTGTGTTGTGCTCTGTGACATATTCTATGTCATGATGTTGTGCCTTGTAACATGTTCTTTATCAGTAGATTGTGCCCGTGACATGCCCCATGCCATGATGTTGTGTTCTACAACAATAGTGGAAGAATAAATCCTTGTCAGGTTATGTACAGGTAATTCAAGATGAGTGATTTGATAGCAACACAAGTCAAAAGGTGCTGAAGATGGAGAAGAAGATGAAGAAGAAGAAGAAGAAGAAAAAGAAAAAGAAGAAAAAAAGAAGAAGAAAAAGAAGAAAAAAGAAGAAGAAGAAGAAAAAACAAGAAGAAGAAGAAGAAGAAGAAGGAAGAAGAAGACAAAGAGCAAAATACAGATTGTGTGAAACATGAACAAAACAGAAAACTATCTCTTTTACCCAATTCGTCTGTCACACACATTATAATCACATGGGATAACATCTGATGTTTCAGCCAAAATCTGTATATGCATACTAACCTAAGCAATATTCTGAACCATGTGCTTTGCACACTGCTGTGTAAAATGGCAAGGCAGGATAATAGCTGCGAGGTTTTAACAGCGAACAGGACGTGGACTCATTACAGCTGTATTGCCATCGTTCCAGTTGATAGCAATATCGGCACTGGATAGTGCGTCTCACTGTACGGGCTCCCTGAAAATAAAATGCATTTGATTATAAAGACACATCAGTAGATCCAGACTGTAAAACAATCCTGACTAAAAAGTTCTCTCTCTGAAGTTTGCCTCAAGACAGAATCCTCTAATTTGAAATGGATTAATGGGCTGTGACAATAAACAAAACAAAATAAAAACAAAAACAGAAAACGCCAAAAGACAGAATACAATGTGATCTGCAACAGCGCTTGAATCAACATTTTAGAAACAGTTCAATAAAAGGAAACAAGACAGGGAGAACTCTGACAACTATTTTGCTCCACCTGTATACAGAGATGATACCAGTATTCCTTTAAAACAACTGTTAAGATCTGGAGTTTTTGTTCTGATTAACATTTTCATTTTTGCTAACACATTATGACACTATAGTTCTACACCTATTTTGATGTAACGTATGTTCCTTAGCTTTAGAAAGGCGACTTTACCTCTCATCCTCCAAATTCCACGCATTTATTTTGTTTTTAATACTGCATTCTATGTGAATATCCCTCGAGCTGGTTCAAGTTATTAAGCAAGATATTTCAGTGTGTGTGTGTGTGTGTGTTGTGTGTGTGTGTGTGTGGTGGTGTGCGTGTGTCGTGCGTGCGTGCGTGCGTGCGTGCATGCGTGCGTGCTGCGTGCGTGCATGCGTGTGTGTCTGCGCACATATACTAGCATGTGCCGCATGTGTGTGTGTCTGTCTAAAGTCATTTATATGATTTGGACAAACCATCATATTTTAGAAGATTGTAGGGTCAATATCAATAACATTACCTAATCAAATATTATAATCTCTATGACAATTTGGGTGGGACCATCATTTTCCAGAAGACTGTTCATTTACCGTCAATATCTACAACATTAATTGATCAAATATTATAATCTCTTTGACTCAAGACATGTTCAGAAGTTATGTCAAAGGAAAATTGTAAACCATTGTAAACCAAACACTGTCATAAAAAAAAAAAAAACTAACAGTATCAGTATCAACAAAAGAATTACTTTTCATTTGCAGAGAAAATGGCTCCAGTTGAAAGGGATTATACTTCCCTTTCTTCTGATGATATTTCATTCTTCATTGTGCTGATAATGTCCAAAAATGTTTTTTAACCACTTAAAGTGAAACAGGCATTTCATTATCAAATAATATCTTACAGTGCAAACAACATTTGGTTTGGGACGGCACTGCACATCAAATGTGGACCCATAGCGGCAAGTAGTGTTGAAGTCACACTGGAGGCAGTCAGCATCTAAGTCTGCACAGACTGCATTGGCTGGACAAATGTCATCCACTGATGCATAACATTCTTCTCCTGTGTTGTCTCCCTTGGAGTTGTTGGAGTTGCTGTTGCTGGAGGAGTTCAATGCCATAACAGATGTCACTGTGTCGGAGCCCGCTTCTGTCATGTCACTGTTTGCATTTGGGTTATTTTCTGAAACATACATTATACAGACATGGACACAAGTACTTTGATTTTATTCATTCATTTTTAAACTCTCATACACGCCTTCCAATGAGATTTTAAAGCGAGGTCCAGTCATGAAAAAGAAAACATGTGTCTGAGAAATTCTGTGTGCCTGTCAAATCCAAACCCATATTCTTAAATGAGATTTAGGTCATTGTGACCCAATGGTATGGATGACACAAATATAAAACACTTGCAGAAATCATGCCCAAAGATGGATGTGGCTACCTTAATGATCACTTTGTGGAATTAAAAACAGTTGTACATACACAAGAGAATGTGTGTGTATGTGAGAGAGAGAGAGAGAGAGAGAGAGAGAGAGAGAGAGGGACAGACAGACAGACAGACAGTGAAAGAGAGAGAGAGAGAGAGGGGGGGGTGAGTGTGAGAGACAGAACAAGAGGGGGAGAGAGAGAAAGAGAGCAGTCCCCTTGAATGTGCAAAAACTGGTGACCCCAACACACGGCAACAGAGCCACACCAAGTGCATGGATACGGAGCGGAAATCGAGACTGAGGTAGCCATGACAGCATGGCATTAAGGGCCACAACATTTGAGACATTATTTTTATGCTGACTGATGGGGATAAGGATGATGAAGACGATGCAACGGTGAAATATCCATTTTCGTCGAAGACTACATGGTGTATGACACTTGACAGGGCTGTACCCTACGCTTAGTTTCATAGTACATCACGGTGTCAACCAGGCCTGAGAGATACATGCTGTGGCCGCTGATTCGTCCCTGTGCAGCTGGTCAAACCTCTGTCTGTCTCTCTCTTTTCCTTCTGACCTCTCTTCGCCTCAATCAAAAGAGTACTCAAATCAGTACCGATGTTAGTGGTTGCTAGTGCTACCCGGAAAAGGAAGAAAAGTTCGGCTCTGCCATAATACTTACTGTCCTGGTCAATATTCGACGCTAAAATCAGAACAAATGTTGATACAAAAATTGAACGTTTCAAAATCATGCTGTTCGCAGCCGGCAGCAATTTCAAAGCAATGATATTGCACATTAATTCAACTTTCTCATTCTGGTGTTTCGTTGATTCTAATCTTGCGTTTTCCGCATTGAAGAGTAGGTCAGAGTTATCTGATCATTGGGGGATCAATTACTGCATTCTGGAAATGATTTTTGTTTTCTTTTTATGAGAATGAAATTGATCTCCCTAGGAAAACATTCAAAACTTATAACATATATAAGATAAGTAAGCAATACCAAAGATTATACTTTCAATAGATCGATTTTATCACCTTGTAAAAGAATAATTATGCCCCCCTGGTAATGCCGTAGCATGCAATGTTTACAAATGGCGCGATTGTTTGGAGACGGAATGTTGAGTGTGATAATGTTAGACAAGTTCAGTTGGGAAAAGTCTAGTTTAGGCCTTCCCTCATGGAAGGCGATATAGGTTTGTGATATGGATTCTTTTTCAAAAAGGAGATCAGGAGAGAACAAAACGTTGTACGGTACTGCAAGTCTACTGATAACCCGACTACAGACAACCAATTGATTTTCGTTTGCCTAGCTTAGTGACTTAAGACAGTCCTACTACTAGAACCAGACATCGGCTAAGATGCCTCGAAGCGGAGGGAGATTAAATCTCACAGGGGCATTAAATCGCAACATGCCTCCCACGGTTCTCAACGCTTTAACTTCTGAACCAGATTCTAAGCAGGCATCAGTTTGTCGGCTAGAAAGGGAATTAAAGGTGCTCTCTCTCTCTCTCTCTTCTCTCTCTCTCTCTCTCTCTCTCTCTTACTCTCTCTCTCTCTCTCTCTCTCTCTCTCTCTCTTACTCTCTCACTCTCTCCTCTCTCTCTCTCTCTCTCTCTGTGTGCCTGTGTGTGCGCGTTTGAAGTGTTGTGGTAACAATTGACTACAAATCTTCCCAGCTCTTCTTATAGTACAAGCTGGTAGGTTCTTCAGTAGGTTCCACCCACGTAGGCAGCCCATCATTTAGATGAGAGTGTAGAATGTAAAATGTTTGGAGCGGCTCTGTCTGTAGATAGGTGCTATATATACATACCCACAATAATAGTGATAATGATAATAATGATATGTTTCTGTTTTCAACAGGCTGTAAAAGAAGAAAACAACAGATTACGATATCATCTGGAAGAGACAAGGTAAGAATGATTATCTGTAAGCACATTTTTAATGACATAAAACAACATGCAATTTTCTTCTTTAATTTTTTTCTTAAACTATTAAAACTAATCTTCATTTAATGTGAATTACAGTGTGTGGCTACAGGAAACTGTTTTTCTTTCTTTCAAAAGCTTTCTTTGTGTCTTCTGTCATTTTTTATTTTCTTTTAAGTCATAAGCATAAAAAAATTTAGATGTGCATGAAATCAGTTTGGCAGTAGTGTAGAGTCTTCTTTGGTGAGTGGCTCATGATGACTTGCTATTGTTTGCTGCTTATTGACTGTGAATACAGGGCTGCAACTGAACAAACTGGGATGTGATTGTGTATGGTGAACTGGAATGAAGAGTGAGTAATGTCATTGGGGTGGTCTAGAAAATGACACAACAACAAACAGACAAAAAACAGAAATAAAGGAAAAGAAAGAAAGAAGGAGAAAAGAAGAAGGAATGAAGAACGCATTGCTATTTATTTCATTTCTAGTAATTTGTTACACAGTAAGCATAAGAGTACAGAGCTGATAAACTACCATTTTAAGAATTATAGCTATTAAAAGAAACAAACCTGCTAGCACAATCACTGGCTGGATTAGATAATACTAACAGCTGGTACTTTTCTCCATTTTAGATATTATTTGAATAGATAGTCCATCAACATTCTGGCTAATACTAACAGCTGTACTTTTTCCTCCATTTTAAGATATTATTTGAATTAGATAGCTACCATCAACATTCTGGCTAATTCCTCCATAACAGCCTTCTCCCTCTCTGGTGTGTGTGTGTGTGTGTGTGTATAGGCACACTGGCATGTGTATGTGTGTGTGTGTGTGTGTGTGTGTGTGTGTGTGTGTGTGTGTGTGTGTGTGCATGCGCGTGCATGCATGCATGCATGAATATATGCATGTGTATGTGTGTGTGTGTGTATGGTTGAAACTAATGAAAGTGTGTGTGTGTGTGTGTGTGCACTCCCATGTGTGTGAACACCACTAATGTTCCATGTAATCTTACATTTATATATAGGAGCTGACAAACATTGCACAGCTTTCTCACTTCACACCACAGTGTTATGGTTTTCAGTGCTGATTTAGCCAAAATGACTGTCCTAGAGTTTGAGGTTGGAGCATGAGTCATAGAGAGCTTTAGTTCCACTTTGCCAGCTGCTTTTGAAGCCTTTGCGTTCAACATGATGGAACAAAATTTTCTGTTTCTTTTAGTCATAGCGCAGCATAAACGATGAAGACAAGAACATACTGGAGGGTAGGGGAGAGAATTTATGGCACCAATTGTCTTTTCTACAGATGGTGACATTATTGGACAAACCCTGTAGCTTGATCATTGTTGATTTATGAACACAGTTAAGCACACACACACACACACACACACACACACACACACATGCACATGCACATGCACATACCCTTCTAATACAGTTATGCAGTATGTCTGTATCGGTATATTGTGACTGAAGGGAAGTGGCAGAAGTTCTTATTTAAAACAATGTTATAGTGTATATACAGTAATTAATGTGATTTGTTGCACATATGATTTGCAGATCTGCATTGAAAGAGCTCACCAGTGAAGCAAGTCTTGAAAAGTTCGATGAACGAAGGGTTAACCTGTTGAAGATGCAGATCATACAACTGCAAAGACAGGTTCTTATGACTTTTTTTTCTTTTTTTTTATATTCATTGCAGTTATTTCAGTTCTTTCCATGTCCTGATTGCTTTTCTACTTATCTTGGGCTTGCTTCACATTGTCTTTGAGAGGCAGATTTCCAGACATTTGGTCAGATTGCTATATATAGCATTCCTACATCAGAGAGTGAGACCTCACCAGTAGAATGATGCTGACTACGTAACTCATCTGAAGAGAATTAAGATACATCAGATGATAGGCTAAATAAATTTGAATGTTTTTTTTTAAATCTGAAAATGTTACAGATTTCTTAATTGTAAACATAACTGGATGTGTAGCAGTGTGGAAAATCTTAAGATACATCAGATAACTTAGACTGATATTTTTTTGTCCTGAAAACTAGCAGTGGAGCACATTTTCCTGTAGAAAGTTGCCTATATACTACTATTTAGAATCTTAATTGATGACATATAGAAGACTAAATTGTTTTTAATAATGGTGTCTAATGAGTGTTCTAACGATAGTATAATATATATATATATATAGTAATATATATATATATAATTATTATATAACGTATCGTAAATGCTTTGGTCAAGAGTGTAGGCAGCTGAAGAAAAGTGGATAATATTCCTGATGAAGCCTTGAAAAAGGCGAAAATTTGAAGACAATAAAAGAAGGGAAGGCATTGAGTGGACAACTTCTTGATTTTATATATATATATATATATATATAGATTATATTATAATTGTATTATATAATTATATATATAAGAAAATGGTTCATATTAGTGTTGTTCACTTAACACTTTCTCTGCTGAAAACAGCACAGCAATATTGTTTGAAGAGTGAAGTGTGACTTCATGAATAGTGCAGAATGAACAATAACAAGATGCAAAGCATATAAACGTACTCCCAGTTTATCCTGAATACGTGTTAGATATTCCATAAAGAGGAAAAACCGTCTTGAGCTGGTGTAAGCATTAGTAATGGCTATTCTGGTAAACATGGCCATCATCTTTGACCTATAATGAACATACTTACAAATTTTCAGAAAGATCGGCCAAGTACTTTCTGAGATTTTCCATAAATAAGAAAACCATTATGGGCCATTAGTAACGGCTATAATGTAAACTTAAACATCAGGCATCATCCGTGACCCATAATGAACATGCCTACAAATTTTCAGAAAGATCGGCCATGTACTTTCTAAGATATTCCATAAAAAAGAAGAACCGTTATAGCCGTTAGTAACGGCTATAATGGTAAACTAAAACATCGGGCATCATCCGTGATCCATAATGAACGTACCTGCTAATTTTCACAAAGATCAGCCAAGTACTTTGTGAGATATTCCATGAAGAAGAAAAACCGTTACAGGCTGTTACAGCCGTTAGTAACGGCTGTAATGGTAAACTAAAACATTGGGCATTACTCGTGACCCATAATGAACATACCTACAAATTTTCAGAAAGATCAGCCAAGTACTTTCTGAGATATTCCTTAAAGAAGAAAAACCGTTACAAGCCATTACAGCCGTTAGTAACAGCTGTAACGGTAAACTAAAACATCAGGCATCATCCGTGACCCATAATGAACATACCTGCTAATTTTCACAAAGTTCGGCCAAGTACTTTCTGAGATATTCTATAAAGAAGAAAAAACATTACAGCCATTAGTAACGGCTATAACGGTAAACTAAAACATTGGGCATCATCCATGACCAATAATGAACATACCTACAAATTTTCAGAAAGATCGGCCCAGTAGTTTTGTCTGGAGTGAGTGGAACACATTTTGACCACGGACGGACGGGGACACACACACGCACACACACACACACACACACACACACACACACAGAGCATTTCTTCATTCCCATTCTAAAGTACACCCTGTTCTATAAGAACTGGGAGTACAATAAAAACGTCACTTTCTATGACCAAAAGTACCTGCTACCTACTTGTACAAACTTTGGAAACTAGTAGACTGTTCCCCCCTTCTCCCCCTCTCTCCCCTGTGCTCTCCCTCTCCCCCTCCCCCACTCCTCCTGCTTTGCTTTGTTTTCAAATCTCCAGCTTTAAATGATTTTGGTTCAGGTGCTGCTGATGTCAGAGGCCCTGGGGTCAAGGTCAACTGTCCTTATGGAGGTGGAAAATGCTCTGACATGGCTCTCAGAAAAATTCAGGTGTGTAGCCATAGATTTTTATAAAAACGATTCATTTATTGTAATAGATATGCTTTAAGTTTGTCAGATGTTGCAAGAGTTTGAGTGATACGTTAGTGAGTTAAAAGTGTAGATCAGCATTCTCTTCTCTTTGTGCATTTTTAGGTCCAGTGTTCCGTTGACTTCTTTGGTTCCTGCTGTGTGGAAAGATTGATTCAAAGCATTTTTTGTTCTTTGGAAGATACCAACAACTGAAGAAGTATAAGTCATAAAGTGTGAAGGATGAATGAGAGCAAGCAGTTATTGTCTTGATAGCATAGGGGAGTTATGATCTGCTCAAAAATTGTCACTTACTGTTATCGTGTGCCATCGTGTACCGGTGAAAATGGAGGACACGTATAAAACATCGTATGCACCCTATGTGAGAAACTGGAGGAATAAATGAGATAAATGAAAATGAGTGACTGATATTTGAATGGTACGGGAAACGACTGAATGAGCGCCAGTAGGCTGCTCTTCGGCCGGCTCTACCTGGGTAGGCAGCCCGTTGAGTGAGTGAGGTGGTGTGTTTATTGTAAAGCGCTTAGAGCTTGGTCTGTGACCGAGGATAGGCGCTATATAAATACCCAATATAATAATAATATAATCTTTTACCTTTAATAACTGTTTGAGTTTATCATCCTCAGACTTGGTTCCCTTAAAATGACCCATTTTCAAGGCCAAGAGTTAAAAAAAGGATATTTTTCAAACTCACGAAAAGATTAAATAGATATTTTGCAAAGTTGATACTGTAAAAAAAACAAACAAAAAGAACTACATGCTGATTATCTCAAAGTTAACATCCATCAAGATGAGCTCTATAGCTCACAGTGTACAAAGTTCACAGGCAATGAAATTCAAAGATTTCTGTCAAAAAGGAAATTGTTTTAAAGTTGTGCTGAGATTTTCATGCAGTTTTCTTTTGCTTTACTTGCTTGTTTGTTTGTTTTTTTTGTTGTTTTTTGTTTGGTAATTCGTTTTTGTTTTGTTTTTTCTTTGGGAGGGGTGGTGTTTTGAGGCATACATCTTTCTGCAGTAAATGTGAGATAAACAAGGGAAATTTTCTGTCCACCAGGCATTACATTGGCATGGATGTGAAGGGAGCTGAGGTACCAGTTCTGCGAAGTGACTTTATCACAATGGTGGACACCAGCGAGTCTGCTCGCATCAAGCTCTTCAAAAACGTAGAGGTAAGATAGATAAGAAAGCTGTCAGCTGTCCCCTGCTTTTCTTTTTTTTTTCATTTGATAAGTGAGAAAAACTAAAAACCTGTCAACTGACCCTCTTATTCTGTGTGTGTGTGTGTGTGTGTGTGTGTGTGTGTGTGTGTGTGTGTGTTTCTCATTGTTAGCCTGAGGGACTCAAAGATTGATGCATACATCATCCACTGTGTTAACACATTTTTCCTGACAGTTCTGTCAACAGTTCCGAACTGACCACTTTGGTTCTGGCTCTGAAACTGCTTTCGCAATCCTAACATATATACTGTGTGGTCTTTTCTGATTCCCTTTCTGCTGTTGAGGCTATTACCATTTGCAGTATAAACCATCCTGTACTCTTGGAAGTGTACATCTGTATAATTCTTTCAAAAAAGATGGTAATAATGCCTTTCTCGGTTGGATTCTAGGTCATGTTTACATTCAGTTTCACAAAGCTACTGACAAGCTGAAAAGTGCTTATTCCCTTCACAGACCTTGAACTGAAAATTGAAAGAGATGTTAAAGACCTTTTGCAAGGAGAATGGAATTCACAAACTGGCAACAAACTTTTTAAAATCTGACCAGCCCTGAAAAAGTTCCTTCTATCTGTGTCTGGAACCCATTAGGATGAAATGGTGCAGTGCAGACTGCGTGCTGGTCTCATCGACCTAACTTATCTTTTAAAGATCCAGGAGTCTCATGGTGTGTGATGTGTGATAAACTGCTCAGCATCTTCAAGCTTTTTCTTTTTTTTATTTTATTGTGAGTTTGGATGTATGCGAGCAATGGTTCGAACAGTTTACTGTGGATTCCATGATGACCTTGCTTTTGAAATGTTCCACCTGGAACAATTTTTTTTTTTTTTTAAAGAAAATCTGTCTGTAAAATCTGCCTCAATATTGCTGATATAATGTAAAATATACACATTCATACAACCAGACATGTGTAGCTAGTGTTTGTTTTAGAAAGATTGAGGTAATTACTTATCAGTACTTGTGAAGTCCTCATCATGTTCTTTTATCAGTATTTGTGAAGTCCTCATCACATTCTTGAAAGGTTCTTGGCTTTCATCTGTGCAAAGATGTTCAAACTCAAGGTGACGATTTCCTTTGAATCTCTGGTGTTTCAGAACTGCAGCAAGGAGAACTTGTCCCATCCTCAGATGCTGATGAACTCCTTCCTGAAGCCTGGCATGGAGAAAGAGTTCACCACACTAGACTCGTGCCTGGGCCGCTTTGATTGCCTGAATCTGAAGCATGTGGTAAGTGTCTCTTGTGTGGCAGACACTGGGTAAATGTGTTACAACATAGTGAACATTGATGCTGGACAGGTGATGGTTTTTGTGTGTGTGAACACTGATGCTGAACAGATGACGTTTGTTTCATCAATAATGTCCAGAGATTGGTCAATTTTCAACTGCAGAAAGCGGACAAATAATATTTTTAAGGGGAGTATTTGCATGCTGTATTCATAAACAATCACATAAACAGATTTCCATGGAGATTTTGTTTTGTTTTATTGTCCCATACTCAGTTCTCCTCTTCTGGAATTGCCTTCCATGCTGCTCATTTCGGATCCCTCACACACAGCCACATTCAGGACATCCTGTTACAATCCCAGCACCAACAAGAAGCTGTCAGTGTCAGGTGATCATTAGTCCTTCTATCATAGGACACGCCACATTGCTGCTGTGTCCCTTTGGTGATACTGGTTCAGTGATGTCTGTTCTGATCTAACATGAGCAGAACATCATGAAAATAGTCTCCAAATAAAGAAAATTATTGCTTAATCATGGCAACAGAGTCTGAGCCCTGAGGAAGGACAGTACAAGTGCTTGTATCACTGATGTGACAAGCTTGGTTTCCTTGTTCAATGCTAACAGCTAACAGTGACACAATTAACTTTTTGTTGAGCATGTTCATAAGTTTGGTTTGTCGTCCACAAGGGTAAGGCAGTTCAGTGGAAACTTGGTATCTGGCTTCCTCATAAAATTGTGTTGGACATCATTGTTTGGTGTGTAGATCTGAAGTTTCAGAAAGACTATAGATGATACTTAACACTGTTTATGACTGTCTTTCTGCCAGTCTGAGCCTGCCTTCAATAAACTGCAAGAAAATCAGTTTTTGTATAAAAAAAAAAAAAAAGCTCTGACTAGCAGGCCTGAATTAAATCCAATTGCCACCAAATTTTGTGTGCAAAATGAAAAAGGATGGTGAGTTTAGCTGTGCTAAGTGTTTTCTTTTTAATTGTGCAACACAGTTTTAAGCTGCCATTGTGGTGAAAGGGGAATAATAATGATTTCACCTATGTTTGGTACTCGACTCCTTTTCTTCTTTTTGACAGAAAATAGTCCTATATCACCGTAAACAACTAAAGATGGCCCACCTGGATCTGAAAACTATGGTTTAGCTGAAATATTACCAATGTTATGCACTAGGCAAAGAAACGGATGCACTCAACCTTTTTTGTTTTGTTTTTTTTGCATTTTCTGTCTAAATTTGGGCTCACTGTGAGGAATGCTCAGCAACTACAACTCCAGTCGTTGCCTGTCACAGCAGTGCTATAAAGCCTGTCCTATTAAATCAATTCAAAATGTAACTCATATTTGTCTGTGTCTCAGTTTACAGAGTGTACATATTCGCAATGACTGTCATGTGTTTTGTGGGGATGTATTTAAACTTTTCTCTCATGATCTGTATTTTTTAACTGATCGTCCTCACCACTGGTGCACGGGGTCTGCAGGCACAACTGGAATCAAAGCTGAGCCGGCTGTACAAGGAGCTGATCAAGGTCAGCGAGTATCTCAACGGCAGAGCAGGATCGGAACAAGACCAAGCGTCAGAAGGCCATATGAGTGGTGCTGTGCGTGAAAGGGAAGGCACCGTGATACTGCGAGCCTGCGCCATGTCTAGAGAATGTGCCGCTGATCTGCTGTCTCTGTCGCTGCTGTTTCCCTCTGCCCCTTGGGTGAGTGCCACTCAAGATGAGCGGATTCATATCGTTGTCATGAGTGGCTTTCATCATCGGGTGGCCTGATAGTTCACATCATGTATCAGGCTTACATAGGAGTTAACATCATTTTCAGGGTGACATGAAAATTCATATCATTATCAGGGTGACCCTGTTTTTTACATCATTTTCAGATGGACCTAAGAGTCGACATCATTTTCAGGGTGATCTCAGAGTTAACTTTATCATCAAGAGGTCCTAAAAGTTACGGGTGGCCCAATAGTTCACATCATTATCAGCGTGACTCGGTAGTTCACATCATCATCAGGGAGACCTAACAGCTAACGTAATTATCAGGGTGACCTGACAATTCACATCATCATCAGCGTGACTTCAGAATTCACATCATTATCAGGTGGACCACTTTTAACATTAGTATCAGGAAAACCTAACATTTCATGTCATTATCAAGTTGACCTAACAATTCACATCATCATCAGAGTGACTTCAGAATTCACATTATTTTCTTGAGGGCGACAGAAGAGTTCATATCATTGTATCTGTGACAGAAGGGTTCACATCATTTCAGGATGACCTAATCATCACTACGTGAGTTGATTTTGCAGATTGATATACTTGCATTGTTTTTGTTTGTGTTTTAGTTCACGGAAGTGTTGGTACACAATTGATATAGTATCTGTCTGTACAGCTAGATGAATAAACACAACAGTGCTGAAAAACTTCATCTAATAGATTTCACCAGTGTGAAAAGAAACTGGACAAACTGGTGTGTGTGTAGTGATTATTCATCAGGGTTGGTTTCTGCCCTCGTCATAGAAACACAGAAGTGTCTACTTCAGTTCTGCCTTTGTTCTCAAACGTCCCTCACCATGTTTTCCTAGCCTCCACTGAAGAAGCCGACCATGGCCGAGGTGACCTATGAAGCTCTGGCCCCTGCCCTTCCCACCATGCCCCGAAGCAAGGCAGCTGTGGTGCAACAGTGCGTGACAGCAGCTCTGAAAGCGTGCAACCATCGTTGCTACATGGTCGGTCAGGAAGCAGGAGCCCTGAGGGAGGAGGTTCGGTTCCACCAGGCTGTTTATCAGCTTCAGCTGGAGTATGTTCAGCAGGTGTTTGAATCCCTCAGGTTGGTGCGTGTGCGTGCATACATGCATGTATATGTTTGTCTTTGTGCAGCAAGCAACTGTGTTCTACCCATCAGTATGTGCTGTCAGAAAGTTGCAGCCCTTTCAGCGCTGAATACTCCATGTTATGTAGAGCAATCTTGATTTGTTTTCAAGAAAGCTGGAAGCGCAGTGTATTCTGTGAGGGACTTAAACTGAAAGTATGAAAAAGCTGATGAGCTGTTTTTCTTGTTGGCAGCCTTATACGTGTGCTAATATATGTTCATAATGTTGCATGCATAGTTCTCTTTGAAATAACTCTGTCTAGCAATCCTCTTCTGCTTATGATGTGTTTTATGGGAAGTTTATTCCATAGATTCGTTTGCATGTCACACTCAGCTGCCACTACAGTAAATTCCATGATATTCCAGTATGTTAGGACTTAGACTTAAAGTAAATACAGGGAATTCCTCCGTGAATTTATCTGAAAATGTGATAGTGCATGTCCGTGGCAACAATGGCCTTTCCATGATTATGTTACTTTTATCTTCTCATGCATTCACCTTCACAAATGCCAGGTCATAAAACATGTCCCTTGTCCTGAAATGTTGCAGTGAATTTGCATGTGAAATAAGTAAAATAAGGCTAGTTTGATGTAAAGCGTGTGGACTGGATTGTGAGAAAGAAGTAGGGCTGTAATTGTACCATAATAAACACTATTAATCTTTCTTCAGTCATTGATGAAACATATGTATGTTTGTCTTCCAGACAAGGCTACAGTGAATTTGAGCATTCTGCTAACGAACTTCTTATCCAGCCCATGAAAAGTAAGTAGTATGAAAATGTGAGGCTGTGCTTGTGTATGTTTCTTTTCATCCTGTCTACCAATGCTGTTGTTATATTTCTCTCTGTCTCTTTCTTCATTCTTCATCTAGAATTCCAATGTTCACCATTGGCGAGATCTTTGCATATGTGACTGTTTATTATCCCACTGTTAAAAGTAGGTACACTCCATCTTTGGGAATGGTGTCTAGACATCTTTGCAGTGAAGAAATATGCGTACATGAGATGTTTGACATCTCATGGTGAGGAGTCAATATTTGTGAATGCTGTGCATGAGGGGAAGTAATTCCAAGCTGTAAATAAGGGTTTCTCTCCCTGTCTTTTTTTTTTTTTTTCCTCAGAGCTGCTGGAAGCGTACAGAATGCTGAGAAACAACACAAGTCATGAAGGTCTCAAAGAGTTCCTGACCATACTCAAACAACAGGAACATCAGGTTTGTGACTGGAGTTTCCCCCCTTTTTAATATGATTCCCCCCCCCCCCCCCCCCCCCCCCCCCCCCTTTTTTAATGTCACCTCTGTAACTGCTTTTCGCCCAATTTCATTCTTCATTCCATTCAAGTGGTTTATTGGCACTATTTTATTTGCTGTTGCCCAAGGAGTGGTTACTTTGATGTGGTTGTTTATTTGGAATGTGAAGCTAATGAAGAGGGATTGCCAGAACAGGCCAAGTCATTTTAAGCACCTTTCAACATTTTGCGTCAGCTTCAAAGATAATTGATATGCGAATATAGTATTCTGGAATGTGTGTGTGTGTGTGTGCAGGCATATATGCGTGTATGTTTTTCTTTATATATGTATATATATATATGTGTGTGTGTGTGTGTGTGTGCATGTACATATATGTGTGTGTGTTTTGGTGATCTCATGAATCCATACTGAGACTGTCCAGAATGGCCTCTACCTGTCAGTCCTCCAGTGTATGTTTGTCCATATAACTTTTTTTTTTTTTAATGTATATTCTGTTATATTCAGATATTTTTTATCAAGGTGTTTTGATTGTTACTGTTGTTGTTTTTGCACTCTTGAAGTTAGGAAAACAAACTGAACTAGAATGACTGTTGCTGTCTGCATGTCTGCCTTAAGGATGTCAATAATTCAGGCATCATGTTAATGAATGATTTGCTTATGTACGTCAGTTTGTTTTGTTTCTTATTTCTTTTCCAGATATGACCTTTTTTTTGTTCCTTCCTCTACAGTTGGCCCTGAAAAAGCCCCAGGTGGTGGACTGGGCTATCATAATGAAATGAATATGCATGTGTCTTTCATGCTGGTTTCTGATGTGATGGAAATGGTTGACATTGTTTATTTTGTTGGGTTTTGTTTGTTTTTTGGTTTTTTGCACTGTATGTACATGTTCCGCATAAGTCTGTACTGGAAGAGAAAGTAAAAAAAAGGAAACAGATTTTTTTTCTTTAATTCAGGGAAAGTGTATGTGTGTGTGCACCAAGTGTTGATAGTTTCCTGTGATGCTTCTTTCCACCGGCCCAGTCTCACCACTGCTGTCTCGTTGTGCATGTGTTCTAGCTCATTGTGGTTTCTTTTGCTGACCATAAGAATGATTTACTGTGCAGTGGACAGACATCATCCAAAAACTGGACATCACAGATCCACAAAATCAGTCTGGTATGTATTCTATATTGGGGGGGAGGTGGGGGGTGGGGGGGGGGGGGGTGGTGCACGCATGCACGCATGTGTGTGAAAGCATGAATTAATATATTTGCATTGTTTGTTGGAGATAAGCATGAATACAAAGAATATGCATGGATCAGAGTGTACATGAATTGTTTGTATTTAGTGGTAGTTAAACATTGATAAGTAGATAGCAATTGTGTTTAACATAACTCTCTTAATTCATCTTCTTGTCAAGGAAACGGATGGCTGTTTACTATGTCTCTCTCTGTGCATTTCTTTATACCAAGGTGCTGTGGTGCACACCACTTCATGTATTTAAATGAAATCTTTTTCACTACTACAGTCAGCACTTATGAATGTTTGGTGCACAAAGTATTCTGCATTTGAAATCAAGTTTTCTGCTGGGGCTATGAGGTGGAGGTAACTAATGGGATAAGAAAGGTATAAAAAAAAAATTAAAAAAAAAGAGCAATTGACTCCACCCCCTTCTGCCACTGAAGAAAAGCAATGGAAAACGTTTGAAATAACAAAGGATCTGAATTAATGCTGAACATTAAGTAACAATAACAATTATTGAGTATTGAATAAAATTGTGTGATTTGTGTCAAATGCAAAACCAAACTGAACAAATCATAATCATTAGTAATTTCATGAGATGCAACTTATGCATTTAGACTGAACTCAAATGACTTGGTACAAGCTTGCATAATTAGCCTGTTCTGTCTCCAACTCGGCCCCAAATTGCAATATTAGCCTTCTGCTAAGCTTTGTCTCCATTTTGGAACTATCAGTTTTTAAATTTTCAAAAGCAAATTGTTGGTTTGCTGCATCTGGTTTCTTCTCCAGCCTTCTGGTTCAAGTTCTTAGTTCCTAGATTTGGTTTCTTTTCAAACTACCTGATTTGAATTGTGTATCTTGTGCACAATACAAGCACTTCTGCCCTGTGCTTGCCAGCCAGTGTTTCTGTTAAATCTGACTTGCTTAATTACTGTCTGTGTTGTTAAACCAATTTAGGCACTGTAAACATTTCGGACAAGTCTGTTTTCATTTAACCTCTGGAGCACAGTACTAATCCAAAGACAGGGTTTGGAAACTGAACTCACTTCAGTACATTGTCAGTGACACACCTGTCCATCAAATCCCACTCTGGTCAAATGGTATACAGAATAGTTCCCTTGAATTTGTGTTCTGTCGTCTTTTGTCAACCATGCCCAAGTTAGCTTACAGCACATCACTCTGTGCGGTTGGATTAGTTAGAGACCATATCTTTTTTGTTACTGAAGAAGGAAAACACCTGTTTCAGGTGCAGTGGTCCTGTCAGCCTTTGGTGAAGAGTTCATGGCCTCACTGGATCGCCTGGTTATGGCTCGACAGAGGCAACGTGATAAGGCCAGCTCCCAGAAAGAAGAACTGAAGGCAGCTCAGCAGCAGCTGGAGCAAGAACTCCGTGCCGTGATCAGTGGCAGAGAGGAGCAGCAGAAAATTGCCAAAGAAATGAAAAGCAAAGATTTCAAAATCGACACTGATGCTGGGGATGATGCAAAAGTTGAACTGGAGATGCCTGCATTGTCTCACAGGAGCTCATCACAGATTCCTCAACCGTGTGACGAATCAGAGGTGATCACAGGTTTGAGGCCTTGGCTGGACAGCCCGCAGGCCAGCATACAGAGTGATGGGAAGAAAGGGAAGAAATCACAGACGGGTTCCATGATAAACAGGAAGCCTTGGCAGGATGGGGGTGAAGGTGCCAGTCAAGGAGAAGCTGATGCCAGTGTCCTACCTTGGTCGGACAGAAGTCGGTCCAACTCCAGAAATGAAGGGAAGGAAATGAGGAACGAGACCGTCACTGGCCTCAGGCCTTGGTTGGATGAACAAACAGAAGAGAATCAAGAGAAAAACTGTGCGTCTGCCAGGAGAAGGAAAAGCAGAGAACTTCCTTCAGGGGGAGAACATTCTGATAGACCTTTAGAAGGCGATGTGCGTCAATCCCCATATGAGTGGAATAACAGCTCTGACAGTGTTCACCAAGATGGCACCGACAGCGAAAAGTCAGGAAGGTTGCCTCTCCTTCCTTCAGATAGGCGGCGAGAACCTTCCAACATGGAACAAAACACAAACCAGCTTCAGTCAGATGGAGGCAGTGGATCAGCAAGGCCATATCCCAACACCATGAAGCCATCAGTACCGACTGACTCATCAGTAAGACGCCCACCTGCCAGGACGGATAAGGAGAAGATCAAACGTCAAACGAAACCAAGAAATTACGAACCCAAGCTGTATGTAGCCAATCGAACTTTGTCCCTGAGGAGGTCTGGTAGTTTGAGCAGGCTGGCTGAACCTTCCATTACAGGAACAGATGTCAAAGATGACAGCATCCAGCCGACATGCGCTGGAAAATTCAAGAACAAAAAATGATCCAAGTTCAAAATGACAAAACTGTCATGCTTGAATAGGACAAATAAGCCCAAAGGTATTACCAAGGAGCTGAAGTAGAGAGCAATAGGTATAATAATTATGAAAGAAACAATTCGTGATCTTATAGTTCTTTTTAATCTCATGTGTGGAGTCCACACCAAGCATGGATTTGCCCTGAATTTCAAAACAGGAAATGTTGGTATGGGTTGTTTATGGTGTACATAGAGTTGACTATTACATTAATGGCGTTATTGCAATATTTTTGTTGTGGTGTACATGATTTGAGTGGGATATATTACAAATATGCAAACATGGAGTGTCTGTTGAGTACATGGATTTTGTGTATGTATGGACTTGTCTGCAATATACTTTGATTTGTCTAGAATAGGTGGATGTATCTCAGTGATAGCTGTCTGTGGTGATGATGGATCTGGCTATACTATATGTGGAATTGTCAATGGTGAATGGATCTAATCATTCATATGGAATCATTTGTGTGGACTTGTAGTGTGCATGAATAGGTCTGTTGCATATATGGATTTGTTTGCAGGGATTTGTTTTGAAGCATGCATGTCGCTGTATGGATTTTTCTGTTGTTGATTTACGTGAAGCGTACATGGTTTTGTCAACAGCAAGGTTGGATTTGTCTGAAGTATACGTGAATTTGTCTATAATGAGGTTGGACTTGTCTGAAGTGTACGTGGATTCGTCTGTATTGTGACTGGGTTTGTCTAAGTGTACAGAAATTTGTCCAGCATGTTTGGATTTGTTTGGAATGTTCATCGAATTGTCCGTGATGTGTTTAGGTATGTCTGAAGTATACATGAGTTTAATGAGTTTGGAGTTGTGTAAAGTGTACAAGGGTTGGTTTGTTTGTAGTTACATGGATTTGTGTACAGTGAGTTATGATTGTGCAATGTGTGTCTGGATTTGTCTAGGGTGTTTTGTCCGAGTGTACATGGATTTCTCTGAAACAAATTTGGATTTGTCTGAAGATTATGTGCCTTTGTTTGTATGTGTAGAGTGATTCATCCGCAGTGAGTTCGGGTGTCTGAAGCATGCATGTTTTGCCTGTGTGTACATGAATTTGCAGGATGTTTGGTTTTGTCTGTTGTGTGTTTGTCTGGAATGTACATGGATTTGTCTGTAGCATATTTGGATTTCTTTGAACTATATGCAGATTTTTGTATTGTCTATGGCTTTGTTTACGGTGTACATGGATTTGTGTTTAATTTGTTTGAATTTGTATGAAGTGGTCAGGGCTTTGTTGTGGTGTTTTTGGATTTGTCTGAAGTGTATGTGGATTAGTCTTATGTGAGTTTGGGTTTGACTGGAGTGTACATGGATTTATCTGTGCATGAAGTGTACGTGAATTTCTGTGCAGCGAGTTTAGATTTGTACAGGGATTTGTCTATAGTCTATGTGAAACTGCAGGAGGTTTATATGGATTTGTTTAGGGTGACGTTGGATTTGTCTTAAGTGTATATGGATTTGTTTATGGCGAGTTTGGATTTATCCAGGGTGTACATGGATTTGTCTGTAGTGAATTTCGATTGCCTGAAGAATACTGGGTTTGTGTACAGCAAGTCTGGATTTGTCTGCTTACATGGATTTTTTAAAAGTGTATATGAATTGTATGAAACATACATAGATTCGTCCATAATGCGTTTGGATTTTGTGATGTGTACAAGGACTTGTCTGTAATTTATTTGGATTTGTCTGAAGTGTACATGGATTTTTGAATAGCGAGTTTAGCTTTGTCTGAAGTGTACACAGTTTTGTCTATAGTGTGTTCCGATTTGTCTAGAATGCACATGGTCTTGTGTAGTGTGTTTGGATTTGTCTAAAGTGTACATTAATTTGTCTATGTGCAGTGGACACCCTACTGAAGAGAAAGCAGCAGCTGAGATACCCGGTTTCGTTGTTCTTGGAATCTTGTTTCTTTGGGGGGTGTTCTAAAGGTACAATTCAATACACACTCATATAAAGTTAAGATTAAAAAGGTTTTAAAGCTTCATGACTATTGGGCAGTCAACTGCAAGAGTTCACCGTGCCTGGGGAACAGAATGATGGAAAACTGTGCCCATCCCTCTCCTTCCACTGCATTTAACATTCCCTGGCCTGAATCAAGTATCCATTTAATGCTGGGTGGACAGAGGGTTTAAATGCAGTAGAAATCCAACCATATATGTGGTTTGTCCTCACAACTGTCGACTCCACATGCAAATGCTGTGACCATTTAAAAACAGGCACTTCTTTCATATAAACTTATCATGATTGTTGATAGCCGTTTGTTTTTTCTTCTGTACATGTCTCGATGTGAATGACAGCTGCTAGTGTATGACAACTGACTAATTGTTAAGGTTTCACTTTCTTTACAAGAATTACGTTGATTTCTTTTTTTTCACCGAGTGCCTTCGATCCCACTCCAAGAGTAGGTTTGGGTTCCGCCACGCTTTGGCCTTCCATTTTTTTTAAGTATCTTGAACATTAGAAAAAAAGAATAATAAACAACATCACAAACCAATATTTATTGCAGTCTTCCTTTGTGTTGTCTGAACATGAATTGTGTGTCTGATGTTTAGTACAGAACAATTTCTCTTGGCTCAATGTGACTTGGATAAGGGAAAAAGAAATCTTGTTTCATAGTGGTACTGGAAAAGAAATCTCATTCCATAGCGGTACCATATCATCTTTCTCCTATGATTTCTTCTTCACTTTTCTTAGTAACATTATTGACCTTGTTTTTCTCTGAATGTTTTGGACACTGTATGTGCAAGTGTACTCTTCACCGACTTTTGCGTGTATACGGTCACCAATAAGTTATGTATGTCCAGTAAGCTGTATTGATGTCAGTTGGGATAGAAAAACAAGAAAAAGCCAAGCATGCACTGGGGTGCTTGGTAAAGAGATGGGTGCCATCAAGCTTTGCTCAGTTAACCCAATGCCTCCCAGAGCACCCGACAGCGGCCGACATCCATGCTTTGTCTGTCTCCAGTAACGCCCAATAGCTGCCACTAAACAGACTGTCCATTAGTTTCACTTTCGCTTTCATCCTACCCACAAGGCAATATAATAAATAGTGTCTTCCGCTTCCTCAGACTTCCGTTTCCGGTCCTGTGTTCACCACGTTCAAAAATTCGCTGTGGTTGGTTTGCAATGAATTTTTGAGGTTTGGCCAAACAATCCGAGTTTTCGTCAGCAAGATGGTAGACATGAGCGACATGGAGTTTTGGAGAAGCATCACTGGTGATAGTGACGACGACAATGGTGAAGTTTTTGAAGATGTTACCTTAGAAGAAATCAACAAGAAAGAAGAAAGTGATGTTGATTTGGACTTGGTGGTGAACACCAATGTTTACAATGAAGTGAAAATATGTACCTGTGCAGCGCAGCCAGCTGTGTGAACTTTGTATTTTTTCCCCCATATTGTGGCTTGTTAAATAACATTGTGTGTACACTCCAGTAAAAATACCATCATTTCTGCTAAATATCCACAGTTTTTCAAGAAAAGATGAAGTCTATATTATTTTCTGTGATTTTTTAAAGTAAGCGAGAGGGTGTTTTGTGCGGAGTTATTTCCCTTGCTCTGGGAAGCATACACAAGAGCTGGCGAAGTCTATGTGGGAGGCATTGGGTTAAGTGCAGCACAGAATACTTGGCAACACAGCAACGGTGTCACATGATTATGAGCTTCAATTCAGAAAAGAAAACTCAAAGTCTCTATCTTCGGTTTTTTGTTTGTTTTGTTTTGTTTTTGTGACACCATGATCCAACTAACAGTGAGGCAAGTTTCTAATGACATCATAGAGGATGATCTTCGCAAATATCTCTGAGAATATGTATACAAAAGCCATATAGATTTACATTGTTGCAGGAAGTACATTTCACTCTGACACAATGAGTTTCATTTGCATTTCATCACAAAGGAGATCATACAATCTGTCAGAGTAAGTACTGGTCAATTGCATGTTTAAGCTCAGAAGCTGTAAGTCCAACTCTGGTCAAATCACCCCCTGTGTTAAAAAACAAAACAAAACATGAAGAAACCCCAAAATGAAATTAAAATGCCCAGCACAGACACCCAGCCACAAAAAAAAGACTAGCACACAGCATCCCATTAAGAGGTCATTTATTTCAATATGGCAAAAACTGAAACCGTAGGACAAGACAAAACACTGCAGATGCTGACAACAACAGTACACAAAGTAGGAAGTTGTTCAACTGCTACTGAAGACGAAGCCAACAAATGCACTGATTTAGCCGCCATGCACCTTCAGTGCTGATTAGCCTGTGCTACACACCCCATGTCACTAAGTGGCCAACAACAAAGGTACATGCAAAGAGGTCAACAGGGGAAACAAAATAGACATCCTGATCTACACAAACAGATATATCAACTTCATTGCAAGCTAACATGGAGGCTACCCAGCAGGTAGAAAGCAACGACCTCACAGTTTGTAAAACTCATTGAGCAATGGCAGAAAAACTCATGAACAAGCAAAAATCCTTCATCTCCCTGAAAAAAAAAAACCCTCAAAAATAAACAAAACGGCTTTAAGAAAAATCAATGAAATGATAAAAACTATAATACCAATGAGGAGGTTAACTAATAAATCAGTCGCCGTGCACACAACAGTGGATACTTCAACTCAGTACCTTTAGATTCCACTTGAAAATCCCAAATTTAATCCTAACAATCGATACAAGTACAATCTAATCCTTTTGTATGTGTGTGTATCCACTATCATAGCAAATTAAAAAAAATAACAAATACAATCAAGTTCAATCAAATTTTCTTGAGAGAATAAAAAATCAGAAGCTGCAGACTTTACCAGAGCAAGAACAATGTTTTTCAGTTAATCACAGTTCTGAGGCCTTCCTGATGATAGCGAATGAGATTGCATTCGTCCCTCAAAGCTGAAATGTCTTCACTCAAGTACTGAACAGTCATATATACCAGCAATTTAAATGCAAAAGGAGGCGACAATAAGCAAGAGCAGGAAGATACAAACACTAGAATTTAACACAACTGAAATGACACCTAGCTCCAACTCCCCCCCCCCCCCCCCCCCCCATCCCTCCACCACCAACAGTAAGTGCAGGAGGTAGATACTGATATGCACTTGATGGAAAGAACGGTTAAGCTCTTATTTTGTCCTTATCTTCATGCTCAGGTTTACAAGTCAAAGTGTTTTGATTTTGTCCACCGGCAGAAAAGACAAAATTTTGTGTGTGTGTGCAAACCTTTCCTATGAATCTCCCAACTCACACTGGTCAAACTTCTCTACCACCCAGCTCTCTCCATTGGACGAATGACACAAAGCTAGGGAAGCACCCATGAAGACCATTCACTTCAAATGTACAAGCTTATCGAAAAAAAAATCCCTCACAAAAAACAACACTGAATATGGATCTGCAGTTTAGATTGGGGATTTACAAATGCCGACCCTGGCATAATGATGCTGAAAAGTATCAGCCATCATCATTCTGCTGCTGGATCAGGAGAGAAACAATGGGGGGAAAAATCCTCACAAAAGTGGTTTTCAACTAACTGATGCCCTTGATAATGATAAGCTAGCCTCAATTTTTTCCTTTTCTGTCGGTTCCCAACAACCCGTCTTTCCTACCTTCTCCTGATTCTTTCCTCTGGCAATCCCACTCCCATCCTAAATTCATTTCCACTTTTCTCCGGCTTTTATATAGAATGCAAAAAAAGACAACAAAAACGATAGTGATATCCTTAGACTAACTTTCAAAACACCAGTCACATTGTAGCCTCTTCAAAGCTTGCTGATAAATGCAGTTTCACACACTGTCGCCAACACTTGGATGTTTAAGGCCTGTCATCATCCCCTACACATTACAGCTGCTGCTTCCCAGCCTGACATGAGTCCTCCCCCTCCCCCATCTCCATCCCCCCCCCTCCCTGTTTGTTTTTGCTGGATGCACATGTCTTGAAAAACACTGTCAGAAGTTGGCCCTCATCCCCATCCACCAATGAAGGTGAACTGTGGCAGGCTGGGGAACTGACCAACTTAAGGCAGATGTCCAGTCAAATCTGAAAATGTTTCTGCAATACTGAAAGCTATCTCACTGATCACACTGTGTGACATGAACTTGCGATAAAATATGCAACAGACGCAGATCTGTAATCTATGCCAGGGACAAACAGGCCACTTCAAACAGCAATGGGAACTACTCCTTCAACAGATATGTACAACTGCTGTTGACTGACAAGGCACTGAACAGAGGATGAACATCTGGATCACGCCGCAGACATCTGCAGATGTGGAATGCGCATTTCTCTCAGATGAACAGCTATCACCAGAGTGGGGACCGGACTTCTAAGAAACCGTCAGCAAGGTGACCATTTCCTACTCGGCAGGTTGTTGTGGCATTTAAACATGGAACCTGAAGCTCTTGCAATGGTTGGAACCTCTGCTGAACATCCTGGTAAGACCGAATAGGTGGGGTGCAATTCACCTAGCAGCTGGAATTTCAATCCTGGTAAGACCGAATAGGAGGGGTGCAATTCACCTAGCAGCTGGAATTTCAGAGTTACTACAGCCAGCTAAATGCAGCCCTTTTGAGGGCAAAAAGTCAAGACTGAATATTCGAACTAGATGTGCCTATCCTGGGAGAGGGGCGAGTGCAACATTACAACAATGCGTAGCAGCTTATCTACTGACATCCTAGAGGTACATATGACAATGCCTTGCTCAGAGCGCCAGTCATTCTATTTCATTTTCCGTCTTCAGATTTTAAGAAAAGAAGAAAAAAAAAAAAAAGGGTGGGCAGGGCTGTGTGTGTTTTACCACACAAACTCCATTAAAATCATATGGACTGATAAACGGCCACTGTGGCATAAACAGCTAGTGTCCCTCCTGCACAGTTTGTACCTTCACTACCCCATTGCCTGATTACAATACAAAAGCTGGCATGTTCTGAATTGTAATGAGAGAAAAATGTGTAGAGACATTCCAGAACAAAGACTGCAGTAGGATGACTATTTCAAACCGCCATTGCCTTGCAGCTATACCCTCTTATAGGAAAGGCTATGTGCATAAATTCTAAGATAAAATGATACTCTATCAAACAACAAACAAACAAAATGATTAACAAAAGCGGATGACATATACCAAAAGACACGAATGGAAAAATACAAAGTCAAAATAATTTAATCACCACATCAAATATTCATGAACACAGAACCTGAGAAGCATGGGGGAAAAAAGCCATGAACAAAACAGAGGACCACTGTTTGACATATAAGTGTACATCACCTGATGATACAGTTAAAGGTGGTACTGGAGCAGAAGACTGTACTTTTGTTTACTTTTATCTTTATCTTCAAATTTTTTTCCCCCTTTCAAACTAAGCAATTCCACAACGGAATACTCAAAAAATGAATTACATCTGATTTGCTTCCTTTTTTTTTCCTTTTTCTTCTTTGAATGAATGTATCTTTCCAACACTTCAATATAACTGGGCAAACATTACTGTCTAAAGCGAGGCTGGACGCTGTGTAGATGCCTGTGGGAGAGAAGGTACAAACACAAGGCACTAACAAGTTTTTCAGGATGGAACTCTTCTCTGGATTATCTATCTAAAAGCGATTCATAACGCTGACAGCAAATGATTTAAGAACAGAGCACAGGTCTATTGCTGTAACACAGGGGCGTTTTGCTTTACTTGTCTTCGTCTTTTTCACAGAAAAGTGGTTTCAGAGCGATTTTTTAACTGTCTGAAAACATCAGTCCAAGAAGACTTACAAAACAATGAGTATGCACAGAAATAAACCTCAACAATTGTCACTTCCTAAACTTTATACGAATAAGCTAGTGTTAACAGCAACAAAAGTGATGTTCCAACTGGATTTGGAAGAGCATATGTTACTGCAGTGAACAGAAGTGAGTGATCAGCAATAATTATGAAATCAATCGGGCAATGAATCTGGAAAGTTCTAAGAAGGGACACTGGAACCACATATGGTGCATTAACATCTTTTCTCCAAGTGGACACTTTATAAGGCTTATTCATTACACGTTTATATCTGAAAGCATTAATGTTCAGGCTGTCACAGGCAGTGGTACTTTTCTGATCAGAATTGCGCTAAGCTGTGTAGCTGCTTCCCTTGGCATTTTTCCCCACACATTGGAAGTAAAAACTGCAGTTTGATGCCTATTCAAATATCAGACTGATCATATTCATTACCCATCCACCGAGAATACACAGAGCAATGAACAAAAAAGCAGTTTGATCATATCGGTGGTAAAGCAGCCAAGAAGACAGACTATCAACTACCTGGCTACACTGGGAAAAGTGTCTGTATTGTGCCCAGACAGCGCTATTGTTTGGTCACTGACCTAGTCATACACTCACTGACCACAAAGAACAGGTTAAGGGGAGCTGCGTCAGGGGTGACAATAACATGGTTTTTAGAGTGCATCTACTGTACACAACTGTTAACATGCTAGGAACAAACTATCAATCGTACTATTGAAGCATATCGCTACGGTCTGACAAACAACTCGAATACTTCAAAAATCCAAGCCTTGATATTACATATCTTAAAAAGAATTAAAAAAAGAGTAAGTCTCACAAACAGCCAATACCCATAAAAATCATGAGAGGTTTTATACGTATCAAAGGCAGAGAGTACTGTCTACGTTAACTGTTTCCATAATTAGTGGTTCTTATTCTGATATAAGGTCTTCCCAACGCAGTTCATCCATGTGACTACTGGGCAAATGTTGACACATCACTATATAAACATTTAGTTCACACGCAAACAAACCAATGAGAATCGGGAACATTACAGTGCTGTAGCATCATATCTTGCAGAAGCAACAGAACATGTGCGTAACAAAACACTGCCATTCCCCAGGAAATGCAAGGCAACAAAACTGGGCAATAACACGGACTCCTCCAAAACTATCAAAATACAAGGACAGACTTTCCACCTACAGCAAGATCCAAGAACGTTTCTGAGTGCAAATCACATAGAGCAGATTCTCTTGTAATGTGCTGGAGAAATGAACACTTTGTGCTGTCATGGCGAAGACAGAAAAACGTCAATAAACATGGATAAACGTTAAGTATTGGTACCAAAATTATAAATGTTCGGGCAAGGGAAGTGGGATAAAATGTAAGTCTAAAAACATTTAACCAGCATTCAACAAACTCTAGCCTAACCACAGACAACAAGAAACCTTTCTTTGTCCAATGCAGGAATACAGTCCACTCAAACTTGTATTTTCAGCCCCCATGCTCATTCACCATAAAAATAATTCATCTGAATTCAACATGCCTGAAAACCTTAAAATGATTACTTTTACTGGCCATCAGAGTTCCTGTTCAAGGCAAGACAAGGGTGCCAGATGAGCCAGGGTGACCAGTGGTTAGCATTATGGGCTAAAAGAACCAGAAAGTCACAGGGTTGAACCTAATCAGAACCAGCCCCTGAGGCTAAGACCATTCCAAGATGTATCATGAGAAACGAAGTGGAGCACAGCCTTGACAGAATGACTCGGATCTGAACTACAACCCCACAGCTTCACCGCTGTCATGTTCATCGCACCAATTGAGAACAATTATCACTTTATACTGTGTGGCATTAACAGCCTGCGATCACGGAGACTCATCTCATCACTTCCCAAAGCCATGGCTACTTCATTTCAAAATGTCTGGTCCAGGAAGATGCATAAGGCCTGTCTTTGAAGGCACTACTGACAAACCTGTCCACAGCAGGTGTTTGTACCATAGCCCCCAAATCCTGCGGACACAGTTCAATTTCATCCTTATAGGGGATTGTCATTTTCACACAGCTATAAAATTTGACTTCATACCTCTAATAACATTGCTGTTTATGTTAACATGATAATGTTTACTGTGACCTTAATAGTTCCTCTGCCTTGCATCACTTACTGAAGGGCCCTTGTAGCTTGGACAAGCTGAAATTGATGACATCCCCTGAGCGTCTCCAAGCTCACTGACCACCAGTGCAGGCTCTCTTCTTGAAGGTGGCCTTGCCATGACCCCCCCCCCCCCCCCCCCCAAACCACACCATCCCTGTAAACTGTTGGCTGTAGGCTTAGCAACAAAGCGAAGCTCAATGTCATGCTAAGGAGATTCAGTATCAGCCACATGGGAGCAATACCACTGAATCGGAGCTTAACCCTCTTGCATTTGTTTCGCCCGTATTCGGTCGCTCTGGTTTGTCTCCCCTGGTATTCGTTATGGTCGCAACCCGCTGCACATGCCGCGTTACTTTCGCTCACACTGCAACCTTGTTTTAAGTCAAGGCTGTCCAAAATAAATGGGCATCCCTGAGAGGTGTCCAATGAAATCTTATCAGTAGTATGGGGTGTGGGAAACGATTCGTTTAAAAGACTGGGGTCGTGAACTGACCGCATTCCATTGATTTCTCAAAAAAATATGAATACTAGGTGCAATTTTGGGCTGGAAAATGCAAAAGCAAGAGGGTTAACAGAGGACAGCTTTAACAACAGAAAACCTAACTAAAGGAAAAACTCGCACATTCTTGAAATGGTTTACCCTTAAACTCTAGCCTGGGAATCATCAGGGATTCTGTTATACAACAAACAAACAAAAAGGAACGATCTAATGCTGCCATAAGAACTGACTCACCCCCGAGTGTCACAGTCACTGACTTTCCACAACAACTAATGGTAGGTCTTCAACAGTATCATGAAATAGAATATCATCCGAGTTACAGATAGTATGCCCTAGAACAATTATCCCTATGATGTCACCCTGGATCCTTCTCTTCCTTCTTCTGTTTTACTCTCATCCTTTCGCTGCTCCCTATCCTCCTCTCTTCCCGCTCTTCCAATCCCTGGGATTAAATTTAAAAAAAAAAAAAAAAAGAAAGTCGTCATTCTTTCTGCTCTGTAGTGGATGGGCTTGGGGTAGAAAGGAAGGGTGGAGGGGAGTGAAGAGATTAAATTCTCTACTCATTTTTTACACTTTGTTAACATTAGTGGGACTTGGTTATGCGTGTCTGTGCGAATCTGGCAGGGACGGGTCGTATCATTTAAAAATCTCCGTCCACTACCAGCCCGCTTATCGATCCATGTCACATTGAAATACAGATGAAAGCATAAGGACTGAAAAACACATTCCTTCAACGGCATCTTAACATGTCATTCCGGTACAAACGAAACTTTGGCAATTCAAAATGACACATGTTGATCACTTCATCGAACACAGAAGACGCGTCCCCAGTTCAGCTATGCGATGAAAATGTCTCAGCTTCCAAGAGTCTGTGCAACAAAAATGCATGTACGAACAACGTACCTTGTCATTCAACTTCATTCAGCCCCCATCCAGTAACATAAATGCAGAAGTCAAAATACCCTCTCCCCTTCCTCGCTACGGAATAATTTGATTGAAAGATAACAATGACAGTAAAACGATCACATGAAAACCACTGAAAAGTGAACAGATAATAAAAATCACCAGGATATATATTATATATATATATATATGTAGATATACATGTGTCTGTACAACATGTAAATATTTCAAGTATCACAAATGAGCAACGATAGAAAAATACATTTTCAGGTTGTGCTGCTGAGCGGGTGGGAACAAGAGAATGGGGGTTGTAACTAAACTAGTGCCACTGACATGTAGGGAAACGGCATCGCAGCATCCTCACAGTTTTATATATATATATATCGTTTCTCATACAGTTGAAGTTAAAAGATCCACCATATCATGATTCTGTTCTCTATTAGCAACCACAAAGCAACGAAAAGCGATAGTCTTCTATCAAATACACGCTTGCACATGCACACATACAATTAAAAGAAACTTTTTAAAAAAAAACCAAAAAAAAAACTTGTACCAGCCCCAACGTTACATTCAGTTGGAAGAAAAAGAACCTACATGAAAGCAATCTGACACTAAACCACAGCCGTGCCTCCCAATACACTCCATTTCCCACAAAGACAACAACAACAAATTTTTGAGTTTTACCCCTTTCCTTGCACTACAATTTTACATTTTAGTGACCTTTAAAATTGTATTTTCACCGTCTGAAATTTCAGTCGCTATTTCATCTTCAGCTTAAACTAAAGAAGCATAGAGATCCATTCCTATTATAATTTTCAAATTTTTTTGAAATCTTTATAACTTATCAGAGGGGAAAAAAAAACCCCACACTTTCTGCCTTAAGAGAAGTGACTGATGCACCCAGACAGGGGGGTTGTGCTTAAAATGGTCTCTGGCGTGGTGAAATACATCTTTCACACCAGCCATCAAAACCACCTTGGTGTCTTGTTGGCAGCTAGCTCAAGGAAATTATAAACACCTCCCTTCTTATTCCAAACCTAAAATTATCGGGAACAATGCCAACAGCACCCTGTGCAGCCATGTTTCATTCTAATTCCTCCAAAAACGATGTACAAAGACAGGACTGTTCAGGTAACAAACCAAACAGAGAAATATCACCTGAAAGAACCAGCAGCTGCTCTTAGAAAGTATGAAACCACCCTAGAGGAGCTTAACACAAACCACCAAACACCTGTCGAAGCACCAAATGGATAGCAACCACATCTTAATCCACTGTCTGTCTGTATACATACTGTGTATGTGACAGTTTTTCTATTCTCGTACATCCTAAAGCGTACCTCATACAAATCTCAAAATTTGTTGCGAGTTTCTCAACAAAGGTGACAGTGCTGCAAAACACTTCAGTCTGCTAACCAATTTATTGATATCAATTGTACCTGACCAATAAAATCAAACTGCAGTGCAATGGAACCATGTTGGCGATTGAACGTCCCCGCTTTACCCTTGTCAGTCATGGCTGAGTTCTAGCTGTAAGTCCGTGGCTGCATGATCAAAGGTCTTATAATGCTCGCACACTCAATGCGGACATTCCTTACTGTTTTTGCAGTGCAGCCAAGTCCATTAACAGCTGACCAACAAGTTCTGACGAGATGAGCAGGTCTGGCAAATGCGTTGTCATATAACATGGGAATCCCCTCTGATAACGAACGAGTTTAGGAATACATAATCACGGGGTTACAGAAAACCTCATTAATCAGAGCAGCTAAAAAATAAAATAAAAATGAAACATTCTTTTTGATTATTACCAGTCTAAAACTTTTTAAAAGTAATTTCATACACAATGAAAATGATACATTGAATATGAAAGTCACCATTCATTCTGCTCTGTATCAGGAAATTTCCTCTCATTTTAAAGGGCTTCAAAACTCAGTGCGTTAATATTTAGGATCCTGACCATCAAAAATTGTACATGGATAATACATTGGCCTTTTGCCATTTCTGCCAGCGTGAGGACTTTTCTTTGTCAAGAAATCTAATTGCAGAGCACCAGAAATATGCTTTGTATTTCAGAAATGTAGAAAAAATTTAAAATATATGCACACATGAACCTACAAAAGGATAACGTTGTGTTTTACTGTCAGAATGGAAGATATTGCTTCGCACAGCTATTTCTTGCTGGGCACAAACTGAGGAAATGCCTGCAGCTTTTGGAAGACCTCATGTGACAGTATTTTTCAACATCCCCCCCCCACCCCTCCTAAAATCCATGCAATTTTGACTGTGTCCTCTAACTGACAACTCCTCCATTCTGTATCATGATGGAATTGGCCTATCTTTACCAGCTATAATCATTTGAGGTTTTTGTAATTGCAACTCCCTCAATCCTTGCAAGAACGAACAGTTTTGAAGATACACCTATGCTTGTACTATCCTGAGCTGGTCATGCCAATCCCTCAAGCTTTACTCAACTTGGTTTAAAAAAGAAATGTCCCAAAATACAAATCTACGCAAAACTAAATATCCAGACAATCTGTGATGTAATGATCCAAGATGTTCAGCATTGTGCACCTAAGGACTGCTAAGACATGGGTTCATTTCCCATCCAAGAAATTCATTTCTTGGTGTCTTCAACCATATCCAGTTTCTACCCCAAACTGAGTGCGCTATGGGCTCAAAAAGAAAGACTGGAACCACACAGAGGACCCCACTAAACTCACTGTCATCCATTACATTGACAAGCCTCTGAGACTGATCCTCAAATTCCCTTAGTAACACTGCTGGTGTCTGCATCTCTCAGGTCTAGCTGACACTGGGATGCGTTATAAAAGGAACGCTTGCGCAAAGCCTTTTTCAGTAACCTCTGATCAGATTGGAACTTGGAGCATCATCTTCATCTTCACTGATCATCCTACCACCATCCCCCACCCCCACAAAAAAGAAATCACACCCCTCCCTCCCAAAATTTTGTGTCCCTTCACGCACTGGTATCGTCTCCCTTCCATGCCCATGTCATGTCAGTCATTATTATCGATAAATTCTGCCTATATTGGTAAATTCTGCCCGCATAAGTAACTTTTAAAAAAAACTCGATGAATGGATATGGTGGCACCTTCCAGGTGGGATTCACTCATGCTGGCTCAATGACTAAACACCTGCTTTTCATAGTAAATGGGTGAGTAATGTCCTGTGCATGCTGGATTGAAACAAGCATAAATGAGCATTACTTAAGTGATGGCTTGCTTTATGACTTTGTACTGATTACTCCCTACTGACTGCCAATGCTGAGACTGACATAGGAAAAACGTGTGGGTGTGTCTGTGCCTGAAAAAAAAGAAACAGAGTAGGGGAAATAATGTCAGAAATACAAACTTACTATTTCATTAAACCTGTTAGATGGTTTCCCTATGACAGATGATCCCAAAACACACACACATACATATACACACACTCCTTTCCTTCATGCTTTTTATCTCGTTCATATATACAACACTGAAAACTGCTGTTTGAACACAGATGATTGGTAGCACCCATTTTCATCCCGTTTCACTCGAAACAACTCATGGAATGTTACTGCATGACCATGTGTTTTTGACCTCTTTGTTGGTTCATTTACATTTGGCATCCTCACCCATCAAAAGATAATATGGCAGATAAGGGTAACTGGCCAAAGAAGGTGTGGACAGAGAACCTGTCTAATATTATTGTGCGACACCTTACCATGGGCAGCAAAATCATCAATTTTTTTTACATTCGGGGTCAGTAGGATTTCGAACTCCCAACATCTGGCAGTGTATTTACAGGGCTGCCAGCAAGGAAAAGCTAAGATACCTGAAATTTTAAGGTGTGTGGGGAGCAGTTCTGGTGGACAGGCCCACACTCATATGGAATATTCAAAATTTGTTTTCAAAATGGTGTGATCTGACATCAGTCAAGAGCATCGTACAGCGTATAGTCAAGTTTTAGGGCCAGCCACAACCGGGACCACTTGTTCCATTAGCTTTTGTCCATAGCTTTAAATTTTGCAGCATCTTGCCGACACATGATGTTACAGAAAGACATCAGCTTACTTTCGGGTCTTGAACCAGTAAATGGTAAAAACTGCTCTCGTGACGAATACTTCTTCTGCAGTCAGTTTTTTTTTTTTCTTTGGTTATGTCAGATCTTCAATCCTGTCGCCATGATGAAATCCACAGTCTTCTTGAGGTCTTAGGAAGAATACAAGACCTCCTAATTTCAGTCTCGTTTGCTTGCTAACATACCAAATGTGCAACACTGACTGCCACTTTTTGCAAACATTCATTTGTCTCCGATTTTTTTTCCACTAAAAATTTTTTTTTTTTAATCTGTTTCTCCAATTCATATTTTCAGCCGTCACTAAATGAAATCCACGAATCCACAGAGAAGTGGGAGCCTTGGATTTAGAGCTGTGTCACTGTCTTCACTACTGCCTCTGCTTGTAACGCTTGATTCAGAGCAACTGATGACATTGATTGAGATCAGTTTATGGTGCTCATCCAAGCACAGACAACTCTGTTTCCAATTTCTCACTCTCTTCAGTCATCAACTCCCACATTTATTTGACATTTTGATTAAAACTTCGCTTTAATTTCGCATGTGGACTCTTACTTATTTTTTAACATTTGAATATGGTTTAATCATCATTCTTAAATCTAAGGCAAACTTTAATTTGCTGTAGGCTATGTACAGTGCATCCTTATACAACTGATGGTTTACTCACACACACACAAACGTTCACCGACACTGCGCTTTTCGGCATAAATGCAAACTCCAAACAGGTAGTAAAATACTGTAAGGTGTGATACATGACTGCTTCGGCTTGTTTTCTATTCCAATTCACTGAATTGAAAAATCCAACTAAAAGAAGACTTAAATGCATCTACCATTGCAGGAAAACTACAGCAATAACACTCTACGAATTGCCAGACACATTGAATGACATAACTTTTACATCTATCAATGAGACATTTACACCTTACATTTAAAAACAAAACAAAACAAACTGTGCTCTTGTTTGTACATGCATTCATATAGGTATCCCCATGACACTGGATTCAAACACAGCAATGTCCTTTACCCAAAAGCTTTGCAAACTATCTCAGTGTTGAGATCACGTTTGAGTATACCAGCATCATCATAACCAACACCATCACACCACCAAATATAAAAATCCTGTCTTTTATTCCAATATCCTCCTTCTAATACAAGAATGTTTCAAAGACATAAATGAACATGTCTCAGTTTTAAACAACAGTTAAAGAGAAAGAAATCACAAAGAAAAGTTTTTGACACCATAACAAATGTACAAAGCATCCCAAAGCCATTTGGCAACATCACTTACTTATAAACCCATCACAAGGGAAACCGGGTGGCACAACAGTAATTAATCCTAAAAAGTCATCATCAACTTTCCTATCTCATTGACAGAATATTTACACATAAGAACCTTTCATATTTCCACAAAGATACTCGAGAAAATAAAAAGTCCACCATTTAACAATTTATTTCATAGAACAAGACAGCTGCCAGGATTATTGATTTGTACATTTCTCATACAATGTGCTCCACATCATGACAACAGTGGCTCAATGCTTCAGACCCCATTTCATCCAGTCCATTGCTCAGATTGTTTGCTACCAGTTCTACCACGTCTTCCCGATACCACGCACTGAACTGTAGAGGAGGACAAAACAAAATGAAAAGAACTTTAGGTCTGTGTTCAAAGCGTCTTGAGCTATCAGAACGATGGAAATGTTGAGAAGAACTATGAGCTAAAGGTTCACTTTCAACTTGAAAAATGACCCTTCTTTTCTTCTATATAGAAACCTTCCCAAACCTTTGGGTGTGTCTATTTCTTTCTAGAAACAAGAAATTATACCACAGGTAATTTTGTTGTCTTCTTTCCAATAATCATAACAATATGCTTTTAAAACAAACATTTTTTACAAACTATATCTACACTTTATTCAAATGAATATTTCTTTTCTTCCTTTTGAAGTGGATATTACCAAATACTGTAGAGAACATCATCTACTCGACTTATCTCTCTGCTTAAACATCATCTTTTGGTGCAAATTGTTTTATCTTTTGAATGGGTCTCCAACATTTATGTACACATGTGGCTGCGACTGTGTGTGTGTGTCACACAATATATATGTGTGTGAGAAAGAGTGTGTGTGCATGTGTATGTGTAAGCCAGAGAGAGAGAGAGAGAGAGAGAGAGAGAGAGAAGAGACATACAGTGATTTCCTAACAAAAGAAAAAAAAATTATCACCCATGCCTCCTTCCTTTCCTTTCCTTTTTCCTGTTTTGTGTCGTGCATTAAAACTGCGTTACTTCACACTTTCGTTTTGTGTGCTCTTCTGCTTTTTTGTCGTGTTCCAGTAACGCTGCAGTTTGTTTCATTTGCCTTTATTTTTTCTTTACAAGCAGTGCACCTGAAAGTGCAACATTTCAACACTTGTGTGAAAATACAGGAAGCTTTTGCCTTCCTTTTTTTCCCCCCAAATCCAGTTGCCATAACATGGAACAGATGCTGCTATCTCAGTACTTCACAAGCATCATTCCACCATGTCAATAACATTCACAGAGTGCAACTATTGTGCTTCTAACAGTACAACTGCAACTAACAAAGATACATAACAGTATGTACTTTAACAAAAACGATTAGCGTCTGACAAAAGATGACAGATACTACATATTATCACAAGGATAATTAGTAATACATTTGCTTCTGAAAAGCTAAATTTAAATTCAAAAAACTTTCAGCAGGCTCCAAATAATACTGTAATTTATGGACATAATATTCTAAGTTTAATATTCTCTGAATCAAAAGAGCAATGATTTCTTTGCGAAAAAAAAAACAAAAAAAAAGATTAAAAAAAAAAGTGAAGTTGTACCCCTTTTCCCCTCTTCAAAAAAGAAAAAAGACAAGCTTCATTTTCATTTAAGCTCCAAATATTATAAAATTAGATTCCCACTGGGAATTGTCTGTGTCTTCTAAAGTTGCAAGACATTTTCATCACTTGCTTGTTTAAAACTCCACAAAGAGCGGAGAATGGGAGGGGGAAGAAGGGGGATGATAGAAACCTATCCCTTTCATGGTTTGAAAAACGTACCAAAATATTCCTTCCGATGATTTTGATTATCTGGCAGTCCATTACAAAAAAAAAGGTTCATGATTTTAACATACAAAAAGCAAAACAGATACAGGGGAAAAAAATACTGAGCCATAAACCCGTGTGTGTGCACACATATACATGCAGTGACAACTGCTCTCTCCTTTAACACAAGCTGAACTCTCTGATCAGAGCAGATGGTTCAAACTTATCATCAAAGAGCCTGGGGTTATTACACATGTAGTAAATGATACATGCAATCGACAGCAGATAACCACAGCAACCGCACTTCAACACATGCACAGAACATTAAAAAGGATGGAAGCTGCCCACATACAAAGACAGATGCGTAGTCCAGGCCTGTTTACCCAGTGCAGAAGTCTGTGTCGGACTTGCCTCTCTGTAGCTGTTAGGCAAAGGCCGCCTGCAGCAGTTTTACTTTAGCCCATTTTCATTTTTTCTTCGCGCGCCCCTTCCTTAGTCTATTCCCCCTCCCCTTTCTCATACCTTCTTATCTCTCTCTCTCTCTGGGATCATTCAGACCAATGACAACACACTGGCCAGTGACTAAATATAATACATCCCTTTCCATTTCTGTTTCAGAAGACATCTAGTCATTCTCTTCTCTTTTTCTCTTTCCTTTCCTCCCCCCCCCCCCTCCCCCCTCTTTGTTTTGGCTTTTATACATGATTTCACCTTTTTTTAATTTCTGTTTGCTTTGGCTTTTGTAGATGATTTCACCATACCCAATTCCACAGCCAAGTTGGTCATTTGAACCAACACCTCCGCTGGTCCTCTCACCAGAAAAGCAGCTGTGAGCCACATCAAAAGAACTGCTTGAATCATGTCATTGAATTTTACATCAACATGGCCACTCCTTTGTAATTACCACCTCCTGAAATTTGGACAATGACCTCTTGAGGTGGCACTGGCAGCACTGTTTTGTTACTGAAATCTATCCTATTCCATTGGAAAACTGTAATAAAAAAAAAAAAGTCTGAATCTGCTTAACTTACAGTAAAATCGTATGGGTAAACAGTCTAGTGCACACACACACACACACGCACATACCTCGCTCTCTCTCTCTCAGCCTCTCTCTCTCTCTTCTCACACCGCACAGAGATAGGATCATCAGCACTTCCCACTAACTTCCGTTTGTTTGATCACCATTCCCTCCTATCCAGAGAAGTTCCTGCTATCAAAAGTTCTGCTGGTATTTCACTTGCCAGAATGGAGACTGTCTGAACTTTACTGACTGATCGAAACTGACCTCGCAAAATCTGCCAAGATAATGATGAATTCTAAGACTGGATATCTTTTGCCATACATTCAGCACCAAACACCTTCTCATCAACAGAGTATGGTCATTTCAACTGATTCAGCCAGCTGTGTTGAAATCGCTGCACTCTGATGATGACTGCTTGATACTTAATCAGCTTAACTTTTCCTTCCAACTACCCCAAACATCTGTACCTGAACAGATTTACTCATTCTTCAACAGATCACCTGCATGAGGCAACTTTTCCCTGCATCGGCCATGAAAACTTCTCCAACAGAGCCAGGAAACTGGGTGCAATTCGCAAAGATCATGACACAGAACAGCACTGGATGCCAAACATGCGACTTATTCACAACATGCCAATCCAATTTTTGTTGTGAATGAGCATCTTATAATGCAGTCGGCCACCAACATCTGACTGTGAAAAGATGAACTCTTTATCTTGTTAAGTGCACTAAGCAAATGCATCAGTTTTCTTCACCGATGACAATCTCATTAAGTGTAGCTTCAGTCATACAACTATCCAATACCTGAATGCATATGATCAAATGTTGTGCATACACATCTACTTCTCTCCTCTCAGCTGTTCATGCATCCCGCAATTAAGTAGTTGTAGTCAGTCAGAGATGCACACCTACTTCTTCTTCCTTGATAGCGACCACAATCAACTTGATGATTATCCTAAGTGAAATAATTATCACCAATTTGCACAGGCATCCGACACTTGAACATGTAATGTATTGAGTTGAAGAAAAAGAGAAACAAAACCACAGATGTGAACACTATATTAGAATTTTAGAAAGAAAAAAAAAGGGGGGGGGACAGAAAAAAACCAAAGGGAAAAACTAACATAAAAGTCAACACCACCCTAAAGAACACTCAACAAACTGCTCAAGCATGGTACTAGCAACTGTGGATGAAAGAAAAATGAGGAGGGGAAAGTCTCTGAGCCATTAGCACACAGAATAAACAAAACAAATAAACAACACAAATAACAAAGCTGTTCATAACCACATAAAACTGTATCAGCAATTGCAAACAACTGTCCAAGAACTGTGGAGTATCTATCAAAGAAACTGCCAGAAAATGTCCATTCAAAACAATCAATTTGTGTTAATAGAAAACATGTCATAAACTGCTGCTCAAAATACACATTAAATCAATGACAACAGAAGTGCAAAACATAAGACCACATGGCTAACCATAAATCAAGAAACAAGTGGCAGTAGACAGTCCTGAACACATTCAAAGAGTTTACCTGCATCACATGCATTATCAGTCTAGACTAGTGTGTCATGTTCGCATCACAAGCAACGAAAGAGGCATTTAATCTTTTTTCAATGATAAAGGCAAACCAAAACAGAAAACCACAATCTGCCCTAATGATGAATATTATCTCTCACTAACAACTCCTTTTAAGCCGTCTTGGACAGAAGATAAGTTTACTGATATGCATCCAGTACTTACACTGCCAATACATATGATGAGTTAAATAGTATTTCTTATTGGGCTAACCATCCATGGGAATAAAGAATTACCTACCAATAAACATTTACTCAATGCATTCTAACTCTCCTTACTACCCCACCCCAAATCAGAATCCAATGTTTTAACCACTGTCAAATGTCCTTTTAAAACATGCTCTCAACTTCCAAACCCAGCCTTCCACTTTTCTGTGGAACTTTTTTTTTTACCGACAGTTCATCATCTTTCAATGACATCAGCTTCATCACACTGATCAATTTTCCATTAATCCATCCAATGCCAATCATAATCCTGCATTTTCATCAGACTAACCTTACTTTATGCCAAATACCAATCCTATCAAAGCAATTAAACAGACTCTGGGGAAAAAAAATACCACTACTTGGCGCTGAAAGTTGAAAATATACCGGTACTATCAAAATTCCCTGACACTGGACATCTGTCCAGTGTTTTCTCGTTTGAGAGAGAAACCACTCATAAAAATTCCCACATATAAAAAATTACAGATGTTACTTCCCGACCTATGTCCTGACCACCGACACTCTTTTTTTCAAGATCAGTACCGAACCGCATCATAAACACAGTTTCAATTTCAGGTTCACTCAGGAGATGTCACTGCGTACAGACTAGTCCATAAAGGCTGCACCACATCTGCAAAGCCATGAGATCACAAAGCGCAGGGTTGACATCTCAATGACTCAATAAATGAATTACTAAAATGAGAAGATTAGAGATGAGGGTCTCATGGGCAAGACTTAGCAGATGTCTGATCTGTGCAATAACCCAACATATTGGTCTGAGCTTGAATGTGTGACCAATGTTGCTCGGTATTTTGAGTGTGTGTGTGTGTGTGTGTGTGTGTGTGTGTGTGTGAACGCGCATGTCCATACAAGCTTATGTGCTTGTATGCAAGGGCGTGTGTGTGCAGTGTGCACGTGTATACAATCTGTGCACTTCGTGTATATGCTCTAGCTGGCACACGCGTGTATGCAAGTTTATATTTGCAGATACGCGTGTGTACGCCTGTGCATGCTGGCATACTTGTACATCATTATAATTATTATTAAATCATCAAATATGTCATCCTCTGAAAAGCCATTCTGAGGATAGGGTATGTTAAGTAAATATCAGTTATAATAACTGCCATAATATTAATGATATAGATAAGCAAAAACAGCATAAATAAACTAGTAACTAAAATTCAGATTGTCTCGAACTCCCTTCCACTGCAATACAAAGTAGTGAATTACATATTTTTCAAAATAACTGCCCAAGCAGCTAACTATTTTTTCTTAAATCTCCATATCCAAGACTGGCACAAGTCACACTGCCCATTTCAAACCAACCAGGCAGAACTTGTCAAGTTCGGCTGCATAGAAGCGGTTAAGTCTCAGGGTAGCTCTATCCAAGAATGTTTTGTCTACCATCCATTTTTTTCACAAACAAATACATGTTACTCAAAGCTCGCTATTTCTGTTCAGTTTCAGATGTGGAACAATGGAGGGTATGACACAAGCCTCCCCCTAAATACAAGTCATAACCATTAAACTTGGCATCTTTGCGGATCTGATGTTACCCACTCAGTAGGTTAACATACACACTTAACTGCATAATTTTTCCCCTCAACCAGACTTGTATTTGATCAATCAACATTTCAGACTTTTCTTTGCTCTTTCGAAACCCAATTGAATAATTTTAGTATTCAACATCGTTGGGAAAAAAAAATCAAACTAACAATAGTAAATCAACAAATACATAAAAATCCCACTTTTCCCTTTTAAAGAATTATGAAACAAGCTGTTTCCATTGTACAGTCACAAAGACATACATCACGATGGTTACTCTGTAGCATTTTCAAACCTCAAGGTCTTAGGTACAAAGAAACAAGTTCATATTGACCTAGGTGCGTAGGCACTACAGTACAATTTAGAAGCGTCACCATTTAAAAAGGAAAAAAGCAACACTTTTTTTAACAAATGTTAAAAGAAAAAGCAACACTTTTTTTTTTTTACAATTGTTCCAAAGTCATGTGGTCTTTTTTTCTGCCCCATTCAGTTCAAGCCAAAGAATATAAGAAGAGTCCTGCATCTCCACATTCTCATACTTTTTCACATTTACCACACACAAAGGACATTCAACGACTAAAATGTTGCACGTGTTCCGATGTTAAAAACATGCACAAACCCTGCTTCAAATTGCCTATCAAAATCACTCTGACAGCAAACTATGCAAGGCAGGCGAAATTTGGGGAGGTGGGTAGACTTTGAGGGACAGACATGCGATAGACGAATTTCTAAATTTAAATCTTGTATGTGCTTTGCACAATACATCAATGAGAGGAAATGTGCAATCTATTATAAGGCTCATTAAGCAGTGAATGAGACAGAACTAAACTATTATTAATCTAATATTCATAAATATATTGATATAAAAAATATTTTCATATGATGGGGAAAAAGGCATTGTCAAATTACACCATCTTTGAACTTGCACTCACTATGATCTTCTTGTTTTCTGTTCCCTTGTTTTTGTCAAGTTAGCCCTATCTCAAAAACATTATTGGCACTTCAGTCGTTTTATTAAGTGCAGGGCAATCCTACACTTCACTAACTCTCCATAATAACAAGACACCCAAAGGCAGACATTTCCTGACGATTAACAGAATCTAAATCCAAACTGCTACACATCTGCAGGCAATCAACAGAACATTTGCAACTTGTGTGTCCAACATGACAAACTAACCCAGACTTTCATTATACACTTTCTGGCGATCATCGCATCCTTTACCTCTTTATGTGCCGCGTTTGTGCACAGCATGTCAGAAAAGAATTTTGTGCATCTCAATAGACGAACATGGAGTTAGGTGCATAACACGAAACTTCACATTACTCAAAACAACTCTGAATCGCAAACACCAATGGCCGATTCAACACGAAGTGACATCCTTCCGTCCACTGCAGTGACGCCAGCACAACAAGGGATATGTCAATAAGCAAGTGATCCTGTCGACGGTGACATCTTGACCCTACACAACTGAACCTGCGTCCAGCGAAGGTGTCCATGGCTGCTCTTTATAACCTGTCCAATTTAAACGTATCCTCGGTGGCAGGGTCAGTGACCATGCTAGGGTCTGTCAACATCTGCAGTCCATCCAAGTCCAGCGCGCCCAAGTCTGCCTTGAAGGCTTCGTCACTGGACAGGAAGTCTGTGTCAAAGCCTTCCGGCATCCCTATGATTGCATTACCCAGCTCCTTGGCAAAGTCCAAAGGTGTGCGACCAAAGGGATCATCAGCACCTGCAAGCACACACCGCAAGGTTATGAATGAATTCCAGTGACAACAAATTTATTGAATGGATGGCATTAACCCCCTTATTACTGACAAGTACACTATTGAATGGATGGCACTAATCTCCTTACTACTGGCAAGTATACAGTTGAATGGATGGCATTAACCCCCTTACTACTGGCAAGTATACTACTGAATAGATGGCATTAACCCCCTTACTACTGGCAAGTATACTATTGAATGGATGGCATTAACCCGAAGAGTGCCTATAAGCCGTCAGCTGACGCCGAAGTAAAAATGCTTTCCCAGTGCCTATGGGCCGTCCACTGACGTCATGCATTTTTCTTGAATTTCATTCGTTACTATTTCTATTAACGGACTTAAATAGAGTGTGCGTAGTAAGCCTTATATGTCTGTAGTATTAAAATGATATGCAAATGACCACACGTGAGGGGAAAGCCCATTTATTCTCATCACTGACTGGATGACCAGCCAGCACTTCGTCTCGCTTGCAAAGATGGCGGCGCAACCTTCGACAAGCGTAGCGACCAAATCAACGTATTTACACAGCTGAGCAGGCTCTGCTAATCATTTTTGACAAAGACAATAATCTTTTATTCAACGACTTACTCGAGCATGAAGGTGAGATGATGATTGTGATGGAATTGCCAACCGTATTCGTCAGTTATTGTGTCGGGCTGTGTGACCTTAGTGTGTGTTCAGCTGACTGGTTTGCCAGCGTCGAACGAGCTCGCCTAGTGTGTACTCTGCACTGCGTGCCAGTGGCCAGTGATGTGATAGTCAGCGCGAGAGGGGAGCGTGGCCTGCTCGCGGTGTGACACGGGGCAGAGGGAAAGGTAGGAGAAGAGGAGGAGTGAAAGAGAGGGTTGAAGTCCAGCAAGGGGGCGTGGTGGGGGCAGGGGGGCGTGGTCGTGGACTGACCTGTTTGCATAGAGTGTAAGCGTCTTGATAGACTTCTAAACCGTTTTACTTTCATTTACATGTGTAGTGTGACAATACAAACTTTATTTTCAACTTTTTTGCTTTGTGTTCTTTTTTGGATGTGAAGCTGTAGTGGTAAATACATACGTTTTTGATCGTGCAAAAAAATCTATCCAAATCTAAATGCCTAAATATTTTTTTATTATCAAAATTAAAACAAAAGAAGCCCAAATTCAAAATCTTCATTCAATTTCCTTCAGAAATCATATATATTTCATTGTTATATCTTTTGTAGTTTCTGAGCTAGAATTTTTTGTTAATTATTACCCCCAAATCATTAGATTTCCCTGGCACTGGGAAAGCCTTTGTAACATTTTCAAGCAGTGAACGGGTTAACCTCCCTTACTACTGGCAAGTATACTACTGAATGGATGGCATTAACCCCCCTACTACTGGCAAGTATACTATTGAATGGATGGCATTAACCCTCTTACTACTGACAAGCATACAATTGAATGGATGGCATTAACCCCCTTACTACTGGCAAATATACTATTGAATGGATGGCATTAACCCCCTTACTACTGGCAAGTATACTACTGAATGGATGGCATCAACCCCCTTACTACTGGCAAGTATGCTCATCATTGGGAAACTAGCATGCTTGTCGTGGGATAGGGGCAGACAGGTCAAGTTACTAGGTATCTCTGTCTTGTCCTCTTTCACATGGGACAAGCCCTTTTACATCTAGAGTCCACACGTGTGTAGTTACTTCCCTTCCAATACGGACATACTGATCTGCTGTCAATGAGTTAACTCATTCTTCCCCAGAATGAGATGACTTGTACTGCATTTACGTTTAGGGTGGACCAGAGACAGACATTCTTGCACCAAAGCATTATTCCAATTTGGTTTAATCTAACTTTGTATAGTCTGCTTTCTCAGGTGAAATGTTTGTGGACAGCTAAAGCGTGAAGACGCTGCTCTTCTCTGGTAAGTTAGATCTGCTAGTTTTCATTGATTTTCACAACAACAACAAAAAAAGAAAAAAACAACAATACTATCAGGGCAGCAAGAATAGGGAATGACAACAGAGGATCTTGCACAGCTTTTCAAAAATCACGACAAGAACAATTAAGCAAATGGAGGAAGTTTCAGGGACAAAAGTGACAGCGATGACTCAAAACTCTTTCAAATCTTCCAAATTCATCCTTCAAAACTACCAACAAGTGACTTTAGTATGCCAGAAAAAGACTACATTTGCCCTGAAACCTGAAGAACTAGCTTATGTTTTCATATTCTGAAAGTAAACCACATATTGCTGTCCAAATGTTGTCTTGGCTACAAGCTTTTTGGGAGAACGAACTCCAGCTAGTTTCTTTAAATTCTCGAATTTTCTCTCCATTAAACCCAACTAAATATAATCAGTGGTTAGTCAATGTTAAAAACAAACAAACAAAAAAAAAACATATTACAGGAAACCTGAAGATTTTGTGCTGAAATGACAGTATGGAGTCATAACAAAAGATCACTATACAGATTCTGTGTCAAATCAAGAGCATGCTGAAACCAGCAGGAAAGATAAAAATGAAGGCAGTGACACTACACTTCTCTGATCATCTAATGCCCCAAATGTTTCACAGCAAAAAACACTTTGTCCTTTTTTTCTTCTTCTTCTTGCCATCTCTTCTTCCATGCCCCCTCAGTGGTGTTTCATTTCAACAAAACTTTAAATCTACGTCATCTCTGTTGAGATCTGGGCAAAAAACAAAATGAACATTCACCTACTTTCAATCCCATCTCCAACCCTCACACACACCCCAACACACACACAACAACACACACACACACGCACACACACAAAGATGCAAATGTACACATGTGCACACATACACCATAAAAGCCATACTACATATACACTGCCAATGCTGCAATAGATTTCACGGATCATCACACAGGAAGTATCGGACACTATGTCCTTGCAGTCAATGAAGGAAAGAGGGATTGTGAAACCAAAACAGGTTTTTAAACATGGATTTGTCTGTACAAATTCATTCCATAAAGCAGGCCTAAGATGCAGACACTCATGCCAATCATTCTGGCTGTCCCATAACCAGCCATTTGCATGCTCCTTGTATTGCAGCAGTTCACAGTTATCATTGGGTAATCCATCAGAAGAGAAACTGCAGTACTCCTGAGTTGCTCTGGTGGTGCTCAATAATCCCTGTTTCGATTCAACATAGACTGGATACAGTCTACAAACTATAGTCAGGGATCCCCCGGAGGTAAAGCAAAACCCCTGTTAATGATGGGGTGAGGGGGTGCAGGAGGGCATGCTTCCTTCCCTTATCTTTCTTCCCATCCCCCTGTCCAAAAAAACTGGAAACTCAAAAGATGCAATCTGACACAAATCTAGCATCAAGTGATGTACTGTACTCTTTGCCAATGTACAATGTCAGACCAGGACATCATTTTGCCTTAAATCAGTAAACTCAGCCTGCCCTCGGGCAGGAATTTACACGAGCTCTTGTGGCTTCAGAATCATCCGCTGTTGTAATGGAAACACTATCAGTGTTCCATGGATTTCACTGCCTGCTGTTCCCCTAACCCCCCCTCCTTCCCTCCCCAACCCCTCCCCCCCCATCCACATCCATCTTCCACTTCCCCATGGTTCCTCCTTTTTAAATTTCTGGGAGCCCTGAATAATGCTTTTTGGACCCAGCAACAGACATTGCAACCATGTCTATCCACAAACAGTCCCCATGAAACCGCTGCCATGGAAAACTTGAAAACAAACTGGCCACACACATGTATGTAGAAGGGAAACTGATACAGTGGTCACTAAGACAAGTATGTATAGACAGCCTTTAAATCTGACAACAGTTTTTGCATGATGTCCAATCCTGCACATTTTGTTTTGGTCTGACACTGCATGGCACACCTGTACTATCTGCTTTTGCAAGTGTCAAACTAATCCATGATATACAAACACCAGAATCTTTTATAAAATTATATCATTTTCAGATTCTGACTTTGATTGTGATTTTCAAGTGAAGAGTGAGAGTGTGCACGAAAGTGGTGGTGTGGTTGACCAATTTAAACAATAACATTACCACCTTTCATGCTGCTTTTTTTTTCTTCTTTTTTTTTGACAATTTTTACAATTCTGTTGTCAACCTATATTTTTCATTTTTTCCAAAAAGGTCTTTGTTTTTTTTGTTTTGTTTTGTTTTGTTTGTTCGTTGCTTTAAAATTCTTTCCCCCTTAACTACATTTAAAGCAAAACAAGTGCCATAAGAAAAAAAAAAGATGGACATTCTAGACTGCAGTTTTAATTTAATTCCTGCAGTAATATCAACTGACCATTCTGAACAGAAAGAAATAAAAAGACTGACAAGCTTACACAACTCACCTTTTACACACAAACACAATCAAAATAATCCCAACATGCTGCATTTCAGTGAGAAAAGCACAGCATCATCTTTCTTACCTGTAAGTACAATGTCAGGTATCTTGCTGCTGCCAGAGGTAGGTACCATTTGAGGGAACTGACCAGAGATATATCCAGCATTAAAGTCAAGGTCGCTGGTCTGAGGCATGCCCTGCAATATGTCAGAGGAGCTAAAGAAGTTTGGCAGTGGCTGTTGGGGAACATGCTGCTGTTGCTGCTGCTCCTGCTGCTGTTGCTGAAGTTGCTGCTCTTGATGTTGTTGTTGTTGTTGTTGCTGTTGTTGTTGCTGTTGTTGGTGCCGGGAAGATGACTGTTGCTGAAAGTCGATGCTGCTGCCCAGACCCTGCATGACCACTTGGGAGAAGGGCAGAGAAGCGTTCTGGCCCATCATCTGACTAGTACTCATGATCTCCTTGCTCAACACCATCTGGGACTCCATGGTGGAGGTGGGCGTATTGTCCTGTTCATGGATCAATGACAAACTGTGAAAGGTAGGATGCCTGTGATCTATTGGTAAGGTGACAATCAAGACTTTGAAATATCGGAATTTTACATTTTGCTTAGAAAAACTGCAAAAATTGTGGAAAGTATTTAAAATCAAACACGGAACCTAAAAGACTAGGTTTAAGAGGGGGAAAAAAAGATAGCCATTCAAAAATGTAAAAGATCACTGGGCAGTTTTCAAAAGAGAACATTTAGAACAAAGAGTATTATTTTCAAACACAGAATCATCTTTAGAAACACTGTATGTGATTGCATAGCATGTGAAACAGGAAAATTAACTTTTGAGAATTTCTCAAATTCATCATCACTGCTGTTGTATAATTCGATGGAAACAATGTTCTCTTTTTTTTTTCTCAACTTGACTGCTGTGAGAAGGCATTTAAGGCAAGAGCCTTAAATCAATAAAAACCGAGAGTAATCCGGATGACATACTTCCTCTAGTGTGACCTTCAACATGACTGGCAAGGTAAAATGCCTCAGAATTCTCTACTGGTTGAGCTGTGTTACATAAATGCCATCATCCTCCCAATCTGGGACCAGGCTCCCCAGTGTTCGCAAGATCTGAGAAGAATTTCCAAATGGAAGGAAGTGACTAGACTTGATGCAATGGCAATGTCCTGAAGCATAAACTTGTGAAACATGCTGAACTAAGCAAACATGCCATTCACACTTTGTGTGTGTGTGTGTGTGTGTGTGTGTGTGTGTGTGTGTGTGTGTGTGTGTGTGTGTGTGTGTGATTCAATCTTATTTTCACTATCAGTATATGTTTCATTCAAATTGTAGATTTCAATAGTATTTATGTTCTCTTCTATGTTGTTCTCACCACGAAGTTCCATTATTATTTTCTTGTACCTGCTTTGTCTATTGTCTGCTTTAATTTGTTTTTAATATTTCATTTGTACTGGAAAGCAATCAATGAATATCATTGTGTACCTATCCATTAAAAAACAACGGGAATTTGACCCAAATAAAAAAAATATATAATTTTTTTTTTTCAAATGGTGTAAATGTCACAAGAAACAGAGTACACATCTGGTATTTACTTGCAAGCTGCATACGCAAAATACATCCCACATCAACAATTTGTGTACAAACTGTTTTTTTTTTTTTTTTTTTTTAAGGTAAATAATAATGGCATGGACATTAGCTACAAACCCAAACCACCATTCCACACCCCCTCACCATATTGAACTGCTCAAACTGGTGCTGGAGGGCACTAGTCTGCTGCTGCTGTTGTTGCTGCTGCTGCTGCTGCACATAGTAGGCCTCTGCGAAGGGGGAGTTGTTGACATTGGCTGGCGGTGGCAAGACAGGAGACTGGGCTGGGGAGTTGGAAGGGACTGAATGAGGGGAAGTGGGAGACTGGCAACCGTCCACGCTGTTGCGGTACTGGGTCATCGACGGCTGTGGACAACCAAAACAGATGTCTACCACCTGTCCTGGATGTATGGTTCACACACCTACTGTAAACACTCCTTTACTCTTCCCTCCACCCACAACACCCCTCCCAATCCGCCATCCTTCTCCACTCTTTCTCTTTCACCATTTCAACCTCCTGTATCAAGGTAATGTTGCTCATAGCCCAGCCAACCGCAAAGGGCCATATCAGGGCCGTCACCACGTTAAAAATAACTCACATAAAAATATTAAAAAATTAATTCACACAACTTTTTAAAACATACCTTCCAAACACACACTGGAAATTTCGTTTAAAATCTTTCCTCCCTAAAATCTTAGATCAGATGAAAAATGTTAATCTCCTTCAGAAGTTTAAAGATCACATCTGGTGGGACATCTCTGAACAAGGTTTTCATGGAGTCTGATGTAAAGTGTTTATGTCTCACATCTTGACAGTCCCAACATTCTACAGGCTGCCCCAGGAACATGGTAAAAACTCTTTAGGTTTGGACGGATTTTAAATAGTTTGTTATCCATCTACGAGTCCCATTCCTCTTGTCAGAGGTCTTTGACATAATCCTGGGTTTGGGGTTTCAGATCAGTGTGAGGGACAGACAGGCCGTTCAACTCTTTCTTTGTAAAATGAAAAGATTCATTTTTTTTTCCCTGTGCTGAACAGACAGGTCACAGTGGTGTTCTCTTTGGTATTCATAGTCCTATTCAAATGTGTGGAACAAATACCTAGTAAAAACTAGAACAAGGAACAAGCTTGATTCGTTTAAAAAAAGCTGAAACTGCAGTTAATTGTGGATGAAATTCCCATCAGTGAGGTTATGAAGCCCCTTCACAAATTCTCAATGGTTGCCTATGCCACAGTAACATCAACGAGCCTTGACAGCAGTAATGGCCTATTCATGCTAAAGGTTCTTTATCCTGTCATGACCTGGTGATAGCAGATGCAGCAGACCCTGCAGGAAACCGCTTTCTTTCAACAGTGGACGATTTCCACACCACCACCCATAAATTTTTCAAACCTGGGTCTTCAGTTTTGAGGTATATGTTGTACAGACAAAGGGAATATCATTCCACAACATTCAACTCTTGGCACATTCATAGCAACTCATGGAATCCATGGGCGGTGATAATTCAAGATTCGTTTTATGACAGGTGAAACTGAACGATAATACTTATTATTTCAAAATACAAATACAAGTACCTATGTTCACGTTAGAACACACACACACACATACATCCACAGGTGAACATAAAATGCAGTCACACTTTTGTACACACACAATGAGACCAGACTTTTTTTTTCTGCATACGACTTAAAACATCAAAGATATATCATAATTTTCTGAACCTAATTCTCGCTCACACAAATACACAGCACTTTCGAAACATGCATATCACAACAACAACAAAAAATGAAACAATCACCAATGCTGAGACAATCCCACAATTAGCACTGCGCTCAAGCACCCACACTCTCAGCACGCAATGTTAAGAGCAAGGTAATGCAGGTATCAATAAACAATACACATTATACAATTCAAAGTCACATTTTTCAATCTCACTATACCTCCTGTTCTTTCCCTCTTCCCTCTACCCTTTCTCTCATAGCACACAGCATTACTTAGGAAGAATAGCATGGCAATCAAAGTGGTAATCAAGAATTCAAACTTAAAAAATCACTCTTCATAACACAAACAATCCTATCTCATTTCTCTCCCTCTAACAGCAGCACTCAAACAGAACGATGACTGCTACTTTTACCATATGTTACACTTAGAAATTCTATGTTCCCAACCAATAAAACAGACAGCTGGCGGAATTCCTATAGAAAAAAGTGAGATCAAAGCAGGCCTTCAGAGTAAAAAAAACAAAAAAACATGCGTAGTGGATTGTCTGGAAATTTTGAAAGGTCACATACAACCCATGATCAATTTCTGAGTTCTGCAAATAGGACAGAATACATAATCTTAAGGAAGGAATAGAACTGAGATCCTTTCTTTTGTTGTTGAAATCTTGGGTGAAAAAGACAGTCATAAGCAAGGTTCTCTAATTCAAAGAACAGGTTTAAACAACAGTCTGAAAGCGACTTTTCAGTTTACAAATGGACAGGAATGGTTCCCCGACCTCTTCATACAGACTGCACACTGGGGTGGTACAGAATGCTCCCACACTGAGCTGAAGCACTTTATGACAAATAGGGCCCAGACTTTCAAATCAAGGTTTTGCAGAACCATGAATGGCACCACCATATACCAGTTAGCAGCAGAACACAATCATGCCAAGCAGAAGTACTATTAGCTCCCAAATCACTGGGCAACACAACTCCAAGAATATTCACTGCTTGCCAACAAGATGTTTTTAAGAACTTTAAGGTTCTGTGTGTGACTTGTAAGGAAAATAAAACAAACAGCAGCATTACTGAAAAAAGGCATGTGGACGCATTCTCAGTCGACTCCTAAAAGGGAGTACTGTTTTGTGCACTTTTTATCCATTGTTTGCAATATCAAGAGAAGACATGTTTGTCACAATTTCTTTGTCTGCTTTGTATTGTGCACCAAATCTGAATTATATACACCATTTATGTTTTTAACTGAAATAACTCCAAAAAGTTTTGCTTCCTTCTCCACTGGAATGATGGATTTTTTCCCCCCAAGATGAATTTTAAGATAATTAAAATGATCTTGAGAACTGTGAAAGTGCATTTTATGGGTTTTTGTAGGTGATGAAGTGAAATCATTATCCTCAGCCTAACATTAGAACACCAAGACACGGGTGTCGGCATAGTGCACCAGCGTAATGCTCAAAGCGCACAGAGCACAGAATCACTGACGAACAGAGAAGACGCGAAACCCCGTTTTTCTCACTCCACTGTATCAGTTTCTGCTTAATCTATATCATCATTTTTCAGATATATGATCATAATGATGCAATTCAGATGGATAACATGGTCTGGTGATGGCATTTTGTTGTTGCTGTTTTTAAGTAACCAAGATTCAGACATTTACTTTTAAGTTCATCTGATGTTTGAAAAACAGAATTTAAAAAAAAAAACAGTATCAGCAGTAATTTCACATTAAAAAAAACAAAAAAAAACTGACAGACTGAAGGTTGATCAATACGTCTCAAAAGTGTAGCCGAAATTTCTTGACCACACTGCAGGTGTACAATCTCCCAGGCCCGGTTAATGTGAAGAAAAGCAGCATAGTGAACAGCCATGTCTGCTAGCCTCAGACCACAATGGACCACCAAGGCTACATTTTGACCACCTTCATTAACCCGTAGAGTGCCTTTAAGCCGTCAGCTGACGCCACATTAAAAATGCTTTCCCAGTGCCTATGGGCCGTCCACTGACGTCATGCATTTTTCTTGAATTTTCATTCGTTACTATTTCTATCAACGGACTTAAATAGAGTGTGCGTAGTAAGCCTTATATGTCTGTAGTATTAAAATGATATGTAAATGACCACACGTGAGGGGAAAGCCCATTTATTCTCATCACTGACTGGATGACCAGCCAGCACTTCGTCTCGCTTGCAAAGATGGCGGCGCAACCTTCGACAAGCGCAGCGACCAAATCAACGTATTTACACAGCTGAGCAGGCTCTGCTAATGATTTTTGACAAAGACAATAATCTTTTATTCAACGACTCACTCGAGCATGAAGGTGAGATGATGATAGTGATGGAATTGCCAACCGTATTCGTCAGTTATTGTGTCGGGCTGTGTGACCTCAATGTGTGTTCAGCTGACTGGTTTGCCAGCGTCGAACGAGCTCGCCTAGTGTGTACTCTGCACTGCGTGCCAGTGGTCAGTGACGTGGTAGTCAGCGTGAGAGGGGAGCGCGGCCTGCTCGCGGCGCGGCACAGGGCAGAGGGAAAGGTAGGGGAAGAGGAGCAGTGAAAGAGAGGGTTGAAGTCCAGCAAGGGGGCGTGGTGGGGAGAGGGGGGCGTGGTCGTGGACTGACCTGTCTGCATAGAGTGTGAGCGTCTTGATAGACTTCTAAACTGTTTTACTTTCATTTACAGGTGTAGTGTGACAATACAAACTTTATTTTCAACTTTTTTGCTTTGTGTTCTTGTTTGGATGTGAAGATGTAGTGGTAAATACATATGCTTTTGATCGTGCAAAAAAATCTATCCAAATCTAATTGTCTAAATACTTTTTTATTATCAAAATTAAAACAAAAGAAGCCCAGATTCAAAATCTTCATTCAATTTCCTTCAAAAATCATATATATTTCATTGTTATATCTTTTGTAGTTTCTGAGCTAGAATTTTTTGTTAATTATTACCCCCAAATCATTAGATTTCCCTGGCACTGGGAAAGCCTTTGTTTGTAACATTTTCAAGCAGCTTCAAGCAGCGAACGGGTTAATTATCCTAAAATAGTAAAAACGGTCTTTAAGTTCCGTGGTGCTCTTGTTCTTCTCTTATGGCCACTTCGTTCCCAGTTTTCTTTCCATGGTCACATCTACAGTGAGTTCATGTCCCAGTTTTTGGGGTCCACCATTTCATGGGGACTGTCACTGGTGGGACTGGTCATGCCCTCTGCAGGGCAACTCTCAATAATGCTGTTTCTACGACTAGACAATCACCGTCTTCAGCTTGGGGCTCAGTAGGTGGTGTCCTGTACATATATAGGATCAGAATAAGCATCATGGAACGCTACCAAAGTGACTCTCCAGCAGTGCAGCACCTTCTCTGGAGGATTGCCTCGTAACCTGTTACTGTCTGCACCCTGTGGACTGCCAACGATACAGCCCTGACTGGATGAACTGGGAGTTGCGGCGCATGGAAGTATGGGAACGAGTAGCATGGAAGTGATGCCAACGAGAGAACACAAATATGAGAGACAGAAAAACAACAAATCAAAATCTAATAATGATATAAATGAATCACTCTTTGTAAAATCTATACTTGAATACTTATACAGATGTCAAAACAAAAAGAAAACAAACAAAACCCCATCAGTTCAGAAAATCAAACTAAAATATACAAGCGGCTACCAGAAAAGAAATCACACACAAGCACAAACTAAAACCCTTTGACAATGAACCAAACCACCCTTGTAAAAAAAGAAAAAAAACTATTAAAAAAAAAAATTGAGGAGACAGGAAAAGGGACAGGGAGAGGGAGGGACACCCACCTGCTGTTGAGAGAGCTCACACGCTATTACATGCACTTGAGGCAGTCCCTGCGAAGACATACTCGTTGGGGGAGAACCCACCTGACCCTGACCAACTGTGGTGGACGGGCGACCCTCCCCCGACCCCATCCCCACCCCACTTACAGCAGGTCCCACAACCGTGCTAGAACTGCTGTTGGCCACACCCGGCTTGGCTGCCAGGTGGGGGCGGTGGTGGTGATGGTGGGGATGGTGGTGTTGGTGGTGGTGGTGAGGGGACCTTTGACGCTGTTGTTGCATGTGCAACATGTACTGTGGGGCGATGCGGGGGTCCAGAGGCAATCTACTGGGGTCCACCTACAAACCAAAGGGTGGGCCACTCACAACATGGGAGAAACAAAAACCAACTACAGTACATACAATACCGAAACAAATACAGAAAAGAATCGGGAGGTACATGGCAATGAGCTACTGCATTAAGGAAAAAAAAAAAAAAAGAAAAACAGAAACTGACGTAAACATAATCAAAACATAACTTCAAAAGAAAACAGAAATAAACAGTTACTCAGGAAACTCTCTCTGTGTGTGTGTGTGTGTGTGTGTGTGTGTGTGTGTGTGTGTGTGTGTGTGTGTGTGTGTGCGCGCGCGTGCGTGCAAACGTGTGTGTGTACACACACGCTTGCATGAACATGTGTGTGTTAATGTCTGAACATGCAAGTGTGTGCTTCAGTGCATGTCTGCATGTGTGTGCTTTAAATACTAATATGCGATTCTGAGGCTAGTACTGACATGTGTCCTCTAATCGAGTATCATAGCTGCACTAGAATGCTATGGTGGATATCCATAAGTTTCATCATAATATGAATTCTTGTCATGGCACCTATTTGCGTATAGTAGGTGCCTCTCTACCTTCCATGTGAAGGTCATTTACCTAGTATCATTTACCTAAACGGCTTAACTGTAACCGAACATGAAGCAGTAAGGAAATACCCAGCATCAACAGAGTGATTCAGAGGGAATGGGGAAAAAACCTGCATCTGTCAACATGTCTGAAATGCAACTTTTACTTCCTGACAATAGGGCATTACCACTTCTCAGTGGTTAAAGTCCAGTGACCACAGAGAGCTATGTCAGAGGGCGGGACTGCAGCAAACAAATTTGGAAAAAAAATGACTGAGGTATTTCCAAAGCCGCCTTGCCGCTGGACAATTTTTAAGCAGCACTGTGGTACAGAAACACAAAACAGGTGACAATTTTGCATTCGGCCCAGGTAAGAGACTGTTTCTAGAAGTCCTTTCTGTTCTGACAGAAGTCACTTCCATCTTTTCTCAAACGCGTAATCATTATTACTGTTCTTAGTTTTGTATGTGAGTGAGCATGTACGTATCCCCTCATTTTCACCTTTTACACCGTACCTGTGACATGAGCTGCTTCCAATGTATATAAAGCTGTTATCAGGCCTGTTTACCCTAAAGCTGCTATTGGTGTGTTTCTCGATTAAAATGAGCGTATTTTCCTAAAAACGTGTGTACAAATCTTCCAATTCTTTTTTTTTCCATAAAAGCAGGTGGTCCTTGCTGTTGTTCCAACGTCATCCTGACTTGAGTTTGTACGCATGATGCTGTGCAAGTTGTCACTCTTTGATTGTCGCACTCAAACACAATGGTTATACACTGCAAGTGCAACTACAACTCAAGAACTTCATTGCGAGATCTTTTTTTCATTTTTTCCGGGACGTCCGTATTCATCATACTTTCGCCAAACATGTGTACAAAATACGGCAAAATCATTTGGGTAAACAGGTCTGTCTAATGTGACATGAGCTGCTTCCAATGTATATTAAGCTCTCATAACCAACATTACTCAGAGATGGTATTTTTCAGCGATGGACCCAAATGTAAAAGTTCAGGGAAGATTACCACTTTTCAGATGGGGTGTGTGTGTGTGTGTCCTACAGAGCGCTGCACGACCAAAAAGGTGACAGGCAAAAGAGAAAACAAATCTCACAAGAGATCCTGCAGATTATCTGGCAAAAGAAAAAAGGAAGCAAATACAGCGCTGCGCTTGGACCAGATGTATCAGATGCTTTTTTCAGGGTATCCTAGTTCTATGATTGCCACGAAAATGTGGTACAATAGAGCTAGTAAAGTGGCATTAACCTGCTAGAGTTGGAAATGGTGCAGTACATGACAGCAGAATGGGAGTTTTATTTGACCAACTCCCTGTCTGGCTAAAAATGCTTTCCATGTCAAACTTAGTACAAACTATCGCCAGTCTGCCTGCTCTGTGTGGCCAAATTTGCCAGGCACCAAGAAAAGGTACCGTGACTGGAAATGTGAAGCAGAGAATCTGACTGAAGGTAGATGAGGAAAAGCAGGAAGGGGAGGTGGGGGTGGGGTGGGGGCGGCCACCAGGGTATCTCTGCCTGGATAAGGGACAGTGAAGGAGACCACAAAGGGAAGAGGCTGACAGCTCCCACAAGGCAAAGGAAGAATCCAGGGTGTTGAACCTGAGGAGAGATGGTGATGATCATGGTCAGAGGCATGAAGGTGACTCAGCAATCCCAAAACACTGCTGCTGCTAGGATTTGGGAGGGTGACCAGCTCTGGGTGCCATTCCTCCGGCATGACTAAATCAGTGGACAACGGACCCTGTTCCTGGGAGGCGAGAGTCACACGAGGTTCAGCAAAGGAGATGTTCTCAAAAGAAAAGGTGTGGAGAAAGGGCTGGGATTAAGACGTTCTGGGAGGCAGCAACCTGTTGTGGGAGAGCCCCATGCTGAAAAGGAATGATTTCAAGGACCTGGGAGGGGAAGGGTGCACGTGCTCCTGGCTGGTGTCCATGGGGAGGGGAAGCACCTGCTTCATGGTGGACGGGGCCTAGAGCTAGGGGTCCACCTTGAGTTCTGCTGGTTTCTGGAGCCCTGTCAGCCAATTTACTCCAAACAAGAGGTTCAGGCATAAGTGGGGGGAACCCACTGAAAGGAAAAGCCTGCGACCTGGGCCACACCACCAGTGGACTGCTGAAGATGCTGAACAATAAAGAAAGGAGGGCCAGCCCTTGGGGGAGAAGGGTGAGGACAAGCAAGAGGGGAGGGTCCATAATCCAAAGCATGAGCCCCACCAGGTACAAACAAAAATGCTATTTGCCATCAGAAGGATGCCACCTTAAGTGTTACCAAAGCATTGGGCAAGACGAGCCTGTCCAACACTACTCAAGACCCCAGAAAGAGGTGCCTAAAAGGCCATGAATCAGAGGGAGTCAACTGGAACACAATGGTCATATGCACCAAACACTTGATTCCCTGCTTGTGAGTAGTAAACATACAGAAGGGTGGGATGCTACCCTGTAGCAGATAGCCACGGAGTACAGCCAGGTCCCAAATCAGCCACACTAGCCCATTCAAGGCTTGTGGACAGCAGGTCAGTCTGCACAGAGTCATTCTTCCCATAAGTCAGGAAACCATCCAACTGCGAGTACGAGCTGACACTGTATGCACCCAATCCCTCATTCACCAACACTCCGTCCTGCATTTCCTCACAGTGCTCAGAAGCTGGAGGATTAATGTCCCTTCTCTGTGGCAAGACTGACATTGCCATCATCCTGAGCAGGATCATGCACACTTGCATCAAAATCATTCTCCAACATTCCTCAGTCTGAATTAACTGAGAACAATGGGATGGGTCCTTCTCTTACCAGTACCTTCCCTTTCTCCTTGGGTGTAATGGCTTTCTGGGACAAGACACGCGTTTCTTTGCGAACCCCATGTTAAATTTTCCATGGTGATTCAGTGTGAATGGGAATGATAATAAGCTGATTCATGAACTAATCTCTCAACCTGATCACTGTTGGAAGAAGAGAAGAGTGAGTGCTGAAGGGAGTCATAATCTTTACTGTTTTTGCAGTCACTATTCTCTGCAACGTCTGTGGGTGATTGAGGCATGCCCAAGAGAAAATGGAAGAAACACTCCGGAACAGGAACAAGCAAAAGCTAAAACAAAATTTTAATCCACACAGACCGCAGGGGAAAAACAAGATAAAACCAAAACACGTCGCAAAATGGGCGAAAGGTTAGCCACAGAATGATGGAAGAAACCGAAAGCTGATCGATGATCTGCAAAATGGATAGTAAGACGCAACAAGAAAGCCTGTGTTCTTATTGCATTTCAGCCATGAAATGCAGTATGGAAGCAAACCTCATCATAGACTGAAAATATTGTAACGGTCAAAGTATGTAGTGTTGCTTAGCCATATCTGGCCATGCGACGCAGGCACACTGGCCAAAGAGTCCATAAAGTTTGACACAATTGCATACTTCACGCCAAACACAACCTTCTAATCTGGAAAACAGCCATCAGTTGTTATTCTTAAAGGTGTCATTTCTTTTCGCAAATGCATCTAAACTTCTGTTAAGTAAGTTCCATGACTATGAAAACCCAATAATGCTCATATCATGTATTTGTACTAAAAAAATGAAAAAAAAATTAAATGAAAGCAAACTTCAAATTAAATAAAGTAAATAAAGTAAAATAGGATGTAATAAAAGACAGAAAACAGGAAGCAAACAAAACAAATTAATGAGACAGTATCTATTTAAAATCATAACTTCATTAATAAAAACCAAATAAAACAAAGCCCAAACATAATGCAAATTAACTTACTCCTAGTGAAAAGTCTGATTTATCTACAACATTATTATCTACATGCACAGCACACATGCAAATACAAATAAAATTCCAGTATCAGTAAAACCTATAACACAGACAGGCATCTGTCAACTCACAACAACAAATCAGTAATAAACAACTTGCACAGAGACCACACAATACCTTTGTTATACTGGGTAAATCCCACTCAAAAATAATCAACAAAAAATTGACTAAATCACAAATACAATATCAACTATTTTTGGGAAGAAGGGAAACAAACTTGCTTCCACAGGACTAAAGAGCATTCACAGTCAGATATCAAACACTTTGAACAACCTTTTTTTTCTTCCCCAATTCTAATTTAAGTTCTAATTAATGCCACACTGAAGTTCTCCAGCGCTGAAACGCGGCAACCCAAAGACTCTCCACAGAGTTAAGGGAAAAGAAGAAAAAAATAATTTTACAGAAATTGTAAACAAGTAAGTTGGAGAAAGGGGGGGTTAGGGGGAGGGGGGGGGGCCAAAGATCTAGTCCACTTTCAATTTAAAGTAACAGAGGACAAAAAGCTGTGAGATGTTTCTTCGTGACGGGGACAGACCAGAGTTGAAGACATGTTCTACAGAAAGTTTGATTCTTCAACTCATCCAAACAGACCAAAGAGACATAATCCGCAGAAAATCCAATTCTTCAAAAGTCATCAACAACATCACCCACACTGCAAGATGTTATATGCATCACAGAACTGCTACTGGCTGGTGAACAACTATCACCACAAGACATGCGGTAAATCTCTGCCCTTCTACACTACTGACCCATCACCTTCAACTGCCACAGAAGTTTCTCTCTCTCTCTCTCTCTCACAAAAATCCCAGCTCACCATGATAAGCACTGGTTACAAACTAATGATATATATATATATATATATATATACTTTTTTTTTATTAATAGCTTTGAGTTTCCTTTTCCATTTTTAACAGTATGTGTAAAGGGCAATTCCAAGTTCTGTGATATGCACATGAACATGTATTTATTTCCAACATTGACTCATTTTCGGCATGGTTCACATTAAAAATATGTAGTAAAACTTAATATTAAGGAGTTTTCCAGAACATTTCAATGCAGATTTCCAATTTTCAAGGAAAGACCACGGATCATAGTACCTTCATAACAAGAAAGAAGAGACAAAAGCATATTTCCTGGCAATGGTTTCCTGTCCAAGTACCTCATTACATTCGTGCTTTTCATTAAAATCGACATCTGTAACCTCTCACATACGGTTCTTTTGGCTTGTTTTTGTTGTGTTTTTTTTTTTAAACTATGGACATGCTTCAAGGAATCCGATCCAGTTTTCATCTCCCTCGTACACCCTTACAAGAACCAACATGATCCTTTCTCGATCATTAGTCTTCAAAAACAGCACATCACAGCCCTCAAATCCTGTTTTTTTGTTGTTTTTTTAATTAAACGTGAGCCCATATCCATGATAAGATTTCTTCAACTTCAAGATGACACAAGGCCAACTGTTCCACAGTAAAAAATATGGCAACACACATAGCCGGATCAGTTCTGATCTATGACAATCCTCACCCGCAGATGAAAAAAATCAAAGATGCAGGAAGGGGAAGATTAACTGCATAAAGAAACCATGGAAACGGCAGTTTGGGGCAGCAAACAAGCAGTTCTGTCATTGCAGAGAGAGAAACATGTACAACACTTCTCTGTTGACAATGAAAGGGAACCTTAACAGGTACAGTAATCAAAAGTTACAATGCCAGACTGTGGACGCACGGGTTGTCAGACTGAATCTCAGCAGTGCAAGATGGGTGAGGTGGAGCCTGGTTTCTGCTCTCTTCCACATCATTATGTATTTACACCTGTTAATATGTCAACTTCCTTCAAGTATCGACGGAGGCAGATTATACACATATGCTAAGAATTCCATGGTACATGTCAGCATTCAGAAATTGTAGCAAAGCTTTCTCATATGCACTTAAACACCTATGATGATCTTCCGACAGAAACAGGTCAAAGCAGCAGCAAAGAACTGAGGACAGAATCTACTGGAGAGGTCACATGACTGTAGTTCTGACATTTGGTTCCATGTCACATAAAATGCCCCCCCCCCCCCCAATTATTCAATTCACTAAATTAAAAGAAAACGGTAATTTGGTTGTCCTCTATTACTTCAATAAAAAGGTAACATAGAAGGAAATCTTGAAACGTACAAAGAGTAATCTCTTTCCAATGTAAAATACAGGGCCAGTTTGAAGGGTGGAAAAAGGAATCATCAACATCAAGTCCAAAATATGAAACTGTAGATTTCAGATGCATTTCAAAGCTTTCAATGGTTATATTCTAAATGCATCTTCTCTCCCAAGGGATGACTTTAAGGCCACACAACTGCACAGCTAGATCATGCTCCTCACGGACAGAACAAAACTCAAACGCCACAAGAGGCAAGCAAGGGTCTGTACCACAAGGACAGGCAAAAAAAAAAAAAAACAGCCGAGTTCTGAACTCATTCCTCAATTCAAAGGAAGAACAAGCATCCACGCGCGTACACAAGCACCCTAACTAACACACTGCCACTTACTGGGGGCGACAGTGGGACCTGCATCTGGGTACCATTGTTGAGCACTAAGGGCGATGGGACAGGCTGTGCGTGACGACGACGCTGAGCCGGGGACTGCTGACTGGTGGGTGGGGGCATGGCCATATGGTGGGGGGAGGTGGGTGACAGACTGGCGGAGGACCCATTGCCCCCATACCCACCGCTGTCCTCAGGGTCCACAGGGGTGGTGAGGGGGGAGGGGAAGTGCAGCACCGTCAGATCCGGCAGGGAGCCCGTGTTGTTGGAGACAGGAATGTGAGAGCACATCTGATCTTGTTCTTGGGAGGGGTAGATGCTGCGAACATCCATCAACACTGATGTGACCATCACAGCAAACACCACTCACATGCATTAAAATGCATGAGGAATGCAGGTATACAATGGCTTTATGCATCTTGTTCTTAGCCGGGCAAAACACTGTGCTTGACCATGTATATAAGTAAGAAATGTGACTGCATGACCTTATCTACATGAATTAATCAAAAATGAACATCACATTAAGATCACAAACATTTTACACAAATTCATATCATCGACCTGGCAGAATTCAAAAAGCGAAAATCAATCAATTCAATAGGTACACCTAAACATGTATATGCAAAAATTCATTGTGATAGGAATACTTTTCCATTAATTTCCTGATCAACCTTACATGTGTGTATATTTTATGAAAGTAGCGTAGAAGGCAGACCTGTCATGAAATTTTCAGCAGAAAGGAACTCCCACAATTCACATATCATTCTAACAGATCATTATTCACGGGGGAAAAAAAATTAAGCTTCAGTGGTACTCCACGCCCTGTCCTTGTGATGACTTCAGACTCTCATCATCCACGCCCATGGTAAGTTCCTGGCTTTGTCCTTGGTACCAGCAAGTTCATGGGGACATTCACTGGAAGGAAGTAGTGCCTCATTCCAAAAACAGAAGGCTCACCCAAGCTGGCTAAGGACCATTGTCCAATTACTGTCGTCAATACAGGGCTTTACAGATGGTATGTTCTGAACGCTGCATTAGAACAAACTCCACAGAGTATCACCAAAGTGACCTGGAAGCAGGGCAGTATCTTCTTTGGTGGGTTGCCTCATGGCTTAAAAGACTCCTTACTCTTGGTGGTCTGCCGGTACTGTGGTCGAGACAGGACCAAACTCAGTGTGACCCTGCACATGGAGCCATAACAACTGGCATGCCAATAATCCCACTTGGGACATGAAAGATGCGACAGTAAAAAACAAAAATGTATTTCCAGGAAAACTGGCATATTTTTCGGAAAATCAGTGCGCTCAACAGTTTCTTTGCTGAAAACTAATGATTTACAGCTGGATGATTTTAGAATGATCAGAGTTAACAGTGAAGACATGAGAATTCAGAAACTCTTGTCAAATCTCGTTGTTGCTAATCTCATCTTCTTGTGCTGAAAAGGCCAGTCCCTCAAACCCAAACTAAACTCTGAAAAACTAAGAGAAAGAAGCTTCATGTTAGTAAGGAACAGACATCACATCATTTTATATATGGTATATTCTGAGGTCATGCACTTTTGTCTTTATCCAAAATATGCCCAAGTGCGAGAGTGCACACGCCCCATCATTTATCTACCCCCACGACTGGAATGACATTGACTTCACCATGACACTCACTTGATATTGGGAACTTCACAGGACTTGGGCCTGGAGACTGCTCCCATCTTCTTGGGGTCTCCCCAGTAACCTTTCATCTCCGGGGAGTCCTCCCCCACCATTTCCATGACTGAAACAACAGGTCAGTCGGGGAGAATTACAGTTTGTGGCCTTTTTCTTAAATCTTGTGAGCAGAGACAACCATCTCTAACCAAGAATGATTCAAACATACATTCATGTGCAGCAAACTTATTGAGCAGTGACACCCATTTCCAACCAAGTATGATTCAAACATACATTCACGTGCAACAAAGTTATCACAATATTATGCACATACATGAAAAACAAGAACAAAGAAATGGACTAATGTGCGGAAAAAAAAGGAAGACAAATAAAGAAATGCCACCTCTCTCATTCAAACATTACTCAATAACAATCATTCACTGGAAAAAAACAACAACAAAGAACATCATGCCAGCAGATTTTTTTTCAATCTTTGGGAGCCGGAATAGCTCAGTTGGTAGAGCGCCTGACTCGTAATCTTGGTGATCCTGGGGTTGCGGGTTCGAATCTCCACCGGGGCGTTTCGGTGCAGTGGGATTTTTCCCTCGGAGTTAACATTAGTTCTGACTCCTTTTCCCATACAGTCCTTCGAATGAGACTATAAACCGAGGTTCCGTGTGTGAACGCACGCATAATATCTTGCACACACGTAAAATCCCATCACCAACTTTCGGAAGAGTAGGCCAGTTTGGCCGTTGGTATGGATGACACGTTACACACAGCATGCACCCTGCGTATGAAATGGATAGAATGAAGGAGTAAAGAAACTGAGTGAACGATATTGAACGCTATTGACTGGATGACACGGGAAACGACTGAATGAAGCGCCAGCTGGCAGCTCTTCAGTCGGCACTACCCAGGTAGGCAGCCCGTTGTGTAAGCGAGTGTTGATTGTAAAGCGCTTAGAGCTTGGTCTCTAGCCGAGAATAGGCGCTATATAAGTATTCATTATTATTATTATTATTATTAACAAGATAAAACAAGACCCATTACAAATAAATCTATTTTTTAACAGAAGCAAAGTCTGCCTCAAGTTCCATATCATGAAATATTACAGCTAAGCACCTGAGATTCACAACACATACAGAAGCTATACAAATGTGTAATCTTTCTAATTTTGATGAAACCTCTTAACATAAAATTCTGACTATAGGATGCTGCCTAACATGACACACCCTATAGTGTGATGCTCTTGGAATTAGGTGCTGTCAGGTACCCATGAATGAAACTTGTGAAGTTGAGAGCAAACTAGCAAACCCTGGCAGATGAAAAAAGACATCATGTATCAATGATTGCTTACAGGAAAAATAAAACTGACCAATAAATGCAAGTCTTTCTAAGGGTTCACACACAGAATACTGCCTCACACATCTGATTCACCATCATCTGGCCAAGGAGCAAGAAAAATCCACACAAAAGAAAAGATTCACGCATGTCCACTACATGATATTCCAGACAAATTTCACTTTGCTTCCCTCCTGTGTACTCTCTGGTTCTGTCAAAAAGCCTGTGTCAGTTGTGACTCATCTGCTTTAGTACCATTTATCACAAGGTGTTTTTTTTTTTCTTCCTTTTTTTGTTGCTTGTTTAAATGGCTACGCTGATTGTTAATGGCCACATTGATTGTTTACAATGAATTAACGCATGTACAACCTGATACCTGCCTTGTTTGCTTTGTTTCATTGACTTTTTTTTCCCCCCTTTTTTGCTGATGGACAGCTTCCTTCAATATCTTTTTATCTTTAAAGGATTATGATTTCACTAGCACCTTGTAGTGGTGATGCGAATGTCTGATAAGCCTATTTTTGTTGATTCTACCTGGTTCTGATGTTTTGCTTCTAATAAGTCTTATTTCTGATTTGATTACCCAATAAAGTCCGAATGTCTTAAACAGGCCCCATTTGAGGTGTGTGTGTGTGTGTGTGTGTGTGTGTGTGTGTGTGTGTGTGTGTGTGTGTGTGTGTGTGTGACAGAGAGAGAAGGATGTGTGTGTGAGAGAGAGTCTGAGTGTGTGTATCTAAGAGAGAACACAGACAGAGAGAATGAGAGAGAGAGAGAGTGTGTGAGTGTGTGTGTGTGTGTGTGTGTGTGTGTGTGTGTGTGTGTGTGTGTGTGTGTGTGTGTGTGTGTGCACGTGCGAGCATGTGTGTGTGTTTGAGTTTGTGAATTTAAGCCAGAATACACACACACACACACACACACACCGTGTGTGTGTGTGTGTGTGTGTGTGTGTGTGTGTGTGTGTGTGTGTGTGTGTGTGTGTGTGTGTGTCTGTGTGTGTGTGAAGTGGGGATTTGCACCTTATAAAGTCTGATAAGTAACATGTAACAGTTCCAATTTCATACAACCCAACTTCTTCTTCTTCTTCTGCGTACGCAGCTGATACTCCCGACACTCCCTGTTTTGACAGGCAGTGGAGTTTTGTGTGTATGACCGTTTTTTATCCCGCCATTAAGGATACAGCCCAACTGACCACGCAGCACCCTTCCTGGGCTGATACAAGCACACAAACATGTTGATACGCCACACTCACGCGTGCACACACACACACACACACACACACACACACACACACACACACACACACACTCATCAAATCTGTATATATAGTTAGTTAACTTCTAAAAACCTCCTGAGTAAAAAACAAAAATGAAATCTTCAGCAGATAAAGACATCACCTATGACAGCACAACCTACTCATCCCACTCACTAACCAGTTAGCTTACACTTTTATGTTTGCCAACATAAAAGATTTCTTAGAAATGAACGCCCAAACAAATGAAGTACAACACTGAGGACCATTGATTGCAGTCATGTAGTTCAAGTTAAACATGCAGCTTTCTGAACGGGCCCTTCAAAAGTGCTGGCAATCTTGCAAGCTTGCCAAACCAATTCAACCAACATAGCATGGGACATGTTTTTCTGAAGTTCAAAATAAAATGTTTGACAGTGGCGTGTGTGTGTGTGTGTGTGTGTGTGTGTGTGTGTGTGTGTGTGTGTGTGTGTGTGTGTGTGTGTGCGTGCGTGCGTGTGTGTGTGTGCGCGCGTGTGTGTAAGCGTGTATGTGTGTGTGTGTCTGTGTGCATGTGTCTGTGTGTGTGGGAGAGTGTGTGTGTCTTTGTGGGCAAGTCAGCTGAGAGTAGGATGTGTTAGTGAGCAAGTGAGTGTACAAGTGTGGGTGGTGTGTGTGTGTGTATGTGCAAGAGCTTAGGAGCAAGTGAGGAAGTGAAGGATTATTTATGGAGCAAAAATCTTTTTATTAAAGAAAATAAAAAAAATGAACAGAAAAAAAAGACTTTCCTGCTTTTTTGTTCTTGAAAACATATTGCGCAACGCGTCAGTAGATGAAATGTTGATGTGACCTTTCTGTGAGGAAGAAACAGAAATCTGTTACATTTAAGAGGTGTATTTTGATTTTTTTCCCCTTTTCAATGTCTCCCACAGAGACTCCGTCAATGTTTTCTATAATGCTAAATACCGCCCTTGTTAAGTCAGTAAGACTATCTGAAATGAAAATATGCAAAGCATATATAAATTGAATTCTATGATCAAGTCATCTGTTTGCCGATGAAAGATAAAATGGAGGAAAACAAAGAACAAATTATGCTGCTTATTCATCTGACGATTCTGAATGCAGAGTTGAACTGGGTTAGAAAAAAAAAAGAAGAAAAAGAACCATTTACCTGAATGCTGTAATTAATATATTCCATCTAAAATAAATATTTTTTTCAAAAAGGCGGGGGAGTTCATCCAGACATACAGTGCCTCTAGACGTAACAGTTTAATCTTCCTATCTTGGATTTTCCATGATCTACTTATCTTTTTATATCCCAGATTTATTAACATTCCATGTACACTTTACCCTTAAATCTAAGCGACAGACATTTTCTGTTGAAGTTACCATAACTCTATCAGGCTTTTACATTATATGCGAATGGGCTAAATCACATACTGAAACTGAAAATCACGTAGGAGAAAAAAGCAAAAGGACTGCAGGCATTAGATCAGAGGACTTAAACAAGGGGTCTGGTTACACATGACTACTTCAGTTGAAGGACTGCAAGGGCTGGTAGCATATTAACTTGAACGCATGCAGTTCTGTTAAGGATGCTTTTTCTTTGCAGATTTTCTGTTAATCGGTGAGCCAATCAGCAAATGTTTACATCCAATTTTTAGAAGTGGAGTTTGTTATAACCTGGGTTTTCCACATCACCACACTCAGACACAACACCCAAAGAGACAGAGGAAAGCACATGCAACTCCCACTCCCCACACCTTCTGCCTGTTTTAAATTTGAGGAATGGAAACCCTTATACTTTAAATGATGCTAACCCCCTTCTCGGTTACATCTAACTTCAGGTTAGTCTGCTAGTATTGCTGGGACCAACCAATGCATTTGTGTTTAAAAATCAATATTTGGATTTCTCTTTTTAGGGCCTGAACAGCTCTGCTGGCTGAGTGCCAGACTCGCGATCCTGGTGAATCTCTGCAGCGCCCTTTCACAACATGGGGTTTTCCCCCCCTTACAATGGACACTGGTGCTGATTCCATTTTTTGAAAAGTCCTTCAAATGTGTGAACATATGCATAACATCTTGCACACACATAAAACCCCTTTCAGAAGAGACGGCCAATTTGGCCGTTGATATGAATGACACGCAGCATGCATACCCCATGAACAATACAAAGATTGAGTGAAAAACTGAGTGACTGATATTTGGCTGCATGACACAGGAAACACCCAAACCTAATGCCAGCAGGCAGCTCTTCAGTCGGCTCTACCCAGATAGGCAGCCCGCTGTGTGAACGAGAAAGGGGATTGTAAAGCACTTAGAGCTTGGTCCTAAACTGAGGCTATGTACATATAAATATTGTCAAGAATACTTGTGAAGTGCGCTTCACTGCATTAACTGGTGATGTCATGGATGATACTGTAGTGTTAGCCAGATACAGAACTGTGAACATTTTTTTTTTGTCTGCTGTCTCATCCTTGGTGCCATCCAAGAGGCATTACTCAAACTCTACATTCACACATATACGTAACGTTTTGTTCACCACACACTCAATTTTTCAATTTCTCTCTCTCTTACACACACACACACACACGCACACACACACACAAACTCACAACTCTCTCTCTCTCTCTCACACACACACGCACGCACGCACACACACACACACACACATATACACACACGCATGCACGCACACACACACACACACACACACACACACACACACAATTATCCATTATGCCAAAAGAGACATAAAACTGCTGACTTTACTCTGACTTGGTTTCTAGTAACATGAACGGTTTCTTCAATTTGTAATCGGTGACAAATCTTTCACCTTGCTTGCTGGGACAGAAATGTTTAATTTTGTGATTACACCTTGCAGACTGGAAAAAAAAAGTCAAATCTTGTTTCTTAAAGAAAAATTACACTTATTTGAGTAGGAAAATCACACACCACACACACACACACACACACACACACATACACTCACTCACTCACACACACACACACACACACACACACACACACACACACACAACACACACACAGCAGTACATATAACTCCTTACTTCTCCTGTGTGTCGGTGGGGTGGTGGGAGAATGTCCGTAGGGATCACCAATGTTGTTGACATTAGCAGGCACTGGACCCATAGCACTGGTGTGAAGAGCTGAGTCAGAATGGGTTCTGAAACAGCAAGTACACAACAATCAACCCCTCTTCCTTACATGGAAGTCATCCTTCCCAGTTGGAGAACTTGGAGGCATACACTATTGGAGTCAAAATCATGTCATGTGAGGCTGCAAAACACAAGTCTCTAGAAGCACAAAAACAGTTTTGGGGAGAAACGGTGCAGTCAAATCACAGTTTATGAGGCCGTGAGAAAGTAACCCAACCCTTGCTCAGATTGGAAGGCATACACTACAAATCATGTCATGAGGGGCCTGCAGAAACTAGGCCTTTGGGAAATGACTGAACATGAAAGCTACGATAAACAAGAAATTGAACAACGAACACGAAATTGAAAATCCTACTACCTGCCTGCCACCCTTGTTCCCTCCCCCTCTCGGACTGTCTCATCACACCTGCGCCACCGAAACTTGAAGCTAAATTATTTCTCGTTTTCAAAATAAATTTCTACATTTTTGTCATCAGGCAGTTTTTTGGGGGTGTTGTTTTTTTTTTTTTTTTTTTTTTTTTTTGCTCTGTATCAACCATGGCAAACAACAATTTTGTTTAGGGGAAGGGAATTGGGGGGGGGGGGGGGGAGGGACTGGGGTTGGTGGAAGGTGAAGAAGAATGAACTCATCTTCTAATGCGAAGGGGAGGCCAGCCTCTATCAGTAAAAGAGAAACAACAACAAGGGAAGGATGGAAAACAGAGAACACACACACACACAGAAAAAGCAAAACTGACTTTAGCATCAGGGTTGGCTGTTGGATACGAAGAGGGATATATTACACAATGAAACCATAAACCACGTGCACGAAAGCTTGGCAGAATATGAATGCTACAAAAATATTATCAAAGCTTTTTTTAAAGAAATGTATCTAGTATGTCACATGAGACATAAAACTGCCGATAAGTTGACTTTACTCTGACTTGTTTTCCCGTTACATTAACGGTTTCTTCAATTAGTCAATCAGTGACAAATTTTCATTTTGCTTGCTGGGACAGAATTTTTTTTTTTTTTTTTTTTTTTGTAAGTAACTACACCTTGCAGACTGAAAAAATGGCACATCCCTTTTACTTACTAAACTAAAATTACACTTATCTGAGCAGGAAAATCCCACC
>CM065722.1:41143652-41173652 GCA_033310375.1 Conus canariensis | reverse complement strand
ATTAAGAGATGAAGAATTTTAAGATGAAGATGAAGATTAAGAATTTCTATATGTATATAATATATATATACAATTTATATATATATATATACATATATATAAATACGGTGATGAATAATATGTCGTCAACACTGTCCACGGAGTTCAATTTTTTATTATTCAAGTTTTCGCCTGTCAAATGGCTTCCTCAGGAACCAGATAGTACTTTAATTTCCATGAAAAAAAAAAATATATATATATATATATATCTTTCATTTTGTTCGGCAAGACATCAGATTTCTTTTCTTTTTTAAATAGCCTTGAATATCTAACAGGCGATAATTGTGGTTTCGTAGAATGTTTACTTCAGTTTATGTAACTAAAAATGCTACTTGGTTGATTAATTCTTTAAACTGAATGTCACTGGGTTCTTTTCACTGGTTACATGTACACTCCTTCTCAGTGAAGGGCTTCGGCCTCTATCTGAATAATATTTGGAGTCTCGAGTTTCTCATTTTGTTGCTGCGAGTAATAATTCCCTCCCTATTCTTCTTTGCCTTTTTACCATTTACCTATCACATCTCTACTGATTTCCCTTCTCCTTCCTAATAACATATATCTGATTAAGCTAAAAACAATAACCGACATCAAAGATGAAAAAATTGTAAATAAACAGATACCAAACAGAATACAGAAAAATATAATTAAGACGAAGAAAAAAAAAAAAAAAGGGGGGGGGGGGGGGGGGGGGGGGGAGGGGGAGAGCTTTAGGTAAAATTAATAAACATAACCATCCTGTGTTGAAATTGCAACTCGTTTTCTTATAAAAATGCCCTTGTGCACAGTCTTAGCTGACAATTCTCTCCATGCCAAATCTCAAAGTGCTATGAAAGATGAGTTTACCTGTCTTCTTTACCACTTAATGAGATTTGTCACTTGTACCATTTTATGCCTGTACACGAGCACTAGACATATCAAGTCATATTTATAACCATGCTGATCATGGGGGCCACAACTGAGATGCAAGCGTAAGATGCATACTAATTACAGACTAAACAAAATCATTGTTACAAGATACATGTACACAGCCGTTTACATTTGTAAAGACCATAAGCCAATCTTAAGCAGTTATTTCAATTTCACATCAGTACTTAAAAATCATTATTTAAAGTGGGATGTCATGGAATTCTGATGCTCCCAGTGTAAACCCCCCTTTCATTTCCTTACCCGCCATCTACCTAGCCCCACACCTCACAAAAATGAGATCATGAGATTTTTTATGCTTTTTCTTTGAGCATTCAACTGCATGTATCGGGCAAACTTTACTTTTCAGTCTTTTTTTTTCTCCAGTTTTTATTATGACTATTTGCTCAGAGTATTCAACTGCATATGTCAGGCAAACTTTTCTTTTCAGTTTTTTTTTTTCTTCAGTTTTTATCATGACTATTATGTATATACATAATGCTCATAGCATGCACTCCAGTAACCCAACAATCATGGCAAATGAAAAATCTTTAATGTTCACTTTCTACAATATTAGTGAGCAGTTCACTTATGTTGTCAAAAGTAAACATTCAAACTACAAGACACAGGAATGGATAGACAGATTGCACTAGAGAAAAAGAGAGACAGACAGATAGACCGACAGAGACACACAGACAGACAGAAAGAGACATAGAGTCAGACAGGCAGACAGACAATCATGTGTGAATAGTAGTGAACATCAGGTACTGGCTATATCAGTATATGACACAAAGCAACAGTGCCACATCACTTTCTAGTTATAAGCTACTCATATTAGGAGTTCCATCTAAAGGTAAGTGCATGTAAATGGGAAATGACCAAGCTTCACCACCCCTCCTCCTCCTCTCTCGCCATCCCAAATCTACATCCATCCTCCGTCTCCCTCACAGAAAAGATAAAATTCTCTACCTGAAGCATCAAAGTATAAAGCAAACTTTAGCCAGCGGAGGAAGATTATGTCCCATGCTCATGCTATAACAGTCCCTCATTTCATAACGTTTTAATCAAACTGCAACCTAGACAGAGTACACTGGTCAACAGGAAAAGATGAACAAGCCCAGTCCTATTTGCGATGTGTAAATTTAGAGACTTCTTGCATGATCAACTGAGATCTACACATTAACATTCAATGCTTGCCGCAGGAGCACCTCTTCGCCCTTGAAAACTACTTCATGGAAAGCTGAAGACATCTCCACCTGAACATAGTTTGCATTTCTGCCCGACTATGATAACCTGCTAATGCCAGACAGTGTTGGAACTGCCTCTGGTGAATCCCACTCTTCTGGATCTCATTTCGTAATTCTGAAAGAAGGATGATCTCCCATACCCAACCTAAAAATGGTCTAGAAACACACACAGACACACACACACACACACACACGCGCACACACACACACACACACACACACACACACACACACACAGACTTTCACAATAACTGCATTCATTTGTGATATGGAGTATCAACTTGTTTCATTTTGTTTGCATTTTTCAGTTGTTAGTTTTTTTTCTTTTAACAGTACATAAAAGTATACAAAATATACTGTGATTATTATGAGTGTGACTGGATTGGGAAGGAAGGAAAAGTGTGTGTGCACGCATGCGCTCGTGAGAAAAGAGAGATGCTGCATACATGTATGCTTTTTGTTACTGTAAAGTGCTTTGAGATTTGGAGAAGGCAATAAAAATGTGTTCTTAATTATTGTCACTATTATTACACAACATGTGTGACTGCAAAGTTCTGATAAATCCTGTCAACAGGCCTAATGTCATCACTCACAACTTAATCACATCACAAGATTTATGGCTCCACATACACCAAACTGTTATTTTGTTGTTGTTTGGTTATATTACTAAAGATGTATCTTTTGAGCAATGCTTTGAAATGGGGGGTTGGGGACCGGGAAAGCTTTTCCCCCCTTCCTTTGTGTATGTGTGTGCGTGTGTGTGTGTGTGTGTGTGTGTGTGTGTGTGTGTGTGTGTGTGTTGTCTTGTTTTGTTTTTGTTTCCCTCTAGAATAATTTTCAATTAAAAAGTAAATAAATCAAGAAGAAAACGATGGACTTTTTAATACATACATGTCAATGCAGCATGAACCCTGTGATGAAAAAAAAACCCAAACTAATGCTGCCATAAATCTGCAGGGCATGCAATCAAGATGTGCGGTTTACCAACTATATGTCATGCTTTTTCTTTTCTTTTTTTTTAACTTGCATTCGTGTTCAGTAAAAGATGCCAACTAATTATCCCTTTTCTCTATTCTTTTCAGTTATGAAACAGTTCCTAAGGTTACATTTTGCAATCGATTCCTTTTCTCCATTTTCTTTTCAGTTATGAAACAGTTCTTTAGGTTACATTCTGCAATCAATTTGGCAATAAAACATGTTGGTATCATGTACAGAGGCGTACAGCTCACTTTCTTTCAATTTGGCAACAGAAGCAATGGGATATGCTACACACAGATCGAGAGTAATAAACTTAGCACAGCATGCAACAGGCAACGTGAGGAGTACGGGGAGAAGGTCAATCCTTGCATCAGCTTGCAAATGAACAATTATGCTTAATCATGGGTACAATCAAGGCACGAGGGCCCATCTAAGCTGCACATGCAATCATACAGAGCCAGGTTCAATATCACAGTTATTGTTACTTCTGCTTGAGATAACCTGAGATAGAAAATAAGGATGCTGATCATGAAATTACAGCTACATGCACGCCATATTGTCAGGCATGCCATTACAATAAATAAAATAAACCTGATTTTTCTTGTTTTAGAATGCAAAAGGCACCACTTTAACAGTGCCTGAAAACAAGTCCCCTGTGCTTACTCCTATTCCAGCCCACTTGTCTTGTGCTGTGGTGGTACCATACGAGTAGTTGTATTAAACCTATTTGTTTCTACATTTCTGAATCCTTAATTCTATTCAGTTTGAGCTTCTAGATTACTGGGTTGTTCAAGCCATTTTTCTCTAATGATCCCAGTTTCCATCTTTCACTGTAAAAACAGATATTATGTGGACACTGACACTGCAATAGGCAGAGCCAGTGCTGATCACCTTGACAACAGAAAGAGCTACAACAGTCATGATCATGAATGTTAAGCTGAATATCTTACTAAATTTAAAAGAAATCACCAATATAGGCAGTTTACACATTTTCTAAGCTTAGTAGACCAGAACATGCAACTGTAATCACGCCCAAATGCATCGATCCAGAATACACATTGTGCTGCGATTCATGCGTGGTGGACTGATGCGCACGGATAACTGATGTTTTGAAATGTGTTCATAAGGACACTGAACACAACTGTACATTTGGAACCAAACTATTTGATATTCCATGGGACCCACCAAGCAACGGCACCTCTCCAACTGTTTACACTGTTTGGAGCATTGATCGTAGACTGTTGACCTATAGAACTTGTCTCATTATTATTAAATCAATAAATAATGGCTGCGGGAGAATCCCTATCTGTCCTTGGGATCTTTTCTTGTCTTTGCGTTTACAGCCTTGCTAACCAAAGGGCTGACTCTCTGAGACTCAAAGAACTCTGGCTTCTGTTTGTGAAGCCCTCATCCAATGTGACTCTGAGAAATTGATACATATGGATGTGGATTTGAATTAAGGTGGGAAAAGTAAATGGAAGAGCAAGGACAAAGAACAGTCTAAGGTAGGTAACTCAAAATCTCTTCCCTGCACTTTCAGAAGTCCTTCCTTACACTGTAGTTTCAAAACAAGCCAGAGCCCCATCCCTATCCTTTTCTCACAACACATGTCAAACCATCCCTAACCCCTAACAAAGCAACGCAAGTATCACACGACCTTACACACAAGACACAGGACAGGTTTAAGCTGGACAAAGTGCAGTTAGTGACAAGGCAGTTAATCATGTCCCGCTCCCATCCCCCAACCATCCACCTATCCCTTCACCAGGGTTTAGCAGGAGGGGTATATGTGAGGGCACTCACCGTGACAGGGAGACTCCATTAAGATACCGATACATCCTGGAAAGGGCAAAACACACCAAACACAATAAGAAAGCCAAACACAAAAACCAGCACAACAGGATGCTAAAAAAAAAAACCCAAACAGGTCACCACCACACCATACGTAAAACCAAGGTGAAGAAGACAGTGCTGGAAGATGGGAAACAGATAAGACACAACAGCAACAAGGAATACAAACAAGTATGTTGCTTTAGCTTATTATTTAAAGACCCCAGCCAACTGCCGAGGCCATACAAGATAATGTCTGAGCAATCCACTCCAGACAAACACCTGCACAACATCAAAAAACTTTCACAGAAAATAAGAACATGCCATCTCTGTACCACAGTTTATCACATTCAACCACTAGAACACTCACTCACACCACTGAGCTCAAAACAGGTAATTTAGATATAACCACATAAAACTGAATGAGCTAAAACAAAGGAAAACAAGCAAGCACAGAAGTGTAATGAACTGACAACAGAACTTGATAATAAGTAAAACTACATGATAAAATGAACCTGAAAAAAAGTATGACCAAACAAAATAACAAATAAAAAAAATCTGAAAATTACGACCGATTCTGTGAAAATGAATGAGCAAGGGGATTTCAAACAAAAGAAATCAGAAAAAGACAACAGCCAATTGTAAAGTGTGTTTTAACGAATCTCTCCATCTATCAGTCATAGCACCAACTCCATCTTTGGAGTCTTTTCAGCCTGGCGACGTCAAGGACTACAAATTAAAAGACAAAACAAAACAAAAGAAACAAACAAACTCTGGGCTGGTCTGGGTTATTCTTCTCTTACAGGAGTACATTTTTCAGAGTAACTCCGAAGAATGAGAGGTTCATCTTAGGCTTATAGTTATACTTTGCTGTTCTGAGTACTTTCTCACCAGAAAACCAGACTGTTTGGACAACTTGCTCTCAATAGTTCCATCACCCAATCTGGAAGCTGGCGGAAGCTTACATCAGATGAAGACTAGCAGTACAGTACAATTACAAATAACTACAAAAGGATGAAAAGGATGAAACACTCGGTGACCGATCCCATTCTTGCTGATTTCATCTCGTAACAGCAGTCAGGTCTCTAAAACAAGAACTAAGCACTGAAAAGAAACCAGCCGTGAATATACTTGATGCTACTTGTACTTCAAAGGGTGTCATTATGTGTATTGCTTGTATATACTGAGAAAAGAAATGGTATACTACTCATACAAACACAATATGGGAGCCCTTCCACAAAGGTGTGTACCACCAAACTGACAAACGATAACCTTACAATGGATAAAATTCTTCCCACTTGTTGCCCATCTCACCATGAAACACGGGCAAGGAGGAGCTCTCCAAGACTGGAGAACATCCCTCATGCGTTAAGACAATAACAAATATGAATGAGCTCCAAGTGCATAGCAGACAGTATTCCTGACGGTCAAGATTACTGAGTATGTGTTGAAATTAAGACAAAATATATACTTTTAGTAAGGACTGACCACTAATTCTTTTCAATGTCGATCTTCCTTTACTGTATACCATAGGACACTACATCTGTGTTCCCATTTAAATCAAATAAATCAACAACAACGAAAAGAAAAGCTTACAAAACGCAAATAACACTATCACACATATATACTATTGCTCATATGCACACACATGCACGCATGCGCTAACACACAAACACACACACACACACACTCACATACATACATATCTATACAAACATACATACATATTTATACAAACACACACACGAACACTTACAAAAAAACAAGAAGTAAATTGTGGCCACTTCACAATCACAGCAAGGAATCCCAATGTGAGCATTATTTCATTATTTATTTTTGTACCTTATTTTGTGTCTAGCAGGAAACTAAGTGCAATCGCAGTATTAGATGTCATACGTACACACATGCAAACAAACATGCAGTCAACTGAATTATATATTCGTGAGCTAGTGAATGGCAAGTTCGCTCAAGAGATCTTTACCAAAGAAAAGATCTTTGCATTCATGACAACTGAAAAGAAGCCCACAGTGAGTGCCTTCTTACGCACGCACACACACACACACACACACACACACACTTCCCACCACCCCTCCCCCTCCCAGGTCTCTCATGCACACACACACACACACACACACACACACACACACTTTTCATGCTCACTTGCCTGCACACTCTCTCCCCCCCCCCCCCCCCCCCCCCCCTCCTCATCAATTTTCAGGCCTTGACCAAGCCAACACATCTGCAAATCTGATTCCAATTTCTGATCATATGAACACTTTGATTCACAATCTTCTTGCTTTTTTTTTAAACCAATTATTCCATTTATGCAGCAGACATGAACTCATCATATGAAAAATAAAGCACTGTAAAGGTCAAGTTACGAGTTGCAAACAAGAAAATGCCAGAGAGAGAGAGAGAGAGAGGAGAGAGAGAGAGAGAGAGAGAGAGGGAGAGAGAGAGAGAGAGAGAGAGAGAGAGAGAGAGAGTGTGTGTGTGTGTGTGTGTGTGTGTGCGTGCGTGCGTGCGTGTGCGAGCGCGCAAGCGCGCCTGCACACACACACACTCGTGTGCAAGTATGAGTAGGCGTCAACAGATTTACGAATAAACTAACTACTATTTGATTCTACTTCCGCACAAGTACCACCCACTTCATGCAGTGCACTCCCCCTGACAAAATAAGTGTGAAAGAACATGCAGCGCACTCCCCTGACAAAATAAGTGTGAAAGAACAAAGACAATTCATTTTAAAGTACGCTAGACAACAGTTTATGAAAAGAAAATGTCTTCCAAAATCTGTTCAACTTCCAAGAGCTTCAGTGTACCTATCAACTCCATTTCACTATATTCTTACTCAGTTCAAATCAACCATCGACAATTGAGGTTTTTCCTCAACCCTACAAAAGGGAAGTGTTACATGAGGAGGCTACAGTTGTTTTGAACTGCTTGCTAGATACAGAGATAAAATACAAGTACGAATAACCACTCCGTTACATGGCTCTTCCGTGTTCTGACATAATTACTTGCAGGCCGCTTGAACCTATTTCTGACACCCTCCGACTGGAACACTTTTTGTTTTCAATACATTCATGATCGGTGGTGAAAACTGAAAATTGCAGAAACAATATTAATTTTCCCAGGGAAAAAAAAAAGGAGTGGGGGGGGAGGGGACGTCAGTCAGCAATACATGTTAATGGAGCCACCAGAGGTCACATGATTATGGGTTAAAAACCAGTAAAACATGTGACAAGCAACCAAAACAGCAAGTTAACACACTGATCAGCAATACAATGCCAGGAAACCACACATACATATATGCATATCACAAACTTCTGTGATGCTTCCAGACATGAAATATGCTGTGGAGTAAATCTGTTCCCTTTCAGGAAATCACTTCCTCAAAACACCACAATCCCTCCCCTTTCTGTACTGCTACACCCTAAGAACACATGCTCTCTTGGCCTGAAGGTTGGGTGTTTGGAGTGGGTATTTTGTTTCCGATTTTACTTTTCTATCCCCTTCCATGATGACCGATGAAGACAACAGTGAAGCTGATGGCAATTCTTGACGCAAGAATTGCTACAGAGAACTACACGCTTCCTTCCTTTACTTTTTAACTTCCATTTTCTGGCATCAGGAGATATCTAGATCCTTGCAAGTGGTGTTCAGAAAACTGGAATATATCAAGTGGTCTCTGTGAAGTGGACACTACCTTACTGCATGACCACCTTTCCCATGTTCACCAGCTCACTGAACCCTGGTTAAGGGCCACACAGAGACCAAAAAATTCCCAAAAAATTCACTCCGTCAATTAAATGGGATCCAACTTATAACCTAGCATATAGTAGCAATTATTAATCTCACATGCTATGCACTGCTCTATGTGACTGATCATAACAAGTTATGTATGCAAAACAACTTTTCAGCATAAGACTGGGTTTATGGCTCTTGAAATTTTTATTTGTATCACCACTGAAAGTCCTGTTGATAAAGTGGAAGTCTGCACTTCTTTATTGCAGCATCATATGTAAATCAGAAACTGTTACTTCCCAGACAGCCCTACAATAATACTGCACTACAGCAACTAAAAAAGAAAAGAAAAAAAAAGGAGGGATGAGGGGAAGGGGGCACTGTTAACGATTTAATTTCTTGCTGTGATTCTGCCTGAATATTTTTGTATTAACATGGACACACACACACACACACACACACACACACACACACACACACACACAACCTATTATTCTGCGTGTTCAAACTTTCAGTTTTTCCTTGCCAAACTTTTGGAAATACATCAAACTTTTGGAAACACAAGCTTTTTCAACCATTACTATAAAGATGTCACACTCTGATTTTATGGCCTCGTGTTTAACTGGTATACATAATTCTTAATCAGATTTAATGAAGTGTACACAGTAGCATGCAGCACTAGTAATATGATTGACAGCAGGAACAGCTGCTCTATCGTACCCTTACACAAATATTGGCAAATGGCCTACGATTTACTGCAGGAACTGCTGCTCTATCGTACCCTTATACAAATATTGGCAAATGGCCTTCATATTTTTTCACCAGTGACAATTTACAAATATTGGTCACCATGTAATTACCCATGCAAGCAATTTTAGTCGCTTTGTAGAGGGTTGGGGCAGGACAAAACATCCCCTGGGCTGGCCATTCCCAAAGAGGTGATATCTGAGATACTCAGTCAACATATTCATTCTATCAACCTATCCACACTCCTACCCACACATTCTCTCCCCTTGTTCGCTCTGAAAATTGAAGGGAAGTACGCCGACACGTATCATCTCATGTCCTCTTTACAACCTTTTTCTTCACACCAACACACTCTTGGTTTACTACATGACACAGTAATCTTGCTTTTAGGCATTTGAGTACAAGCATGCATATTTTGTCCATGTCAAAACATAAGGGACAGACTAGTACTCATACTACAAATCCAAACGAGTCAGAACTATTAAAGGGTACACTCTATTCAAGAATAAAACCCCTAAATGAAGTGTGACAGTATTCAATAAGTACTCTTTCAATGTAACTCAATAAACGTATGTTGATTAAACGAATTTTGAAGAAAGTGTTTAGTGCAAATCTGAAAGCTTACAAATCATCAAAATGTCTTAAGCCACTTAGTACTGACAGTTTTCTCTCTCGATTTTCCATCCATAGATGGTCCATTTGAATGTGTTAAGAGTTTTTAAGAAGAAAAAAAAAAAACCCGCACATATACACAGATACAAACAGTTACTGAAATTAAGGAAGTTTGACCTTCAAAACTGGTTTGTCACACAATTAAGTCAAGGAGAACACATCTAACTTCCTACCATCACTTTTGACGAGTCTGTGTTATGACATCTTCCGTTATGCTCAATGGTCGAAACACTTTTGAACACACCAGTCATTCACCTAACAAACAATTTTAGTGCTCGTGACCACAGTGACAAACTATGCTTTCACTGGCCCCACTCGACAGGGGAAAGGTCAGTTAAGATATTACAAGCTTACAACATCATTCATGGAGAAAAGGTGCCACGCCAAGCATTCAAAACTTTTGAACATCCCAATCAGAGCCTTTTGTCTGAAAATGAAGGACCCCGCTCCTCTTTTGAAAAGAGTTCACTGGATGTGCGCATGAAATCCCAAGTTCCAATCAACAGAAAACAGTCACACTGCACTAAATTTTGAAGTCAAACAGAATATCAAATTATAACAAAGTCTGCATGTTTGGGGACTTAACCTATCCAAATATAACCTAGTAAGAACAATAGTAAAGTACCCAACAACAACAACAAAATTTCTTTTTTTTTCTTTAAAGCCCAATAGGCTTAGTCCTTGTACAAAGGTGACAAGTTATATCTGATATTGCACATTGTGACCAGGTAAAAAAAAAAAAAAAGTGTTCATGTTTTGTTATCCAGTTTTAAGTAAGGAAAAAAAAAAAGAAAGAAAACTGTACAAACTGGGACATACAACTTCCATCTAAACAAAGGAAATTTGACGGGTATGAGAAAAACCCAAAGAAAAATAAATTGGTCAAATCTCCTGCAGGATGACAATGACAGATCCTGAATCAAATTACAAGCAATGATCTCTGAGATGATGAATCAATCTATACCAAGACTGAAACACACTCAAAAGAAAATAAACCACTGTGGATAACTAAAAAGGCACTGAGAATAACGTAAGAAATATAAGGCATATAAGAGATCTTTTAATAATAAAGAAGGAATACAAGGCAAACAGATTTTTAAAAGTTATGAAAGGACACGAGTACTCCTATCACGTTACGATTAAGAATAAAAGCAACAAAGCAATAAGAATGACCAAAAGAACCTATGAAAAGAAAATTGCATGTGGTTGCGAAAGTAATCCCACACCTTCTTGGAAGTATGTTCAGGAAAGATTAAAGATCAATGCGGAGGTCCTAACACTGATAGTGTCAGACTCCCCAAATGTTGAAATTTCAAATAATCCTTTTTCAAGTGTCTTTACCTAAACCTTCCAAATTTCCAAAGGTGTTCTTTATCAAAGGTGTTTCCGTTTTGTATATATCAGTGTCATTTGAGGCTATGAAAAAAAAACAACCGATCCAATCTCAATCCAAACGAAGTGCATGGGCTCAATGGTATTCCTATAAAGATTTTGAAAGAACTGAATGTCAACTTTCCATTCCCCAGAGTGCACTATTAACTCTCCTCAGTTCTTTCCCTTGAATTTCGATCACCGCTGATCGACGGTTTTCTTCCCGGAATTATGGTATTCAAAACAATATTTTTGTTATCTGAAGCAACATATTGCCTAAAAAACCAAAAACAGACACATTCATCACAAAAATATTATCATTTTAGAAATTATCATTTTAGAAATAATACGCAGAAAGTTACGAAAAAAATAACATCCGTCATGCAAAATGCAAAAATCTAAAAAACTGTTGAGAGTTAAACCATTCTTTAGAGACTGGCACAATCATAGATCACTGGAAGGCAGTTGATGTCACAGCTATGTCTAAAAAGGGAACAAACTGAGACCTTGGAAGCTACAGACCAGTTAGTTTGACTTGTATAGCCATGAAACCTCTTAAGTCTAACAGAGATGATATTGTCTTCCCCACACGACAAATAATGGTCTCTACACAAAATGTCAACAATCTTTCTGAAGAAAAATGTCTTGCATAACTCAGCTGCTAGAAGTTATGGAGGATTTTACAAGTATACTGGATGACTGAACTACACTTGATGTCATGCACTTGGATTCTTTTTTTTTAAGCCGTTGACTCTGTACCACATGAAATATTACCTCTGAAAATGAATGCCTATGAACCTATGTTGCATTTGAAATAGATAAAAGCAATTCTGTTTGAGAAAAAGAGTTCCACTTCGCTCAGCACATTCACCAAAAACGGATACATGTACTGAGTGGAGTCCTTCATGGCATCATCCTTTGGCCAGTACTTCAAACTATTTTCATTTTATAAACAACTTTCAAAATCATGTCAAAAGCACATGCAAAATATTTGCTGGTAACACAAAAACATATACTGTCAGAACATAACATCATCCCAAATGACTCAAGTAAACTAAAAACAAATGATCAGATGACTAAAATCTTTTCTTTTTTTTAATATATCTATATGCAAAGAAATGAACACCTGTGAAATAATCCTGAAATTGACTATATGATAAAATTGAACAAGGATGCACAGAAAATCACATCATGCTGTAAAGGGGAAAAAAAACTTGGCGTTACATTTAGCCTGCTGACTTTTGATAATCAAATTTAAAAGGTAATTTTTTTTTCTTTTTAGTAAATCAGATGCTGGGAATAACCAAATGGACATATATCAGTTTACTATTTTTTTCAAATGCTTCTATCATCATATGTCAATAATTCACACGCGTCTAAAATATGAGAGTGTAATCTGGTGTCCCTGTCTTAAACACCAATCATAATCTACTGAATGAGTAGACAGAAAAGCAAACTTTGTGGCCAAAGAATATAAGGATATCAACCATCAAGACAGAATAAGATTGCTGAATTTACATTCCTTAAAGGGAACAGATTTAAATGAGACCTAAAAAGATATTCCATAATTCAGAAGACATTAACCTCGAGTTTCAGCCTCATCAAAGACTTATTGCTGCCTGCAGACTAGTCCATATATGCTACACATCTGCTAAGCTACAAAACCAAAACGCACAGGATTTACAGCCGATGGGTAGATTGATAACTAAGATGAAAGGGTTTAAGACGAGGATCTCATGAATATGACCTGGAAGATACCTGACCTGTGCATGTCCAACACACTGATCAGACTTGTGCTTTGAGTCATTCTTTTCACACTTATTCCATAATAATACAAGCACTTCAATACTAACAAGTGCGAACACTGTCTCGGCATTTTAAAACATCTTCTACTAACACATTCAAAAATCTGCAGACACAATCCACAAATTTTAACCCTTTTTCAGTTTTGATTAACTGACAGTTTAGCAGAATGAGCCATGCAACTTCCAAACTTAACAACTCTGGAAGATGGGATACAGATAAGCTGCAAGACTAAGGCTTGAGCCAGTCCCTATTCTATTGCTACACATACAGGCACCTGCTCATACACATACATGTTCACTATCCTGATGCAGAAATTCAAATGTATATTATCTTCAGAGTTTAGTTTGATTCACTATGCATTAGACGCTTAAACCATGTCCATACCAACTGATAATGTGACACACTAGTGTGACTGATCCTTCTGTAACATTATCTGGTTACTCCTTGAGTCTGGTCAAGTGCATGTAAATTGTAAACAATTTGTATCTGTGTATATACACGCATGATGATATAAACATAAGGCCATATCCGTGCGTGCACACACACACACACACACACACACACACACACACACACACACACACACACACACACACACACGTGTAAACAATTTGTATCTGTGTGTATACATATATGACGATATAAACATAAGGTCATGTCTGTGCGTGCACACACACACACATACACAAACACACACACACACACAAGTGCTGAAAACACTGCATCTGATGTAACATCAGAAAACTATGTGTACTCAAAGCTGCTATCAGCTAAATATATTGATACTGATAACATGGGTTACTGTTGGTATGTATGTAGTCTGAATTCTGGCAGTCTCACAAAGAATCACAGAGGAAAAAGCAACGAAAATGGCCAGCCAGAATAGGCCAGACATCTGACACACAAGATTTTCTATGAATTATTTGCAACAAGCCCGGACTTTAAACCAGTCAAACCAACCATTTCAATTCCGCTTGCCTGTATCATAGCAGGTCATATATAACCAACCAGACACATCTTGTGAAGCAAGTCATGTGTGTTAACCTCACAACTGGATCATGAAACCACCAGAAAGGAAGACAGAAATCAAACAAAAATGGCCACAGAGAGGGGGGAAAGGGCAGTGGGGACCGGTTCTGTGCAAAGTTACAAAGAGGAAAAAGACGGAACTGATTCAGCGTTATGTAACAAAGACGTACACTGAATCAGGCTAATCTAAAAGTGCTCAAGTGTGCAAGGGGTACTTATTTTTTCCAGTTCACCGAACGCGTTTTAAGTGTTTTTTCTTTTCTTTTTCTTTCTTTTCTTTTTTCCTTGGTTTGATTTTTTTTAAGACACTGTAACCATTTCTTCACAAAAAAATAAAAAAATACAGAATGAGGAGTGAGGGGTTACATTCAAGCCAAAAGCTTTGTAAGAGGGAAAACCAAGTGGATTAAAAAAAAAAAAAGTACAAAAATAAATTCAAATAATCACAATATTAAAAAAAAAAAAAAGGTTCATGGCTTTAATGGTCAGCCTACATTCATCTACCCTGTGTGTCATGCCAAATCACTAGAAATGTTCTCTCTTACACTGTTAAGATGGGGCAAAACAAAAAAACAAACAAACTTTGGACCACACAGCAACTAAGAAATCAACACAATATGTAATTCGTTTGCTGAAGTCAGAAGTGGATGACTGCTATTCATCAGAGTTGATGACAAACCTCAACCCTTTACACACAGCTGCAGAAAGGGATGGCCAAGTCAGAAGTGGGGAGGAAGTTACATTAAACAGACACTAAAAACTGAAAACCAATATTGTGTCCACAGATTTTAATGCTAAAACAAATTGTTGATTGCGCATAACATGTTTATAAATAAAGTCAAAATACTTGTTTCACACGTCTGCTTTACAGCACAGACAATGTAACTGAACTAAATATATTAAAAAATAACAAATGACAGATGAGCAGACCTGTTGGCTAGAACATAAAAACAAAGAAAGTTCTATGGGTAGCAAAGAAAAAACAGTTCATGAAATCAGTCCAAAATTACAAGTCACAATTGCTGGTTAACAACACCCAATCTCCCTTCTCTCTCTCTCTCTCTCTCTCTCTCTCGCACACACACACACACACACACACACACACACACACACAAACACATACACAAACACACACACACACACACACACACTCTCTCTCTCTGAACATGCTAACAACTATGATAAATAGGTGGGATGATCAATAGCTTTACTAGCAGTTAGATCGTCCTTGATCTCTGTCAGGCTACAAGAACATAAAATGACTAATCATCCACAACATCTTGTGGTGTTATACACCACAGAAAAAGAAGTGCAAGTCAAACAGACGCCTGTCTTCAATTGATTTCCTTTCAGACCATGGGCACTGGTCATCTGTCCAATGGACAAGACCTTAACAAGATGCAGGTGACACACCATTCTGTACATACCCATTTTTTCATCTGACCATCATTATTTAAGTCCACTATATCAGTTATTCAAAATTAGTTCAAAGCAAAAGCCAAATTTGAACAAGCAGGCTTTCAAATTTAAACACAGGCTTTCAAATCGAACAGACACTTTCTTTCATGAATTATATATAACAAGAAAATTTGGAAAAAGTCGCATTGTCTGGAAGTTTCTCTGAGAATTGATTAAAAAAAAAATTTAAACTTATACAAGTATGTGTGTGCATGTGTGTGAGTGCACTTGGGGGGGGGGGGGGGGACAGAATGTGTGTTACTTAGTGTTAGTGTATAGTCTGCATTTATTTTAAATCATGCAGAAATAGGGGTTAAGTATCCTTTGAAGCAAAAAAAAAAAAAAAGAAAAAAAGCAAACAGAAAATCATGAAAAGTGTAAGCTTTCTTTTCCAGAGGTTTCATCACGTACATACTATCGGCTGTGTGAATATGCAGTCTGAACAAAATTTTATCGACTACATCTGACAGACAAACTTTTTTTTTTTTTTTTTTAAAGAAGTCACAGAACTTTTTATCACCAAGTCAAAAAGGAACACAAATATTTGCTCTGTGAAAACACTTTGACCATGACTTCTTTGCACCAGACGGCTGCTCAGAGCATGAGAATATGTTGCCTCTGAAAGCTTCCACATAATCTGAAAGTGTCCATGATGGTGACAGAAGCAAAACGTTTGGCACTACCACATCTCTGTTGCTGAAAGGAATGGTGAGAACATGAAGTTATAATATGGTCGAAGTCCAACCCACCTATCCACTTCTCTCCCTTACTTTTACAAATGTTGGAAAGATGGAAGTGACTTCTCCCTCCACCACTTGCACTTTTTTTTTCAAATTAACATTTGAGAAGATGAAAGGATGAAAGTAACCTGTCAGCCCCCCCCCCCCCCCCCCCCCCCCCCCCCCCCCCCCCCCCCCCCCCCCCCCCCCCCCCCCCCCCCCCCCCCTCCCCCCCCCCCCCCCCCCTTACCCATCCCCTGTTTACATACACTAAAGGGTATGGAAAAGTTTGAGAGGCAATTTTCAAGCCTAGTCACATCAGTCCACTAGCACTGAATAAATTTGTTTCAGTTCAACCCCTACCCCTGAAAATTTCTTGCTGGTACTGTGATTAATCCCATGTTTCTAGAAAAGGGTACGAATACATCTTACTATAAGATGAATCTGAAACGCTGGAGAGAAAAAGATGCTGGAAAGAATAAGATAGACAGACAGTGGGAAGCGAGGATGTGTGTGTGTGTGTGTGTGGGGGGGGGGGGGGGGGGGGGGGAGAGAGAGAGAGAGAGAGAGAGAGAGGGAGTTATACAAACAAGAAGGGTTGTCACTGAGAGAAAGAGGATCTGACTTTAATGAATTTGAAATAGGCGAGCGTCACTTGAATTTGTTCCTTCCCTTTGTTTTTTTCAGTTTGTCAACTGTCAATAACTGTACCAGTGATTAAGTGTGCAACTGCAATTCAGAAGAATAAAAAAAATCAAAACAAAAACCCCCCTCTCTCTCTCAACGCACACACATACTCATGAGCCCACACTTATGACCTCGCATACAAGCATGTGCATGTGCGTGCGTGCACACACACACACACACACACACACACACACACACACACACACACACACACACACACACACATTCACACGGTGTGCATGATTCAGGAGGGCAACAAAAATTACTTGATTAATGATATAAAAAACAAATTACTTGATTAATAATATCAAAAACAAACATTTTGATAAAAGAAATTTAATTTGATGTCCAGAACACAATGAGGAAGAAGACAGGGGCACATCTTCAGAGCCAAATCACATTTGCATGACTAAGCTACATATAGAAAGTTCAGGTTTTTGACTGCAAGGCAATAGAAAAGGGGAGCAGCGAGAGAAGTGTGAAGGGAACAGGCACATATGATGATACTTGCTAAACACAAAGCAACAACAATTAAACAAAAAACAAAGAAACGAACAAAAGGGAGAAAAAAAAAAACTAGCCAAAACAGAGAACTCGTGATGTCAACATAGCCTGAAAGTGCATGCAGTTATTCCTGACATGATTCATTAATCAAGCCTTTCGATCTATTTCCATGAAAACTAAAAATGGTTCAACAAGGTCATTTGTCTGAACCATTCTGTTCTTGACGAGCAATCCAAAAGATTACACCTACATGCATTTCCCTTTCAAAGCACCGACATTACATAAAAGCTGATGCATCATTTCAATTCTTGAACTGACGCTGGTTTGAATTTATTTATACCATTTGCAGGGCATCCAATACCTATCAACTTTACTAGATGACAAATTTTCAAGTATAATAACCAGTCGACCTTATTACAACCTTAGCTGATATCAAGTTGATTATCCTTTAAAGCTTACTACACTAAAATTCATCAAGTATTTCATCCTGAAATCTCTTTCCAGAAACGAGGCAAAGCAGGGAACAAAAAATTTGCCCTGAAAAAATGTCTTGAAAAACAAGAAACTAGCTGGTCTGCTGTCAATACAATCAATCAGTTCAAATTTCTTTGTATCAATCAGTGAATGACTCTTGCCAAACCTTCATCCTGGCAAAGTAAGAACGAAACTGGATACCTAAAAAAATAAAGATAAAACAAATTTGTGTGTGTGTGTGTGTGTGTGTGTGTGTGTGTGTGTGTGTGTGTGTGTATGTGTGAGAGAGAGAGAGAGGATGGTGTGCACTGGTAATGGGAGGGAGAGGGGAAGGGGGGGGGGGGGGATGTGTGCGTGTGCTAATTTGTTTTCATGCATGGTGTAGAAGCCCGTGATGCTTTGGCAAGCATATGAAAGGCAACAAAGGCCTTTAAGCTGGGCTACCTCAACAGGGCAAAAATCAATATCTCTTCCCCGATTAAAAAGCAGCCAAAGGGAGGCTGAGCAAAATCTGAAATACACCTTGGGTAGAAAATAGGTTAGACAGGCTATTCTAGGCTTCCAGCGTAATAATAGAATGAAGAGGGTCATCCTAACCTTGAACCGTTGCAGTACAAATAAGGAGATGCCGACAACTTAAAGACAGGTATGACATGCTACATCCTTTGACAAAGGTGGGAGTTACTTATATTTCATGCAACAGAAACAAGCCACGGGTGTTCTCCCTGACCTTTCCTGATGACGTTTTTTGTCGACTGTCATTGAACTGTTTATTCAAACATATGACATTACAAATGGAACACACACACACACAAAATCACAAACAGAGAGAACAATGTGAATAAATTTCAAGTGCTTATAAATGTAAGTTTGCACTGAAAAATATGTTTGTTATGAAAATAAACAATTAATATTATGGTGATCAAGTAAAATATCATCGGGCACTTTTTCAATCTTGCAAGCCCACATGTACCAAAGCAGACCTGCCTAGTCCTCGAAGTACCTTTCAGTTGTAAGATCCCAGTCTTCAGTTGCATAATGGAGGTTTTCCACAAATGATTTCCTCAGGTCCTAAGTTTCCTTGTAATAAGACCGGATTTATGGTTAACTGACATGTTCTTTGTCTGAATGTACACAAATGCCTATTTTTACAAAATTGATATTTTGTTAATATAATCCAATCTGTTGTTTTGTAACTACCATAATGAATGAGTATTTAAAAATGTAAAGATTAGTACAAGGGTTGACTGCCAGAACCCTGTATCTCTCTTATATATGTATATGAGATACTGGGTTCTGGCAGTCAACCCTTGTTTTTTAATTGTTTAAAAGTAGAAACATAAAAGCAAATACGGAATTACTAAGCCACTTAACAAATGAACAAGCAAATTACAAAATACACTACATGTTTCAACCTACTGAGTCTTCTTCAGGCAGGGCAAACAACATGCAAAACAATGGAATCAAAGGATGAAGTCACTAGTCAGTAAAGTAAACTTATGTCAATGATCTTGGAGCAAACTCTGTCCTGTTGTTTACATTGTTTTCTTCTTCTTCTGCGTACGCAGGCTGATACTCCTGTGGACACTCCCTATATGGACAGGCAAGTATTAAAGGGAGTGGAGTTTTGTGTGTATGACCGTCTTTATATCCCGCCATTAAGGCAGCCACACTCCATCTTCGGGGAAACTGTTTTGAATGCTGTCAAGTTTTGCCTAAAGAAGTCCCTGGGCGACTAATTTTCCACCAATTCACAGAATCGGAGCTGTTCACCCTAAACTCCTTCTGGGGTACTTCCCAAAAAAAAACTAAGCATATTTTCTGCAAGGTGTGTGTATACATATTTTCCAAAGTTTTGTAAAAGCTGGGGGTGTAGGGTCACCATATTCAGTTTCCCCTGCTGCCACCACAAAGCGAAGTAATTACATTGTACCAACAGTAACAATGTGTTCTTTAAACATAGATTTCTTTCATACCTTGTTCATCAGCATATTTTCAGACAAATTCATCTTCTCGCTTTGTTTTTTCTTTCTTTTCAACCCCCAATATAATTCTGGGCTAGCAGTCCCCACTGCTGCTCCTATGCACTGGCATGCTGTCGAAGAACCAGCCAGCCATAATTGATTTTATGTGCCAAAGTCGCAGAGTTGTCGCTCTTTGTCAAAGCACTCAAACTGGCACAACAAGACATCACCATGGTTTGCTACTCAAGAACATAGAGTTTTGATTTTAATTTCAACTTTTTTCTCTTATTTTTTTAAATTCGTCATATCCATAATATTTTCATTTTACAAGTATTTAGACAAATGTTAAACTGAGAAACCTAGAAAAAAATGAATACACCTTTCAATTTTTAAGAAAAACAAAACATTACAAAAGTGAACTTGCTTAGTGCTGGTCATATTTTTGGTGCTCTATATGAGGGCAGTCTCCATTTTGTCTGCCGAATCGATGTTGTGTTCTAACTTTGCGGATTTGGCCTGGTCATGGTTGGACCAAGGTGAACAATGCATGACTTGAAGCTCCGATTTGCATCAGACTGATTGCAACATTCAGGATGCAAGTTTTACAGGGTTTTTTCCTGCAGCAGGGAGGGGGAAGATGAGAATGGAGGAAAGGGGGCACCCCCAACTCAATATCTTCCTAAAATTCCTGGGATTGTCACTTTTTTCAGTAGGATCCCTAGTTTGACTACAGATCCAGATATAACAGTGAACTTTGTGCATCAGGGAGACTTAGCTTTCATGAATGTCGGTCATATTAAATAGTACAATTTTTTTTTTCTTCTACATTTTACAAATAAATATGAGCAGGTCTACTAACCCAATTTCGGCCATTACCAGGGTTAACTCTATTTTGGTGGAAGAGGGGAATATATTCACGATTCAACTAAATCTGCTTCAACCTCCTTTAGCTGGAATGACTTCAGCTTCAAAATCTTCATCCCCTCTGTCTACATCATGCATTAGTTCCTCAACTGTTTTATCAAATACATTGTAAAACTAAACTCACTTAAATACGCTGCTCTAGGGAAAAAAAAAGAAAAAAAAAAGGAACAATGTGATAGGAAAATTGGTGAGCATTCTTCTAGGACACACGCTGTATTCCTGACAATATGTAGTTAGCCAAGCAGTACGGGCGTATTCCATACAAACACTCCACACCCTTTGGGTTAATGAAAAAAAAAGTTGTGGTTAAGAAAACATTGCCAAAAAAAATTTAACAGGATTGGTCTTTTGGTTCAAACTTTTTTTTTTTCAAACCTTTTGTAATGGTTTGCTGACATTCCATAATATTCATAGTTCACATAAATTTACAAGTCTGGACATTCCCCCTAAGTCATACATATTAAGTTTGTATTGACCTTGCAGTAGTCCTATTGCTAAAGATAACTTTTTGCTGGTTAAACCACAGAAATTAAGCTACTGGAATGGTACGGAAATCACTTCATCTCGCAAGATTTGGTGATTTTTACGACAGATCTGACAGCGAGCAATATCTTCTTTTTAACATCTTCAGTTTCAATGTGGGTTTTCCTTTTCATCTGCTGTTTTTGATTTTATCTTGAGAAAATTGTTTTGGATCAGCACAGAAAAAAGGGTTGGTCCATTTACCATAACCACAACTCTCTTTTTCTTTTGCCTTAAAGAACATTTTTGTGTGCTCATGAAAAAATTTTCAAGTTCCAAAAATGGAAGATACACATATCCAATCAGAACTACAGACAACACGCATAATACACTCATGCAGACTGAAGTTATGATTGGAAACAAAAGAATCCAGCAGGTGCAACAGACACACACAGTGAAGTGTATACCAAATGACCAACAGCATTACACGATTACAATAAATGCACATCACACACACACACACACACACACACAAACACACACACACAAAACACACACACAAACACACACACAACACACACACAGAGAAATGAACAAAGGCAGTAGTTCCTACCTTCGCCAGCTGGTATCGGCAGGAAGTGGGAGATAAGCAGCCGGTCCATAAGGAGAGCAGTCAATCTGATCCTCCAATTAAGGTAAATATATTTTTCTCTCTATGATTTCTGATTATATGGCCGACTGTTTCAGTGTATAGCCGACTGTTTCAGTCCTGTATTCAAATTCAAATTGCCACTGCTCGATATGCTTTTTTTGCTCTGCCTTGCCCACATGCTCGTCATCCTGAAGAAAGTGAACAGAGAGCGAGAGAAAGAGTTACAATTTGTATGATTTGGGTCTGTCAGCATTCAACAAATTTAACACTGACTGAAATGGTTCCATCATGAGCTTTCGTTTTGAGTATGGTCCAAACAATCTTTTTTAATACACAAAAAGCATGCCAGATTATGGATTTCTAAAGAAAAAAAAAAAAGCAAGAAACCATTCAATATTATGTAAGTAGTGTATGCAATCATGTTATAACTAAACACAGTGAAAGCTGAAAGGATCACTCCTCTGACTAATAGTATGAGAACCTCAGAAAAAGTGTGTAAACTTCAAGATTCATACCATTTACCCCTTATTACTACAATTACTGTACCTCCAAATTATCATCAGATTCATGATCCAGTCACTACTTTCTTCAAACTGACATTTCAAAATATATCTTCTCTGATCATATGACTGCAGCTGTTCTGTCTTCAAAAAAAAAAAAAGAAGAAGAAAAACAAAAAGAGACATACAGAAGAAAGGTTTGCCCACCTGCAGGAGTCACACAGTTCAGATTCAACATGTCATGTTCAGATGAAATTTTGCCAAAAAGGTAAGCAGAGAATGTATATCAATCATGGAGTTTCATATTCAACATGCCGAGTTAATGTGGAATTTTGCCAAAAAGTAGCACAGTTGGGAGGCTACTGTTGATGCTCTGCCAAAAACTTACCTGTTTTATGCTTGTCTACAGCACTTTTTCCATGTACTAATCAAACTTCAAGGCACAGCATCGTTTGTAATTCAATGCAGATGCAGGCCAGTATTCAGTTCATAAACAGGTGCCCAGAATAACTGGATTTGAAAGTCATTTCTATATTTTTGTATATACACAGAGTATGTTCACTGTAAATTGTGTGATATTTATCATTGATAAGGGCAACCCATTTTTACTAATCCAAAAAGGTCATCATAACTAATCAAAAAATAAAAGTAAACAAGGCCAACTCTCATCCCACACTAGCTGACCTTTCAAAAACACCGTTTCAAATCGTAAGTACCATTCATGTTTCTACTCCATCAAATTATTCCTAATCTACTGTCAGTGATCACTGATAATTTTAAGGAAAACTGCACAGCAGATAACCCATACTCAGCCCACTCCCTCCCTTCCCCTATTACACACACCAAAGCATGAGCTTCAAAACAACACCTGTTTTTTTTCAGCTAGACAGCATCAACATCTCACGTCAATTTTTTTTCCCTAATACAACAGATTCTGCAGAATATTTCTCATCGTTATATCTTATCATTAAGACTTATATGAACCAAAAAAAACAAGCTGGTTAGCTACTTTTCCACATCATAACATGATAAAACTCCACTGTTATGCAATCAACAGACCTCATTCCTCTTATGTTATAATGTTCACCTTCATCCCTTTATCCTTACAGCATAGTCTGTAATACATATGCGTACAGAAACTATGCTTAAAGTTGAATGTAACATTGCCACCATTACCTATACTCTGTTTCAGGGCTCTTTTAAGTTTATTGCTAGTAATACAAGTTACAATACATTAACAGATAAAACCATAAACGTTTAGTAAGTATACTCTATAAATATGTCACTCAATTACATGATTTCCATGCTGAGACAGCTGACAAATCTATTTGTATAAATAGTATGCACCTACAATTCTAAATGTAGATTTCTTTAATTCAACCAACCAGATAGGAACAATATGTTTGATTGATGAACTTTATAATCAGCTTGTAATTAAGGTCTGAATTTATCAAACAGAAAGTGACATGGAAAGGACATCATCTTAGGGCTAGAAATTCTCTGGTTATTTTCAACTGTCCTGGGGAATGTTGATAAAAACAATCTACATGTTCCCCAAAAATTCTACTTGTCCTCCCTAAGTAAAAAGACAGTTAATATTAGTAAACATCATCAGTACACACTCACATCAGCAAACATAATTAAATACTGGCATATTCTGTTCACATGTAATTGAAGCTAATGACAGAAAAATGAGCATGTAACAGTTTGTTTGTTAAACAGATGATCTTTTTCATTGTCTTTAATTAACCCGTTCACTGCCTAAAAATAGTACAAACAAAGGCTTTCCCAGTGCCAGGGAAATCTAATGATTTGGGGGTAATAATTAACAAAAAATTCTAGCTCAGAAACTACAAAAGATATAAAAATGAAACCTATATAATTTTTGAAGGAAATTGAATGAAGATTTTGAATCTGGGCTTCTTTTGTTTTAATTTTGATAATAAAAAAGTATTTAGGCATTTAGATTTGGATAGATTTTTTTGCACGATCAAAACCATATGTATTTACCACCACATCTTCACATCCAAACAAGAACACAAAGCAAAAAAGTTGAAAATAAAGTTTGTATTGTCACACTACACCTGTAAATGAAAGTAAAACAGTTTAGAAGTCTATCAAGACGCTCACACTCTAAGCAGACAGGTCAGTCCACGACCACGCCCCCCTCTCCCCACCACGCCCCCTTGCTGGACTTCAACCCTCTCTTTCACTCCTCCTCTTCTCCAACCTTTCCCTCTGCACCGTGTCACGCCGCGAGCAGGCCACGCTCCCCTCTCGCGCTGACTTTCACATCACTGGCCACTCGCGCACAGTGCAGAGTACACACTAGGCGAGCTCGTTCGACGCAGTCAGCTGAACACACACTGAGGTCACACAGCCCAACTCAATAACTGACGAATATGGTCGGCAATTCCATCACTATCATCATCTCACCTTCATGCTCGAGTGAGTCGTTGAATAAAAGATTATTGTCTTTGTCAAAAATCATTAGCAGAGCCTGCTCAGCTGTGTAAATACGTTGATTTGGTCGCTGCGCTTGTCGAAGGTTGCGCCGCCATCTTTGCAAGCGAGACGAAGTGCTGGCTGGTCATCCAGTCAGTGATGAGAATAAATGGGCTTTCCCCTCACATGTGGTCATTTACATATTATTTTAAGACTACAGACATATAAGGCTTTCTACGCACACTCTATTTGAGTCCGTTGATAGAAATAGTAACGAATGAAAATTCAAGAAAAATGCATGACGTCAGTGGACGGCCCATAGGCACTGGGAAAGCATTTTTAATGCGGCGTCAGCTGACGGCTTAAAGGCACTCTACGGGTTAAACAGTCTTAAGACCAGAAAACAGAATAAAACTCATCTTTCCAACAATCACACATTCCTGGACTGAATACTCTCAGTCTCTTTGCTCTCTCTCTCTCTCTTTCCCTCTTCACCACATATAAACATTCTGAACTAAATCCACGTCCTACAAACATATATTTAGAACAAAAATAAAGGGAGCAGACCTACCATTTCTGTGCTGACCGAGCACAAGTTCTGTATGCTGCTGACACATGTACAGACCATGCTTTGCACCAAGGAGACAGCACTCTGCTAGAATTCCATTATGAGAAGAACTGGAAGGGTGCAGATGGGGAAGGAGAGGGGGTAGAGAAGTGGTGGTATGAAGGTGTAAAGGGGAGACATGAACAAACAGTCAAGTGGAGACAGAATTTCCACTTGTCTGCCAGATGATTTAGTTGTCATAAATAATCAAAAAGGTTGACTGCCTAGTGCCCTTCATCTACGTGTTCTATTCGTTATGAATACAGCTGAAAAAATTCAAAATTTTATTTAAAACTTTCCTCACCAAGATTTGATTAATACCAAAAAAAAAAATAATAAATTTATGATTGTTAACAGCCGTGCAGTTTCAAATTTTGCTTGGTTAATGTTTTACAGATACTATGCCACTTAGCAATTATTTACAGGTATGTGCCACATCATTACAGATAAGTGCCATGTTAGTTACATGTTTTGTTATGGATATCTTGCTTGGAGAACAAAGTTAATCTACTGGTCCAAAACTGAACCTTCACAGAAAATATACCTGATGTAGCACTTCACTGGGCACACTTGTATCAATGATATATAGACACACTACGGCAGTAATGGCAAATTGAGGCTGCCTGTCAACAAAGTCAACTACCTTTTTACTACTGTATAACTTTCCATCAGAAAAAAATCTTCACAACACTTGCATCAACACTCGAGTTCAATAAGAACTAACACTCGCCTGCATCAGTTCACCACCAGGGACAAAAGCAATGTGGCTGCCAGTCAGGGGAAGTCATGCCATAGGAAATTAACTGTCATATATCGAAATTAAAAGTCAAATATCAAACTTCTAGAATTGCATTTTGAACATGTACTAAGAAAACAAGTTCAGTCCAGTCCTGAATTTTTACTTCAAGTGAGCATTATCTGTTTTTCTTAACTGCCCAACACTGTTTACTGTCAACCGTTTAATCTCAGTTAGGATAGCTTTAGACTGAAAATCTTAAGGCCCCTGGTTAGATACCAGGTTCAAACACTTTCTTTTTCATTTGCTTCAAGGGTTTGAAAGCAAAAGAAGAGGAGACTGGTAAAGGGGGAGGGGGGGGGGGGGGGAAGAGGGGAAAGGGATAATGAAGGGAAGGGGTGTGGGAGGAATACTGTGTGACAACATCTGTTCTGTTGTTATCTTTAGTTCATAAAACCATGAGTACAAATCGCTTTTTTATTTTCATACCATATTTGATAGAGGTAATTTCTACATAACGGATGCAACTTCCTTCACCTCTTTTTTGAAGAGAGTTGCAGCACCAGTTCCATCACTGCGTAGAACAATTAAAGGAAAGAAAAAAAAAATAAAAATAACTGTCAGGGGAAGCAACTAAGCTGTAAGTAAGCTACATCAAAAATTTCACTCCATCTCTCTGTTGCAAAACTTCAGTGACAAAAACTGAAAAAGGATACACGTTTGTCAACTGGGAAAGGCCTCTGTCGGTGGGGTCCAACTCCAACAAGCTGGCGTTGCCTGTCAACGCGATGATGAATGTTCTGTCTTCCTTGTTTGATGTCCTCTAAATGCTGTAAGGCCGTCTGCACAATTAGGAAAGATACATATAACCCTTCTATGCATCCATAATACCCTCCATTCTGCAATCAAATATTTCAAAGAAATTCATTTCAAAATACTGAGGAAGTTGCAAAAAAAAACAACAAACATTACTTTTCAGTGACACGACACCATACTTGATCACGTGAGAGAAAGGGAGATTAGGGCTATGTCACAGACAGATTTTCTCACCGGTAAATCGATTCCCTGATTAGCACCAATCTGGTTGACGTTCGGTAATGATCCTCCTCTGTAAGCACCGAGGCTGGGTGAGATGGGTAAATGTTGTTTGGGATGTGCGACCTGAAAACACAGTGCAAGTGAAAGTGTCAATATGAAGAGTAAAACAAAAAAAAAAAGACCCAGTACTACATCTGAAATCATTGAACAAGATGACAGCTAACGGCAACATAAAGATATCAATCTAGCTGGAGACTTCAACAGCCCCGATATTAACATGGAAGCCACACGGTGACACAGCAAATGACAGAGCCATCCACTGATCAAGCAGTCCATCACTGATGTCACTCCCTCCTTTCCGACATTCCCACGCAGTTTCATGACCAGCCCACAAGAGAGTTGAACACTCCTGACTTTGTCTTTACCTCCAATCCCTCACTCTTGAAATATTCCTCAGCATACCTTGAATACCTGACCATGACATGATACTATTAATCTCTGATTTCAAACTCTACATTAAAAGATAAATCCCCAGAAAATGCAGTAAGCTCTTCAGAAACAAATGGGACCAGATGCGTACTGATCTTGTCACAGCAGCTTAACTCATCCAGCAGCAGCATACAACAGCCATGAGCTGGGAGGACCTCTGGACAACCTTCAAATCCTCCATCCAGCAGCCATGGACCGCAAATCCGCTCTCCTTCCCTGGGCAATGTCAAGAAGTGCAGCCTCCTACCTTGCAACAGCTGCTTTATTAAGATAAACTCCTTTGGCAGAACAAAAAATAAATATCAACATGCCATGACACCAGTAACTGGTCTCCAAACAGAACTCTTAGAAAAACTGCAAATGGGAAATCAGGTGACCTGAACGTTCATTAACAGAACAATTCAGGAGTACCTTGAAACAAACAAGTCCAGAACATTCTGGAACTTTGTAACAGCCAGGAAGGACAACACAGCCATTGCCCTTCTAAGAAAAGGAGAAAACTGAAATAGTGATGCTTAAAGAAAGACCACAATTTTGATAAGCAGTTTAAGTCTGTTTTCACATGACAACACTTTGCCCACAACAACCTCAAATTCCCTGCACATTCAGCAAATCAAGATTAACACCCCTGGAGTCACCAAACTGCTTCAGAATCTCAAACCACATAAACCCCCATGCTTAAATGGCATCCTAAACACTATAATTCAAAACCTATGTGGACAACTTCACCCATGCCCTGCGCTTCATTCACCAATTTTTTTTTTACATACATACTAAAGCTGGTTCAGATCGAAGGCCACCAAAGTGTCAATGGTTTACTGCAGTGCCATCTTCTTTAGAAAATGAAGAACGGAGCTGGAACCCAATGAGTATGACACTGGCTTAATGTGAATAATGTACTGATTAAGTAATTCATAACTGCCATTATACACAAAGCGGTCGATCTGGAATTTAATTTGCTCACAATGCACACGCTACTAGACAACTATTTTCAGGATGGTTTTTTTTTTTTTTCATTCTGATGCCTCAGTTCCTACTTGGCTGCAGGTCCCTGGGACCAGCAGTTTTTAAAATTTTCCGTATTCTGCTTTTGTAAACAGTATTACATTTCCAAGTTAATGTGATCACTATAGAGTGTCATGCAATTATACTGGAACCACACTCCAAGAACGACAATAACACTTTGGCGTGAGTACAGGGCAGTAGAATGCACTTCAATGCATGGGATTACAAATCCTGCACCCAAGCACTAGCAGCATGCAGATATAAAAGCTCCAGCCTCTGACACTTCTGGACCACAAGAAACAACTTCGTCTCACATTCTCTTTTTTTTTTTTTTTTACACAGTAGATGAAAGGACAGTACTGGTATACCATGCATTAAATACAGCCATGGCAAAAACACTACAAAGAATGGCTATTTTAGTCATCAGCGTTTTCAACAGGAAGCTCCTTTTCAAAACCATGACAAGATAACCTCCCCTTACAACAGCATTTTTGTGTCCAATACTAAACTTGGGTTCATTTAAACAAAAAATGTCAACTGATGTGTAAGCATTTATATAAAATACCAAATGATTACACTATGGAGAGAAATCATACTGAAGGCGAGTGAACAGCGTTTCCTACAAAGAGTTATTCCGGCGAGTAACACCGGCCATACCTTCAGGCAAATTTTTGACACCTCACATTAGCATGCCAGACTCATCCGCGCAAGTAAGAACAAGCATTCTGTGTAAATCAATATTGCAGAAAATAACTTTTAAAAAAAGTAGCAGCTGCTTCCCTATCCAAGCTTACAAAACGGATCACCTGAGATAAATAAATTCGTTTTTCAATCACTGTCGCGGTGTCCGGAATTCTCATAGTGACAACACGGTGCACTTGGAGTCTGTCACCAGCTTCCGGACATCATTACTTAGGGAGCTAACCACACACACCCAGTAAGCCAGCTGAGGCCCCCCCACGTTGCA
>CM065722.1:41051152-41138652 GCA_033310375.1 Conus canariensis | reverse complement strand
GGTCAGTGATAGTGTCAAATGATCACGTTCGAAGCACATACACGGTGGTTCGCTTGCCAGCAAAGCCTACGTGCAGGTAAAAGGCCGCCCTCGCTGAACAGCAGGCAGGAAGAAGCTACCATTATGTGCTTACCCGAGAGGGCAGCCCAGGCAACTGAACGACTGTCTGGCCCGGATGATACTTGGGAGCTGACGACCAGGACTCTTGAACAAAGGGGAGAATAGTGACGAAACGAGGCGAGATACTGTTCCTGCCCTCTCGACTTCTTTTCTCGACTTCTTTGAAGAAACGCTTTTACAATATCTGGCATAGGGGTTTGCGGCCGGTCAAACTTAAATAAAACTGTTAACAATGGTTTCGTCGGTTGAAAACCATTGCAGCATTCTACAAAGTTCCTCGTTAACTTTAATCATCATGACCTCTCATCTGCTAGTTCCACATCTGTTTAGGATCTGGATGAAATGCGTTGCAGTAGCCAGTGAATTTTCATATGGAAACGAGAGTAAAATGCGTTTTACTTGATTTTATTCTTAGTTACTTTTTTGAATTCAAGTTTATTTAATTTCTATTTATCTCATTTGTATTTATCTATTTGTTCGTTTATTTATCTATCTATTTAATTATGTGCCCCATTTTGTTTAACTTACGAAAAGGTGACTCTACTGTTAGAAAAAAATGTCTTCCATGTGCGTTCGTGGTGAGGTTTGATTTACTATCTAAACACCGTTGTCGACATTAACCTTAGGACAATCTTAAGATGATCTTAAGACGATCTTAAGAGTTTAGCAAGAGTTCGATCAAAGAACACTTGAAACACACGACCTCCTTCAAACTCAATGACATATCACCGGGGATAAGAAAATTTATATCTTGTCCTGTAGGCCTACGTGCAAGGATCAGCCCGTTAAACAAGTGCAGCCGTTCTAGGGCTACGCATGTATATCACATGTTTACATTTAAAACACACACATACACACACCGCGCGCGCGCGCCCACACGCAGAGAGAGAGAGAGAGAGAGAGAGAGAGAGAGAGAGAGATTTCATGTTTTAAGAGTCATTTTCTTTGTTATTCATTCCACAACGACCTCAGTGGCCAGTTTTCTCAATGAGCCCTCTTCTACCCATTTTGTGGCTCCATGGCTTAACTGGTGCTTGTGGTCCACACGCATTGACACCTACTCGTTTTGATATACTTTTGATATATAGTGGAATTCTACGTCCACTTGCAGCGTGTTGATGACCCTGACGCTGTAGACACTGCGCTGAATTTCTAGTCGGTGAACCATGCACTACAAATAGGCTATAAGGAAGACCAGCGGGGCCAAAACACTTGCATAAGGAGTGCTTCTTCTCTGAAGACCTTCTGCTGTCTATCTTGCACTGCCAGGAAGACCAACATCAAGTTAACGGGGAATAGTTATAAAACAGAAATATTATAGGGGATGGAGGTGGGTGGGAGGTCGACAATGATCCCGTATGAATGATCTGAATTTGCCGTCAGACGTTGCGAATTCGATTCTCGCTGATGCCCAGAATAGTACGGACATTATTGCTGCCCCATGTTGACGTTTTTCGTTAAGTTACGGTTTGGGTTTACCGGTTATAGTTTGGTTTGGGTTAGAGTTAGGGTAATGCATTCTAGAGTCGGAAAGTGTTCCGGTTTTCTGATCAGAGCTCCCATTTCTAATGCGTAGAGGCGCTGTCGTTCAGTTGGTGTCAGTCAGTGTTACAACAGACCCACTTTCCCCCATTCTCCTTGGACGGTTAGAAATTGCTGCCTGCCATATCACCTCCAGTAAGTGTGGATGCAGTAGGAGGGAGGTGGTGATTCACCCGACCCAATCTATGACCGCCTCGTCACAATCCCATTTGTCAACAACTTGTCCTTTGAACCCCCGAATCATCGTTATGCTACTTATAATGAAAGAGAGAGAGAGAGAGAGAGAGAGAGAGAGAGAGAGAGAGAGAGAGGAGTAGGGATGAAGGAAATAGAGAGAGACAACAACTTGTCCTTTGAACCGCCAAATCATCGTGATTAATAGTGAGAAGAAGGAAGGGGGGAGGAGTGGACGAGGAAGAACTACTCGGTAGAGATGGGATTGATAAGAGGCGAGGATGGTTGGAGATGATGGCGAGCTAAGAGTGAGATAGGGTGAGAGGAGCGGGGAAGGTGAGGGTGGGGTTGGGGTTTAGGGGCTATTGAAGCTGTCCAACTTTGACCTCAACTTGAACAGAGGGTGATTGAAGCCTCGTTGGACGCCTGTTCATCATCGAATCTCGTGCCCTGGCACCGAAACTTTGCATACTTGGGGTTTCTACAGCTACAGCCTATTTGGTAGCAGGCTGGGTTGCATTTTGTTCGTTGGCACTCAGAGAGCTTCAAATCTGGACGCGGAAGAGTTCACAATCTGTGCTGTAATCACATGATCTGGGAAGCTGTTTCAGGAGTTGATGACTCATTCTGTAAAGAATTTGCCTCGGACTTGCAGCCTGCTGTATCCATAGAGATTCAGACAGTTTCCCTTGTGCCTCTGCCATTGAAGTATGGAACCGAGGGCTCTCTTATGTTTGTACAGGCGTATCGTGTCTCACCAGGCATATTGATGATCAAGACTTGGGAGGTGGAGAAAGGCAAGGCTTTCTGGGTAGCGTTTGTCCTTAAGTGTAGACAGAAATTTATGTGTCAGAGAACACAAGAGGGGCTCCTCCCCGGTAGGAGAACACATGATCAACAGCGGACATGTGTTCCCCAGCGACAACATCAACGTCCTGGACCGGGAGGCCAGATGGTTCCAGAGAGGGGTGAAGGAGGCCATCTACATCGCGGCCACCACACCAACCCTCAACCGGCACCGGGGGAGACACATCCCTCCTTCGGTCTAAAACGCCCCAGTTCGGTCGCATGACATGAGCTCGACTCACGGACGTGCGCACCGAACACAGTTCACCCCGTCAGTCGAACAGTGCTGATGAAGGCTGCCGGATGGTAGCCGAAAGCTCCGCTTTCGCCCGTCTATCTTGAGAGTCCCGGAACGAATGTTTAATCAAGAAATGTATGAGTTTAATAGATTTAAGTAAAGAGCCGCCGAATGAACATAACAAACACTTAAGTAATGAGCGTCGACTTGTTCTTCATCATACAGGACGAGAACAAACAAACAACGGAAACAGATAAATAAATAAATAAATGAATAAAAGGGTAAAAGCAAATGCAAGCGAACAAGGCCTCAGTCACTATGAAAATGACTGACTAGGGATTTTCAAAAAGAGAGGGTTGGGAGGAGGAAGGTGTGTGTGCGGAGGAGGGAGGGGGGCAAGGGAGAGGCAGATGAAAAGGACGACGTCGTAGTATAAATACTAAACTCTTCTCTCACAGCTATACGAACCGTTCAGTTCTGGATTTTGAACAGAACCATTAATTAAAATATTTGTTTACACCCGTCCAGAGGCAAAATTCGCCGATGTGCGGAGATAAGGGTCAGAGCTGGATTAGGGTCAGGGGAAAGTATGGATCTCGTGCAGTGTATTACCTGGATTGCTGTTAAACTCGTCAAATGGCTATGGATGCAGTTTCTAAAGAAACCATATTGATGTGGTTGGCCATTGACATTCCTCAGCTAATATTAGTCTATGTCTATGCATTCTAACATCTATGGAAGGCTGAGTTCCAGTATGAAGATACTAAAAGTTGTGGCCCCGAGAACCGCCAATAACAACTTGCTAAAGTCTCTAGCAAGTAATCACCCAGCATTTCTTTTGTGTAAAAGCTAGTCAGTGAACAGTTACACGTTGGTAAAGAAAAATCTCTGATACCATGCAATAAAATTGCGTTTTTAACAGATATCGAGAGTGAAATGGGTATAGAAATTACTTATGTAACTTTTGAATTTCTGGGACGCAACAGCGTGGTCCATGCAGAAAGCGTGGGCACAAAAGGCAAAATGAAACAAGAATTGTTCCCACATTTTACTATGCATTTAAAAACAAACAAACGAACAAACAACAACAACTACAACAAAGCCGTTTTCTTGCGCTTCTTTTTAATTTGCCTGATCAGACTGCGACAGAACTGATTGCTGGTGAGGACAATAACACCACACTTTACAGCCAAACACTTTCTTTCTTACAAACTAACGCCAGCAGGACTCCATCCAAGAAGGCGGGCAGGGAGGGGTGGCAGAATGTGTGTGTATGTGTGTGTGTGTGTGTGTGTGTGTGTGTGTGTGTGATGGAGGGAGCGGGGTAGGAGAAACAGGGGGAGAGGAGGGATCCAATTTCTTTTTGAAGGTCTACACTGCCAAAAAAGTTGTTGATTGTGAAGGGCGGCGGACAGCAGGCAAAACGTAACTCTGGTACAGTGCATGGAGAACATTCGCCAGAAAGGTGAGGTGGGGGAGGGGGTGGGGGGTGGTATTGAGGGAGTGGGGTAGAGACAGGAGGAGGGCTGGCGGAAGGCGTAGTTTCTTGTACACTTAATGAAGAACACTTGCCAAAAGGTTGTGTGGGGTGGTGATGATGGTTGGGAGGATACTCAGTGCTTTATCTCCACACACTGTTGCATTTGCTGATAGTGTGTTTTTATGACCTCTCTCTTTCCCATCCCACGGAATGTACTTGTTAAGGCGCCTTCTCATTTCTTTCTTTCTTTCTTTTTTCTTTTTTTTTTTGAACGAAGCTTAGGGAATGACGCCAATGGGGTGGGGAAGGGCGTGGGAGGGAAGGGGGGGGGGGGTGTTTGTAATCTCTAGGCGCTATCGCACATCGTTATAGGTTATGTTCACCTGGGCATACAAACTAATCAGGCTTCTTCCCCTCACATACACTGTAGTAGAGTGGTTAGAGCATTCGGTTGGGGAGCCGACTGTTGTGAGTTCGAACCAATTGTGGAGCCTTTGTGTGTGTGTGTGTGTGTGTGTGTGTGTGTGTGTGTGTGTGTGCGTGCATGCGTGGTGTGTGGTGTGTGTGTGTGTGTGTGTGTGTGCGTGTAACGGTTTGAAAAAAGAAAAAGTCCAATTCGTCCACCTTACAGTAAATGGAAACCTGATTCAGCTCAAGGAAAGTTAAGATAGTGGAAGGAGAGGGATAGTCTCTGTCTTTTAATGTATAGCCCCAGACACGGTGGATTTTTAACATGTTCACTACTCTCTACAGCCATCTGGCTATAGAAGAGGTAATGGCTAAATTGCACATTCAATTTGACGACGCAAGTTTGCTCCTTCATGGAATAGAACATTTTGCTAATTATTGTACTGTTGCACACTCCTTGAGAGTTTGGGGTTCTTCAATAGTACCTGTTCTGTCACACAACTGTCAGCAACAGAGCCTACACGAAGACACTAACACTTTTGGTTTTCTCTTGTTTGTAAAGTCTTTTGAGGGGTTAGTAACAACAGTGCCACCAAGTCATTATCTACAGACGAGACCAATACTCCTTGCTGCTTACCACTAACAGATTACAAAGACTGCGACACAAAATACTACCAACAGGTCAGATGTGAACAAAAGTAATCATTTCACTGTTCATCATTCTAAAATGGAATAATTCAAAACACATCTGCTTTACAAGAACTGTTTGCAGTATATATGATGCCCCCATCTCTGGCAACAGATCCACTGCTCCCCTCTCCCAAACAAGTACGGTCAAGGACACTGGAGAGAATAGCCAGCTGACTGGATTTCTACCAGGTCAACAACCTCCCCCACAAAGTGACACACATTAAATGCTCCTTCCCTTAGCATTTTTCTCAACGGTATCATCCAGATGTTCTTAGGTTCTGATTTCCATCATCTTTTCTCAGAATCACTGACCAAGGATATTCTGTAGAAGAAGAGCTGCAACAGCAGGATGCAACAATTTCTGTGATGACTCAAGGCAGCCAACCCCAACAGGTTTGTTAAAAACCTACACACGATTGTAATCTAAGCACAAATACATCTGACCCTGCCTATGGGTTGTAGCATCATAAACCAGTCTAGATCCAGATCAAATGTCATGACAAAAACAACTTTAAGTCCCTGCAAAACTATTAATGTCAACTTGCCATCAACTCTCCTTAAAGAGAAGACTGTGCTGTTGTTCTTACACTTTAATGATGTCTACATCATCTCATTTCTTGGAACACACACACACACACACACACACACACACATGCAGATAAACAGTCACAGTCATTTTCAATTCAACGAAAGGACAAAAAAAGGATGGAAAGATTTTTTTTTTTTTTATTAATGCATTATAAAGATTTATAAAACAAATAATAAGCTTAAATATTCATAAAACAAGCGATCAGTCGTGCATAGTGTACAAGATATATCCTGTAAAGAATAAGTGCATACAATAAGAAGTTGTTAAGGCATGCAACAAGTGTGTGTGTGTGTGAGTGTTTGATGTGTGTGGTGTGTGCGTGTGTGTGTGTGTGTGTGTGTGTGTGTTCATGTGTATGTGTGTGTGTGTGTGTGTGTGTGTGTGTGTGTGTGTTCATGTGTATGTGTGTGTGTGTGTGTGTGTGTGTGTGTGTGTGTGTGTGTAGTGTAAGAGTGTATGTATGTGGTGTGTGTGTGTGTAAGAGTGTATGTATGTATTAACATGGAACATTCGATAAACATCATTACACAAATAGAACAAGAGATAAAACTAAACATCATTACACAAATAGAACAAGAGATAAAACTAAGGACAAGGTAAATTTTTTGTTTGTTCATTCCATTAATTTTGTAATATGTTTGCCAACTTAACTATGATATCATTTTATAGGTCTCTTACATCAACCATCGTTTTTATGCCAAGTCATAAATCAAAAAAAAAAAAAAGTCTGAGACTTACTGATTGTAATACCAACAAATCATTGCACAGAAATAACAATGACAGTCACTTATATATCGCAAATCCTGTGGAACTAGCAAAAAGAGCTCGAATAACCCACAATGCAAACAGTGCGTCCTTACTCCCTCTTCAGTGTTCTTTCCCTTTACCCCATTGAGTCTGTTCCTGTACAGAGGCATACGGGTGTAACACCGCCCCCCCCTCCCCCTCCCCTTCACTAACATTCCTGTCTTACCTGTTCAAGCTTCTCCAACCATAAACACCAAGTTTCACCCTCATTGATAACCATGTTTTGCTGTGTCCCACATTGGTACTGTCCCTCCTTTCCCAAACCTCCCTTCCTCTCCTTGCTGGCTGGTTATGCATATGAATGTTACAGTGTCGAGAAGACTGCTGCTACCAGCAAACAAATTTCCAGCAGCTCTCCCTCTGCTGTCTGACCTTTGCTTTCTGTAGTTTAATCAGCAGACCAAACCCAGTACCGAAAATTGTGACACTTTAAATGTGAGGCGTAAAAATTGTGTGTTATTGTCCACATTAGTGTATGAATGGTTGATCACGGGACCCTTTGAATCAGATGGAGAGAAGGAATGGCAACAATGTCGATGGCAGCTGTCTTGCAGTAACAATATCACATCTGGATGGAGGAAAAACCCACAAACACGTCTGTAGCAGCCAGTGCTGTTAAACAGACTTCCAAGCAGTGACTGGTACTATCAATTTGATTTCTTTCAGTATTTACACTTTTCAAAACAGTATTTCACTTTTTTTAAAAATCTGTCCTGTATGGATGTAATGGATGGGAACAATGCAAAATCTGTATTATTGGTAGAGGGACTGCTTGGAAGCACATCATGTATATCAACCCCAAACAAAAGGCATTTTTCTAATAAGAACTGATATAAAACGCTCACACAGAGGAAAAAACAGCATTTTCGTTTAAGAACTGACAACAAAAGTATGATGAAAACACTAGAAACACAAGTCTGTTAATCATGTTTCCTGCCTCTGCATCACTTTTGCATATTATGAACATTGCGTTGTACCTCATTCCAAAAGGCATCCATTCAGTCTTAAGAAACAGAGATGGAATGTAAACACCTCCAAGTCTAATCTTTTCATGCAGTGGTGTGCACTGTTACATTAACAATAACGCGCTTTCGACCAAAAATTGACAGAAGTTCAAAAGTAAATCAAAACAAACAGCAAATAAATACTTTTGCAAATCCTCAGCATGTTTATCGACGCCCATAAAACCACCCCACACTTTTTCCAAATAAACACACCTTGAGTGCTGAATCCGTATGTCACAAAGTTGTGATGGACATCCTTGTGTGCCCTGATGACCCCCAGACTGATGCTGACACGATGTTCTGAAGAGTAAGACTTCAAGAATCTGTTTGTAGGAATCCTGAATTTGGCCTTTGATCCAGATCAATAACACAGATCTGCATAAAAAATCAATGCATTTGTCCTTGGGCCGCATTCCATCTTTCAAAGACATTTTATTAAAAAATTACTTTTGTAGTTTCCATGTTATCTTGCCGACAGTCAAACAAATAAACTAACTAACAGAGAAACATAAACACTTGTCGGAGGTAATAAGCCTGCAGCACAATGTTTAAAGCATGCAGCACAGTGCTTCCTGATTCCCCATTGGATATGATTTTTTTAAAAACTGTTTTGTGTGTAATCTTATTTCACAACATGCTCTAGGTGGATTGAAGACTAACTGTAAAACTTGTTTCCAGAGCCTATGAGATGGCGGTGCTGCTGAATGCATTACTGCGCTTTCCCCTAAAATCAAACTGAAAACTAACTGGCCAAGCCTGCTTCAAAACCTTAACAAGGTTCTAGCTCACCTTCTGACCAATTTATTTCTTTACCATTTAACCCACAGGATGTGAGTTTTTTTTTCTCCCTCTCCCCCTGAACTCCATGCAGAGTCTCTGAGGCACCAACTGAGGAACAGTGCACCAGGTTCTTCCACTTGGGTAGATTCTGTGCAAAGGCTTGGGTGTCTGTGAATGGCAGGTGTGAGGCAGAAGGCGAAAAGAAACTGGGATCAAAACTAGGCACTGTATTTCCACGACAATTTCAGGCACCAGTTGGGTGTTAAAACTGCTTGAAGCTGCATTTTGTCATTTTGATCCTGAAATACACCTAAGACAAAACAGCTTTGACAAACTCATTTCTGTAAAACGTTTTGATCCTGGAAATTGCTTTAGCTGGGAAACATTGTCATGGGACATAGGCTGGATCAAAAACAAACCAAATGTTGGAATGTAACAATAGCTTAGTAACTGCTTTATACTTTTATCAAGATAAATGTCCAGACACACACAGAACACAACCGAAGAACACTTTCTCAAAGTTCCACATGACTGATACTAAATTCAATTTCTTCATGTACACATTCCACTGACATGTTTTTAAATAAATGCAAAATAAAAGAAGACAACCAACATGAGCAACAAATACAAAAGCAAAAACATACTGAGCAAATCATAGCATAAATACAGAAATAAACTTGTGTTTCAATTTACAAAAGAGAGAGAGAGGGAGAGACAGAGTGAGAGAAAGAATCATGGCTTTAAAAAGGCACATCATATGCATAGTAAATACACCACAGAACTGAAGAAAAATCACTTTAAACAAATATTTGTGAATGCAATATCAAAGTCATCGCACAGTCCCAACTCCTGTTTCTTGTTGTTTCACAATGACTGCTACAGCCTCCATGGCTTCAGGAGAAATGCCACCTTCCAATCAGAATTGGTCTGGTGTTACAATTTTCTCATTTTGATCGTTTTTTCCATACAAACTTTTTAAACTACTTTGAGGCCCAATGTTGTGGAATCCAAACATTTCCCCAACACTAGCTGATTTTACAGTCATTCGCTTCCCATGCTTGTCACCGCATTGTTTCTGTAGCCATCTTTTGCAATTTCAAGTAAAATAAAGCAAAATGATTGTAATTTAAAATCCATTTTGTGTTTTCCTTCTTCCCACTGCATGAGCAATCAATCTTACAGTATGATCACTTACAGTGGTGAAGAAATGCAGCTTTCTTTCCATATTAGCACTGAAAAGATTTAACCCTTTGCCACCTTGACTTCATTGTGATTTTTGAAATTTTTCAGTTTGACATGCTCTCTGTCTATAATCTGTAATGTTTTAAGTTCTGATTTGAGTTTACTGAATACTTGATTCAATTTTCTACAAATGCATATGTAAAATCACCACTGACATGATGTATGCTTGTCCGGTTTCCCATCTTTTCCCATGATCTCTGGGCCGTGTACATATCTGCAGTCAGGAGTGAAAGGATTAAAGAATTCTGAATACCTTCTTCAACTCTGCACACCATTAACAAAAATAGGCCAGACCTACATTCCATGAAAAGAAACAACTTTTCAGAAAAAAAAACCCACTCAATTATGCGTCAATAACTGGGTGGGACCAACTCGAAAGCTTTGAAAAGCAACTGCTCAAAAGGGTACTGCAGACTCTACAACCGATCACCATACTCAAACCCTGGTGAGTGCACTCTTCCACCATTTTCTTCTACAACCAAGCTTTGGCAGGCAAATGGTCAAAAGCAAAAGTAAAAGAAATTGAGGACTGACATTAATGGCTGAAGACGGCAATACAAACTACCTATATCAGGCTAATTTGCTTCATGAAAAATCAGAACAGTGACAATTCACATCATCCGGTTTGATTCCTTGCTGAGGTACTAAATCATTGCATGAAATGGCCACCTCATTTCGGGCAGATGGTCTCAAATAATGACATCCTGCACAGCCCTAATAAATCTGCAAAGCCTTGGGAACAATAGCAACAACAACAAAAATATATGCAAGAAACATAAGACAGGTGACCATCTTCTGTGCATGTCTTGAATGAAGACTTCCAAATTGACCGCCTAGCATTTAAGACAAAAATTAAGCTTTTACTTATTTTGTCAATACTCATGGAAAATGTAAAAAGTTCCCAAGGTTAGTTTAAAAAAAAAAAATCAAACCAACCTTTACTGTATGGTGATGGCGAAGTAAGGAAGGAAGGTGTGGGGGAATGGGTGAATCCATGTGTATAAGACAGAAAAAGATGAAATGGTTTTCTATTGCTCAAGAGTAATATCATTACAAATATCTTAGAGAAACTGAGAGAAAAAAAATTGGTGTATGGATTTACAGTATCTGTATCACAAATGAAGATATTTCGCAGGTACATACTGAAGCACAGGCACACAACAAAAAACATATTTTAGGACATGTATATCAATATCAGAGATCAAAATCAGTGTTCAAAAAACGTAGTTTTCAAAAGAGCTTTTTTCTCCTGTATAAAATCCATTTCATGTTTGATGCAAAAAAGTGTCTGTAGAGGTGAGGAAGAAAAAGCTTTCCTTCATATCATTATGTTTTTCATGCACAATAAATATAAACATCCTCTGACAGGTGCACAGAATCACTGGAATTGTGTGACTCTTTCTTACCAGCCTTATTATTTGGTCAGTTTCTTTGCCGGAGAAAGAGACAAACTAAAATATTACTGATTCATGTGTTTTTTTTGCAGCTTTGTTTTCTCATCTTATGTTCTGGTTTTTTTTTTTTTCATTTTCAGTTGGTTTTTTTTTTTGCATGAAGAAAGGCAAAAGTTCTTGTAGTCTTCCATACAGCTGAAGACTGACCTGCCTGTCTTTTTCAATTGAGCCTTCACATGTGTAACAAATTCATTCCCTCTGTAAGGCAACCACATCTTGTCTTCAACTGCTGTGCATGCTGCAGATATTCACATCTGCATGAGCAAGTGAATGCTGACATGGATCACATTAACTCACTTAGGACGGACAGTTCTGTCCCTTGTTTTTTACCTGTGGACAGGCCATTTGTTATGGTTAGTAAAAAAAATCACCAAAAATACAAAACAAGAGGTAACTAAACGAAATTTTCAGGAAGTGTTATTCATAAACTGTGTTAGTAGAATACAAAGAATAAACTTCCCACTTTCATACGATTTCTTATTCTAGAGGCTGAAAAAATGTCCAGTTTTTTTTCAGGTGCATCACAACACTCCTGCACAGAGTCAGTGGGTCCATGGCTTCACATTCAGCAGAAAAAGTCAGTCAATACACTAAATGAGTTGAAAAAAAGGTAGATACACTCCAGGAAACTAAATAAGATAGATAAATCACATGCCTGCTATGCACAAGCTGACTTGGAATAATGCAAAAATGGGGCGTGGCACTCAGCTGACACACGAAGGCCAGAAGTACCAGAAAAAGGAGGCACTGTTGGAAAAAACTCGAATCTTCGTGCCAGTCGCGTAAAGGAAAGCCAATGAACTCTTGCTCACTCAAATTCCGAGTCTTTCGCGGCACGCAAACGCTCCGCTCGCTTGGTGAAGTGGCCCACCCTCACCTTCATCATCACTGAGCTCCACAGACGAGTCAGTGTCAATTTCCTCTTCTCCTCGAAATTCTTCACTGGAATCAATTTTCATCAGCTTCGTCATCTTCTTTAATGTCTGAACCTTCCGTTTGTACCATTTTAATAACTTCAGGAATGCTAAAAAGTTGCCGACAGGCTCGACTTTGCTCCGACACATTCGCAGAAAAACTTGTTTGAGACACCATGTTTCTATGCGGATTAGTATGTCATGTGGGTTGGTCTGGTCAATCAGCCACTGAGGTGAAGTGTGCTGTGAAACTGCTGTGCAGGTGAACGAAGGAATGCTGATGATACTATCTATATCTTGTTGCCGTGTACTGATCACGCTGCCACCGCATGACAAATTGGTGAAGGCCGAAACCTTGATAGTGTTTGTTGTACTGAAGCGTTGCGTCTTCAGAAAACGCTATAGCGTCTGTTCGTGACGAGAGAGTTAACTTCAATGCGCATATTTCATTAGCATGTAATCAGACACGGGGCTGGAAAAACGGGGCTTAAGGCACAAGCAGATCTGCATAATACATGCTGATTTTGAAGCTGGGAAATAATTCCCATCTTTTTTAACCAGCCAATCAGTTAGATGCCATGGTCCAATCATATTTCTTTTCTTTAGCAGTATACCCTCTTCCACCCTCCCCTACCCCCTACCTCTTCCTTGATGGAACAAAAACTAGGGAACGCACAACATGAGTGACTGGCAAGCATGACTATTTCAGTATTTATTCTCATGCCGCTATTGATTTTTGTTTTTGTTGCATATTTTTTTCCAAGAAGTTTTCTATTTCATTTGAGGCAGTTATTTCTATGTACATCTATAAAGACCACTCCGCTGAAAGTTGAAAATGTATTTACACTGAAGAGTGAATGTTGACCGCTAACTACTGAATGGTTCGTTGTTCTAATTCCAAGGAAAGTGGCTCACGGTGTGTACCAGTGTGGCAAAACTGTTGGTCTACAGGAATCAAAACCATTATGCAAGGTACTGTGAAGGACAGGAAGAGGACAAGAAGACAGAGGAAGAGCTGGCCTGACAACATCAAGAAGAGGACAGCCCCAGGCATTCCAGATCTTCTCCAATATGTGGAAGAAAGACCATGACAGAGGCAATATTCAGAACTGGTGGCAGTGTTCCGCTCTCTGTAGGACCTGAGACTGACCTGAACTCAGGAGAGGAGTCAGGGGAGAAAACTGACTGGCTGTGTTTGTATGCTGAAAAATCTTCTTGATGGTTCATGTTCCTCACAGATGACAAAATATGGCGTAGCCAGACTGGTCTGAGCTGGCCAACCAACCATAACAAAGTTGACAAAAACTAGGCTAGGGAATGTACTTCACCTAACTCCTATCCCTTCACATTCTTGTGTCAATGATGTCAATGTAAATGCAAAGGAGCAGCTAAAACAAAAAAGCAACAAAAAAAAGCATTTCCGCATTTCCAAAGAGTTTCATTACCTGTGAACTCCCACCTCCATGAACAATCAATGCAAAACACACACACTACAAACACATATATATTCGTTGTCATGTATTCCCCACAAACACTGTGCATATTGTGCAATTTTTCGATGGGTAAAGAAAAAACACTAGAGAATAAAAGGCTGTGTAGGTCGAGAGTTATATCACATGTAACAACTCAAGGAATGTCATGAATCGATGCTATAATTCACATGAACTTTGTATACATGATGCAACTACCAACACTACAATAAACCATCAGTGAAAGAAGAAATGCATAAAATCAAAATGGCTTTCAATAAATGCGTCCTTTACCATTTTTACTGCTGAACGCTAAAATAATTTGATAGGAGATAAGCAAAATGATACTGTGAAAAAAGCATCTGTGTTTTGTCGTCACCTTTGAAATGCAAAGCCCAGTCTAACAAAACTCTTACATCAGATACATAAACAAGTGAGCCAGTTTGCATATTCAACTCGTGTGCCACATATACATGTCACAGTCTTATCACCTTAACTCATCACAAACGAGGTGAATGAGGGTGCTGAAAATGTAAGGCAGCACTGTGCAGTCTTTGTTCAATGATGTAACTTGCACTCTGCCAATCAAAATGAGCTCTTTCCATTTAGGCAGTGCGCAAGGTAAGGCCACAACACATGCAATGAAAGATGAGGCAGTAAAGGTGAAGGGAGATGGGGGGTGGGGTGGGTGGGTGGAGAGTAGAGGAAAAGCTTTAAAGGGCATGTCTATGGGAACTGTCTTTCAAAACGACCATGTCTCTCTGTCATGTGTATGTTTTGCCATCAACTTGTTCTAATGTATTTGATATCATCTTAAATATGCATTTTCTATTACGTTTATCTTATTTGATGCTTCTTTCTCAGATATTCCCCATTTTTACTGGCACAATTCACTGGGGGCCGGAATAGCTCAGTGGTAGAGCGCCGGACTCATAATCTTGGTGATCTTGGGGTTGCGGGTTCGAATCTCCACCAGGGGGTACAGGGGAGTTTTCCTTCGGAGTTAACATTGGTTCTGACTCCATTTCCCATACAGTCCTTCGAATGAGACTATAAACCAAGGTTCCATGTGTGAATGCACGCATAACGTCTTGCACACAGTTTGGCCATAGGTATGGATAACACGTTACGCATAGCATGCACTCTGTGTGAGAAATAGAAAGAATGAAGGAAGTAAGAAAATTGATTGAACGATATTGACTGGATGACACGGGAAACAACTGAATGAAGTGACAGCTGGCAACTCTTCAGTCGGCACTGCCCAGGTAGGCAGCCTGTTGTGTAACACGTGTACGTTGTAAAGCGCTTAGAGCTTGGTCTCTAGCCGAGGATAGGAGCTCCATAAGTATTCATAATGTTGACAGTTGTATTTTGTTTGATCTAATCACACAGGCATTGTTCTGACATCTGGACATTACTCAGTAACCATTATTGTGAAGACAAATGCGGCTGTTTTATACGCTTTTCTTTCACAAGGTTTCACCTGCTAGATTTACCACAAATAAGAAACTTATACTTATTTCACAAAACTGAAAATTCTGTTAAAATTTTGCCAGATTTTGTTCTGCAAGGCCTTACAATTACTGATTAAATACTAACATTCAAGCTTACCATGCACATGCAGACAAGGACAACCAAACCTGGGTGATCCCACAGGCTCACTTTGTTGTACATGTGAGTCAAAAGTGAAAAAAAATTTGGGGCAAATGTAAATAAGGGAGAAAACAGAGAGATAAAGTATGTCTGCAGGATACTGGTGCAAGTGTGTTCATATCCTTCCTTCTGCAATCCAGCTCATGCTGTTTATACACCAGCTGACCATCGTGGCTTTTCGGAATTAAAAAAACATACGTTAAAAACGACATGCTATATACAAATTAAAATCTAAGATTAAAACCCCAAACCAAATTAATCTTTGAAACTTAAAGTCCGATCTCAACCTATTCTTATTCATGATTGACAAGTCAATCACATCAAATGAAAAATCCCCCCCCCAAAATTAAATCCAGTTGTTAAGCAACACCAATCACATGTCAACCCAAACCGAGTTTGAATAGAATATGTAACCAGCTTTAGATAATTGGCAAGCATCGAACGAAAGTTATGCCGAGCATGATAACAAGAAGTTGCAAAGGTACTTTCTTTTATTTGCGGACAAATAAGAACAAACAAAATTTTCATGGATTTTCCACATGGCATATGAAAGTACGATTTTCCCCACCTATGGCATTCTTGTATCAAAATCTTCAGATAAAAGCATTTTCTTTATTAATATGAAATGCACTTATTGCTGTTCATGATTTTCCAACACGATGCACTCTGAACATACTGGGTAAAGCATTATATAACTAGAAAATAAAATATGTCATTCTTGTTCAAAACAATCTGAGAGAAAGGGTAGACGATTTAATGACAAGAAAATGGCTTACATATCATGTTCTGACTTGCATCGCTTCCCACTAATACAGTTCAATTCCATGAACAGTACATTTTCTGTTGATTTGTGTAATGGATTCACAGTATGTACACAAAAAAAATGTGTAATACTGAAAAAGAAGGGAGTGAAAATCTAGATTCACCTGAGTTCATCAAGTTTCATCTGAACACAAGGCCTCTTCCCCTGTGTTTAAAACCAGTATACAAGACAAAATAACAACAACGCCCCATCAAACTCTCCATCACACACCCAACCCCAAAATAAACAAACTTGAAAGTCACACATGTATGCTACATCTGCACATGCACACTCTTTTGAACACATAAGCACAAGAGCAAGCAGAAACATGCACAGACATGCATATACATATGAACATTACATACAACCCAGCAACAAAACATAAATGACGAAAGGGAATCAGAGCTGACCCAACGACACTAATGTGTTGCTGTATCCACATTTAGAGAAGATAACCTACTGAAGGAGAGAAAGTTTCTGAATCATTCACTGAACTTCGGTTCATCTTCTTTCAAGCAGGGTAAATGTGGATACAGCCCAAAACACAACATGACACCTTCTGTGTGGCAATACAAACAACATGTAAAAACAAACATGCCATAAAGAAACAAACCAATCCCCCCCCCCCCCCCCCAAACTCACATCAAGCATTCTGTCACCCAAGCAACTGTCCTATCAACCCTGGTAACCATCAAAGAGGCTGTGATTCCCCACAGCCCGCATGTCTGCTGCCAGCTGAAGTGGCCGTCACAAGATGAGGCTGGAACTTCTCCAAGGCCCACTGCATGGCCCAGATGGCCAGGGGGCGCATGTAGCCCAGCGAGCGGTAGCAGTGATCTGTAGTGTAAGCCTCCGGCGTCTGGAAGTGGAGGCCCAGCCACTCCCAGCAGACATGGTATGCCCCCAGGCCGTCTGGAACCCTTCCTCAACCATGCCCTGTTTGACACACCATGCATTCATTTCAGCTCTGCTTAATTCACCTGACACTTAAAAAAACAACAAACCAACCAACCAAACAAAAAACTCATTGCATGCACAGAATACAGAAAAAAAGTGTGTGTGATAAATTGCATTCAAATAGGGATGCACATGAATAAAAACAAGAACATTTAATGCTGTAAAAAGCACATTAGTAGAGAGCATACCTTTTTTTCTTCCTCTTACTCCTACAGTTAACCCTTCTTCTTATGCCCACTTCTCATCAGCAATCTCTCCAAGTCCATACACAAGAATGCAAAATAACAAATTTCAGACTTGTACAGCTTCCTACATATTTCAAATTTCTTTCTCTTCTTCCCCCTTAACTCTTTGTAAAGAGTCACAGGGGCGCTGCAACGAAGAACTATGCACCAGTTTCTCCTGCTCTGTCTGTTATGTACCAACACCTGGGTCTCTGCAAATGGTTTCCCTGTCCAGTCTGTTCTCAGTCTCTCTTTTTCCTCATCCCCTACATCTCCTTCCCTCAACATTTTTCTTTGCTTATTGTTTGGCGCATTTGTTCTTAGGTGGTATGATCACTGTTATCTGATGTTTAGTATCTTGGGCTAAGATCTTTTCATGGCTTGGATTCTTCTTTCCAGGTCTGCTGTGTCCTTGTCTCACATGCATACATGGAAATGGAATACCCCAGTGCACACAGGAACCAAACCCTGTGTTCCATGGAGATGTTGCTGTGCTTCTATACAAGTTGAAGTCTGGTCAGAGCATATGTTGTCTCTGCTGCCCTTGAGGACTTCTGGTTTGGATCCCTCATTGCTAATGATCAGCTTCTCAGACATGCCTACCTCAAAACCAATCCATACAGAAAAGTAAAAACTGGAACAAACTGTAGTTTTCAAATAGTTTTAGGAACACACTAATGGATGGAGAATGTAATTTGTAGAACTTGCACAAACCAAACGTTTCCTATTTTTGCTCTTGTTCAATAGATGTAAAAATGGCTACATTTCATCATATTATTTCTTGAAGGTCTGGCATAGTCGATTCTATTTGTTTGTATTATCATTTGTTTGCTTTTCCACAGCAGATTCTCTGTCAATCATTTTCATCAGCTCACAGTATCTTTGAAACAATTCATGGCACATTAAAGAAAATATTAGAATGCTTTCAAAGAATTGCTGCTGATGTTAGGAAAAGAGTTGAAAAAAAATTTTTAGAACAAGGTTTCAAAATCTCTCTTTTATCTCTCTGTCGCTCATTTATTTCACTTTCACTCACACACACACACACACACACACACACACACACGCTGATCTACATGTAGATACCACAAAACCTACACTGCTTCAATTGATGAAAATCTTGAGATTACCTAAGTATCTTATTCAAGCTTAAACCAGAATTTCATCCACCGTAATCTCAACATTAAAAAAAATACAGGAGTACATTTTATTAACAAAACATCATCTGGGACAAAAAATCAGACAGAGTACAGAAAGATAATTTGGCTTACAGTCTGAATCATGTTTGCTGCCAATGCGTAAGTGACACCTGTCCAGAATTCCTCAGACTGGGGGGAACTGAGATCCTTACTGCCGTCTGGCCGCGTGCCGTTAATGGCACCCATGTTGCCATTGCCGTACCTCATCACATTGTTCTTATATATGGTTTTTAAGGTTGTCATCACATGCTCTGGATCAAACACCTGAGGCAACAAAAAAAAAAACCCAACACATGAAGCCCTGAGACACTGCATTCAGACTTGACACTTTTCAATTCCATTTTCCAAACCATTCTATATTTACCTATACACGTATGTGCATTTTTTCTATCGCTTTTTCTATCACTGCCACCAAGACTGGGTAAAGGCTATCCTGCGTGTGCACGTAAGTCTGACAAAAGTTGTTTAGCAAGGAAATGGCAAGAAGTGGGACTAGGATGGATGGCAGTGTATGTGTGTGTGTGCATGTGCATGCAAGTGTGTGTGTGCATGTGTGTGTGTGTGCGTGTGCATGTGTGCGTATGTATTTGTGTCCTGTTAGCTAATTCACACATACATGCGTAAATCTGCCCGTCTTTTAAAGCTTACCAGCATACGTATGTACATGTGACTTGGAAAAGTATGAGGGCATATGTGCTAAAAATTTCTTAAATCTAGTATTGAAACTTGTGTGAAAAGTGATTGAAAATTGCGGGTTAATCAGATATAACTGCATAACATCTTATGCAGAAGCAAAAACACAGGTCTCAACATAAATTAAAAATAATAATGTCTGCACCCGGAAAGGGTAGAAAAACTGTACTGGTCATAACACATAATCTTCACACAAATGCACACAAAAATCTCAGTAGAAAATGACAACAGCAGGAAATTTCTCACAGTGCCATTGTCCAGTTCTGAGGCCTTGAGGAACCAGTGCCCAGCCAGCTGGTCAGCCATGATACTGTCGTGGTGTCCACTCTGACTGGTGTCAAAATCGTAATAGCCACCTACAGAAGCACACACCATGTAATGATGAGAGAGAATACACCTTACTATGGGAAAACATCCATCAACCTGAAAAAGTGAAGAAACTTGCTAGACAAAAAAAAAAAGAAAAAAAAAAGAGAAAGCTGTAAACTGAACAGGCCATATTTGGTAAATACATGATTCTTTGCACTTGGGTGTTCAATGGCTGTCATTTCAGCTACTCACCATTCCAGAGTTTCTCTTCAAAAGATTTTTTGCCACGCTCCAAGATGGCGGAGTAGCGCTCCTTGTCTTCACTGTGACCAAGCATGTTGGCCATCTCAATCTGCATGCGTAAGGCTGCCAACCACATCCCAGCACAGTAAGCACTGCAACAAACGTGGATATTTAGCACCACCAAGGTATTACGATATTTCCTTATGATTGTGCTGAATTATTGATTTTTGTTCATGTAGGAAATGCTTGCACATACTTGTATATCAAACAGTCAGTACTTAAGAGACCCTCCCTTGTGCCACAAACTGAAAGTGGGAGCTACAGCATCATTCTAACTGACTCTCTTTCCTTCTTTTAAAGGACACTTAATTCATCTGTGTCACATAATCATAATGCACAAAATGAAAAAAATGAAAGAAAATATGATTTATTGCCAACTACGAAATGAATGCAAGATTCCACATTCTAGTAAGTTCCACACATTTAGGTCGACTATTCAACATCATGACTCTTCAACTTTCTTGAACGTCCCATGTTTGTTGAATGGCTGCAATATGCCATACGTTGTGAACATTTGGTTTAATAAACTATGAATAATTGAGGACTGGGGTGACAGAGAGAGTGAGATCAAAGAAAAATGATGTATGCATATTGTTAGGAGTTGAATGATACATCTCTACTTCAGGACCGTTGTTTCCTTCACCTCAGTCAGCTTCTTATGCCCACTGAGGTGTCTAAGAACAAGAATTTGATCCTCTGTTGTAACACATTTACAACATATAGCCGAAAAGAAAAGCACAATGATGGTTGAAAAAGCACTCATTTTCGGACACAAAGTCACAGTGAAAAGAGAAAGCGCTCACCTGCTGCCAGTCATGACCCAGGCATCAAAGGTCTGGTCAGCAAAGCCACTGTTCTCGATCAGCCCATCGCCATTCTTGTCCCAGGATATTGCTTTCTCTACCACTGTCTGAAACAACACACTTATGGACTTCATTACCATTACAATTACTTTTACAGTACTTCGTATCATGCGCTAAATTCTTCCCATAATATGGTCTTCTTTGCCATCATATTGATACACTTGTTTCCAGCATTTTAATGAATCACACTTTTGCTAAGCACTATGAAATGAATGTCATATGAACAAATGACTGATCATCATATCAACAAAAGCACCAATTATCATCCTGATGTGCTCATTCACATAAACGAACAGTAAATGGACAATCAGTACCTTAAAGAACTTGCATTAACGACAAAAATAACGAAATCAGAGTGTATATATGAAATGTCCATAAATATATGCATACATAGACACACCAGACAGAACAAGATGACAAAGACAGGGTGGGGAGGGAAGAAGAGGAATGAGAGAGAGAGAGAGAGAGAGGGAGAGAGAAAGAGAGAGAGAGAGAGAGAGAGAGAGATAATAACACCATTGACACAAAGGAAGGCATAAAGAAAAGAATAAAAGGAAAATCCTGTAGGTATGACCTTGCAGCAAGGGTAGAGGACCTCCAGGTAGTGTTTGTCCTTGGTGCTGACAAAGTCCCTATAGGTCTGCAGCACAAACTTCAGGTTCAGGTCTTTCCAGTCAGATGTGGGGAGAGTCATGTAGGCATTAACTCGCTTCCAAGGCTCATCCTCTGTACAGGAAATGAACTATCATTCAAATCAGTTGATCTGAGAGTAACGTAGATGCTCACTTGCTCTCAAGGCGCATCATTTGCCTAACAGATTAATTCTTAATTAAATTAACCGATAAGAGTGTCACATACATATTCCGAAGCTTATTAGAGCAACTGATCAACCACAACTGGTAAATCCGATTAGAGTATTACATGGCATAACACTTTAATGTTTAAATCAACCAGATGCATTAAATGAAAACAAAACATTTTCCAGGACATGTGATCCAAAATTAATTTTGAAATGAATGCACAATCCTTGTCCTAAATGAAAAAAAAAATTGATGATACTAAAACTATTCTATCTTAAATATGAACATGAAAAGAAATAAAATGCAAATGAGACAAAATCATAATAGCTGCAGATTACTCATTTAAATAAAATAATCAATAATGAACCCAGTTTTAGATAGAAATGCAAAGCCAGCATACCCTTCCGTTAACAAATGAAGAGTTCACCTCCCTGTCCCAGCAGCTCTTTCAGTCATTTTAAAAACATTTTTTCTCTTGACAATCTACCTGGTTTTGGACCTAAACAGCTCAAAATTCTGCCAATTCTAAATATTAGCATCACACATTGTGTAAACTTTGACAAAAATCTGCCTGACAGTTGTCAGCAAACAGATTGGAATGACAACAATATGGGGAGTTTGTATTATACTCCCTGTTTGGCTAGTATACTTACCATGTCAGACCATAGCATTCCACGGCAGTTAGTCAGCTCTGCCAGGACGAGTTTTTGTGGCTAATGCAGTAATAAGACCATAACGTGACGCCCACACTACTTCCGCCAGGGAAGAAGCCAGTGTAAACTTCCTGTTCCTCATTCAACGAGGCCTATGCGCAAGGTAACCCCGAGAACCATAGCGCTAGCGGGGAAGATAGGGTGGGCATTAGAGTCTGACATGGTAAGTATACTAGCCAAACAGGGAGTATAATACAAACTCCCCATTTTGGCGTCATATACTTTACCATATCAGACCATAGCAGAATTCAAAGGAATTGGAGGAGGGCTTAGTGCCCTAATGGTTCTTGGAATTAGCAGAGGAATAGATATGGCTGCGTTAGCCACAAAAGAAGTCCCTAGAACCATCAGCCCTGGTCATGCGGACATCCCTCAAATAAAAGCTTATGAAGGGATTTTCCGGATGCCAGTAGGCTGCCTCCAGGATGTGGTGCAAGAAGACAGAGCGCTGGACAGCTGTGGAAGTGGCCAGCGCCCTGCCCTCATGGGCCCGGGGAGATAAGACGGGGAGATCCTTATACGCCTGGGCGTAGGCCGATCTGCCCATCTTGGAAGCATCTAGAGATAGGACTGGGAGGAGCGCCTGGGGCGCGGGGTTCCCAGTAGCCCCGAACGGAGCCAGCCGAAAGCTAACGAAGAAGATAGGAGAGATAGAAACTGCCTATCTGAAAATTGGAAGGCCAGATGGAGGAACAGAGTTTTTTTTTTTTTTTTTTTTAACTTTTTTTTTTTTTTTAATTTCATTTCAAACATTTACATGAACACAGAACATACATAAGGAATTTTGGGAAAAAAAAGAGAATTCAGCAATCACACAAGCAAGAAAAAATTCCACATTTCTCATTTGAAAAAAAAAAAAAAAAAAAAAAGAAAGAAAAAAGAAAAGAAAAGTAGGTTTTGCAGAAGAAGTGGAGGGAGGGGTAGAGAAAAAGAGAGAAGATGAGAAAGAGCGAGAGAGAGAGAGAGAGAGAGAGAGAGAGAGAGAGAGAGAGAGAGAGAGAGAGAGAGAGAGAGAGAGAGACGCTGGATGGATTACATTCAATCAATATGTTGACACAAGGTACTTTCACAAAGTAAATCACAGTGGCCAGAAAACAAAAACATAACCATCAATAAAAGAGATAATGATGTCAGAACAGACATATGTACAGACTCATCTGCAACATTAGGTAGTCTGTGTGTGCAGAGATCAAAGCATAACAGGTTACTAAAAGTTGACAAAGCATTTAAATCTGTGAACATGGGTCATAGGATACAGATCGAGCGATGTTTAAATAGTTAATCATTAACAAATAATGGTTTGTACATTGACCATTTCACAGTGAAATCTACATGATTTAATTTTAAGTATGCGATGTGTTCTTCAATTTTATACCGATTCCTTAGTTTCCTTATAAATGCACTTACTTGTGGTAGACTGTTTTGTACTTTACAAGTGTATATATAGTATTTTGCAAAGAGAATTATAAAATAAAAGATTACATCACTAGAAATTGCTGCATCATTACCAAATAGTATCAGTGACTCTGTTAGCCGCACATTTTGTGCATTCATACATCTTTCTTTCATTAAATCAGTGAGATTATTCCAGAACAATTGTACATAATGACAATTCCAGAACACATGATCAATACTATCTTTATACTCTCCACAAAAGTCACATCTATCGTTATTTTTTACACCAATTTCCTTTAATATGATATTTGTACACAGACATCTATGTATTATTTTTAGCTGAAACCACTGGAGTTTTATATCCTGTATCTTGTGTGCGTATACAAAACAAGATTTCCAGTCATGGGATGTTGAGAGCTTGGCATCCCATTTTTCGCAGCATTTAGGCGTTACGTTATTTGTAATCAATATATCATAATATAATCTACAACCTTTGTGAACTGCAAACAGTTGTTTAAAACACAATGATGAGTTTCGGTATGTATTGTTATTTATATTAATGCCAGACTTTTTTGCATAGTCAAGTATTACAGATCTGTAACCAGCGTAAGTGAGGAAATTGATATTAATATCATACTTATCCTTGAAACATGTGTAAGTGAGGAACTGCCCATTATCATCAAAGAAATGGGCAACACAGAATATGTTTTTGTTATGCAATACTTGTGAGACGATAAATTTTCTTCCCATTTGAAACCTCTTGTTATAGCATAAAGGTTCGGCGAGAAGTTCAGCAGAATTTTTAGGAATGCATTTGTAGTAAAACACCTTATATGCTTCAAGAACTTCTGACCAAAACTGATTGTATTTAGTGAATTTTGACACAAACTCTGGTCCATACTTATCAATAAGTTCCCACTTGGGAAAGTTATGCAACAAAAGACTTTTCCATTTATGTTTTGTTTTCCCAGCTTTACGAATCCATGAAAGTTTCAAAGATAAGACAAATGTTTTCAAATCAGGAAGGCCAATGCCCCCATTCTTCACACTATTGTGTGTAATGTTTCGACTGATTTTGTCTGGTTTCCTGTTCCAAATAAATTTATAACAAATTTGTTGACACGTTTGAAAAAATATGTCTGGTGGGTGGAGGAACAGAGTTGAGCACAGGAGGCCATCTCTCCCCTTGGAAAAGGGCTCACCCTGTGGGGGATTGGGAATGGAAGGAGGTGTATGTTGTGAGGCCAGACCAGGGAGGGTGAGCAATCCTGGGCCTGAACACTGTTCCCCACTGGGCTGAGGGTTAGCCTGCTGAGGGTCCCTTCAGTGTGGAGGAGGGTCCCCGCTATGTGTCTCGCGCAGAGGGTGAATCCCCGTACACCAGAGGAGGGGGGCCTCTATTCGGAGGGAGAGGCTGAGGGAGCGAGCCCCCCCCCCCCCCCCCCCCCCCCCTGTTGACATAACAAGGCACCGAAGTGTTGTCCGTGGGCAGGAGAACAAGTCGATGCAAGACCTGGGGATGGAAGTGGGGGAGGGCAAGCCTACCCACTTCCAATTCCAGGACGTAGATGTGGAGACGGGCCGACTGAGCATCCCACACTCCCGAGGTATGAGGGTTCTCCAAAGGGGGACAGCCCAAGTTGGAGGGGTAGTGTAGAGGTTGAACTAGCGCCACTCTCCCTACCCGTCTGCTTGAAAAGACAGGTACACGAAAGCGCGTGTATTTAAGATACTGAGCCATGCGCTTTTTGTGGCCATCAGTAGCATGAGTGTGTGGTTTTTGAGCCCATAGACGCCAAATGAGGCGGTCTTTCGCACACAGAACATAGAACATAATGCTGTTTTGGGGATCCTTCAGCAACCAGCACTGCTTACCTTGACCCAAAGATCCTGAAATGCACACTTTCCTGACATGTCGATTGCCTTGAGCACCGACGGGAAAATGGCGGATGTAAGTATCGCGTCTTCACGCGAAATGAGACTATGCAAAACTAGGACGAGACCTTGAGAAAAATCAATACTTCAAGGCGAGCGTTGTCTGCTAGGCTAGGGCCGTTTGTCGGAACCCATTGTGAGCAGATTTCAGTGTAAGTACAGACTGCTTCTGAGATTTTCTGGAACCCCGATCTTGCCAGACGAGACACAGGTAGCGTCTGTGAGATGGGTGTATAAGGATGGAGTCCCCATGGGCGACTCCCCCAATCACCTCCGGGACCGTGTCTGCTGGCCGAACCGAAAATTCTGCTGGGGAGGTTTCGGTTTCGGCCTAGAGGGATATTAAGGCGCTTGGCGGGCCGTGCGGTGTGGGAAGGTGACTGCCTGGGATAGGGTTTGGGCCTGGAGAAGGCGAGGGAGGAACGCCATGGGGCCTAGCAGAGCGTGGCGGTGGCCTGGCCGCAAATGACGCTGCCTGCTTGCGTTCTTCGACCGATTGCGATATGACAGCAGTCGAATAGTCGCCAAAGAGCAACTGGTCCTGGCCCGGGATGCACCGCAAGGCTGCCTTAAGTGCCGGGGAGAGAGAGGACCGTGCCAGCACGGCATCTCTAGCCACCAACAGGCAGTTAAAGTGGCTCCTGGCTGCGCTGTCCGCCGCAGCTGAAAGGTGATGCGAGATCCTGTTGACCAGGTGTCCCATAAATGGGTCGCTGAACAAGCGAGAGTCTGTCTCCTGGTGTGTCTCGGAGCCTGAGTCCGATGACACGGGACGGCGCTGTCCTCCTCCGGCCAGAGTACCTCCACCCGCTGCAGGAGCATGCCTAGAAAGGCATGACCAGCAGTGGTGGGTAGGATCACCATTCTGGCTACCCGGTCCCACTCCTTTAGGTTCTTAATGGAGATGGTGCCGGAAGTAGGGGGGCCAGGTTGGGAATCAGCCGACAGACTGCCTGGGAAATGCCCATTTCCCTGGTTACAGGAGTTGGAGAACAAGGAGGCGACAGCGGACTTCTTGCGGTCCCTGAGGAGAGTGCCGACAGGGGCCGCATTAGGGGCCGAGATTGACCCTTGTCCTGGCGGAAGGACGGCTTGTGCACCCCTGGCACGAGTTGCCGGACCTTCCCAGATTGAGGTGAGTGACTGAAGTGCGATGATCCTGGGTTTAGCTCGCTGGGCTGGGGGCGGCCCGGTGAGTTCAGACAAAGAAAGACGTTGTCAGAGGGTGGGGCTTCCCTCACAACAGGTCAGGGCGCCACCGTTCCAGGGTGTACACATCGCACGATGAGGAGAAGGGTTCTTCTTCATCCTCAGCCTCTGGGTGGTCAGGTTCCTGGAGAGGTTGTGCGTGACCTTCATCAGGAGGCAACTGCAGGGGTGCATGAGGGTCCCGCCCTAGCTGGGTAGTGGGGGAATGCGAGGGCGGGTCCCTCGTGGCTCTATGATCGGCGGCCAGGCTAGGTTGGGGGAGCCCGTCCTGCCGATCGGACAGTGCCCGAGGTGGGAGACCGAGGTCGACCCAGGTGGATGAGGCTGGGTGCCACATTCGACTGTGGAGCTGGTCGTGTTGCGTGTTGGAATTAAGCCACTGGTCTCTCTCGGGGGCATAGAGCTACCGGTCCCCGGGGAGGTAGGCGGGCTGTGGCGGCCCTGGGGTGTGGGCAGAATGTTCCCGGGGACCCGGGTAACCTGAAACACCGGGGGGGGGGGGGGGGGTATCGAGAGGCCATGGCCTGTCGTACCCGCCCAGGGTCGTGCACTGCCGCATACACGTCCTTGGTGTAGGCCTGGGAGGGCCTTAGTGGTGGTGGGTAGGAGGGCATGGTAGTCGAGCCCCCTACCCGCCTATGTGCGGATTGGGCTGGTTGTGGCACCGTGTTCCTCCCCCCAGAGGAATAAGCCAGGTTACCCTTGGCCCCGCTGGTTGATCCTCCCCCTGGAGGAACGGGACCGCAGACTTTGCCCAAGTGGGGAGCCAAATAGGTCGACTCCCCAACGTCCTGTACCCCTAGGGGAATATGTGATGGTCGATCGGGGTAGGTCGACCGCCCTTGTGTATGGACACGTCCGGGCTCTTGGCACGGCGTGACCATACGCCCAGAATTATGGACACCTCCGAGGTCATGCCACGGGGTGACCATAAGACCGCTTCCGGAGTCATGGCGCTCCTCGTGCACAGGTGTTGGCTGCACCTGTGCCCGGTGGGGCAGAGCGCCGTGAGTCCACATGTCAAGTTCGGGGGGGAAAACTGACATGTGGCTCATCAAGGCGAGTGACGGGTGGCGATTCCAGCCCAGACCCGTCACCCATGCTGGTCCGCGTCTCAGCAAAGTTCCCCGGGGGCCGAGGGTCGCGTGACACAGCATGATAGAGAGAAGTCTCACTGCGTGTCGGGAGGCTAGAAGGCAAGCTGGCCGATGGAGAAGGTGGAGAGGGAGAATTTCGGTGAGAAGTTTTGACTTGGCTTACCCCTTTTAGGGAAACCTTGCCCTTAGATTTTCTGGGCAGGTCGAAAGAAAGGCATTTAGTAATGGCGGCCGCTTGCCTTGTAGCCTTCGGACGTAGCGATCGTGTGTCCGTCGGTCGGGTAGAGGAGGGATGGTCACGCGTCCCCTCCGCGGAATAGTCTTCTCCTTCTACCCTGGCCGTACATTCTTCCGTGGTAAGAACAGATTGCTCTGAATTGGAATCGACACGCGGGCTCTCCGGGAATGTGAGCGACTTCGGGAAGGCGAAGTGGCTCGACCCGTCAGTGTCCTTCACCATGTTGGGCAATGGTGGCAGAGCAAACCCAGAGCACACGACCACAAAGAGGAGACAAGTCGGTCGATCGAGAAAATTGTAAATAAACTCGATCGGCCGTGTGGAACTGCACTGATAGATACAGCACCGTTAATATGCGAGCGAGATCGAAAGTCGCTCGTTTGCCGTACATGGGGATCAAGAATCGATAGAAAACTCGATCTACCCGTACTAGTAACAGTAATACTGCGTACTGCTAGATCGAAAAACTCGATCGGTGTGTAATAGTACGAGGGCGATGAAGGGGGCAGGTCAAAGATTCTCAATCTACCTTGTAATAATGATACATGGGGTAGCAATAAAATGACTCTCGATCTATCTTGTAATAATGATACATGGGGCAGTAATAAATGTGCACACGTTGGTAGATCAAGAGATCGTAGAGACACCCGATCTACCAGTAGTAATGATAAATCAGGAACAGATAAATGTTACTAATGGGGTACTAATAAGTGTGCACAAGTTGGTAGAACAAGAGATCGTAAGACACTCAATCTAACTGTAATAATGATAAATAAGGTACAGGAAAATGCGCCCGGGGAAGCCCCGTACTGCCAAACAAGGTGAGTGCAGTCAGGCAATATGGCGGACACGCCAACCGGCGTGGCACAATCCAAGATGGCGGACCGATTGACCGGGAAGGGATCGATCGCCGAGAGTGACGTGCAATGGCGCGTGAGAGTAAAATAACCAGGTGTACCTTGTAATAATGCTAAAGAGCTACTAATCAATGTGCACCAGTTGGTAGATGAAGAGATCATAAAGACCATCGATCTACTTGTGATAAATTAGGAACTAATAAATGTGCACAGGTAGGCAGATCAAGAGATCGTACAGACACTCGATCTACCTGTTGTAAGGATACATAGAGTGCCACATAGGGTAAAAATAAATGTGGCCTGGGGAAATCCCTGTACCGGCAAGCATGTGCGACCGAAAGTGGGTACCATGCGGTGAGGCAATATGGAGGAGACGCCGACCGTAGTGGAAAATCCAAGATGGCGGATCGATTGACCAGCGAGGGTTCGGTCGACGAAAGAGAAGCAATGGACGCGAGAGTAAAATTGACTAACGCGCTGAAGATATACGAGGAGGCCGAAAGGCGACTCCGTAGGGGGAATTTTAGGATAACAAATGCTTGTTTATTGGCTTAAATGAGTGACAGGAGATCGAAAGGCGAACTCTTCTTCTTCTTCTTTCTTAAAACATCCGCCATCATATATTGATGGTAGTGATGTGGGTACAAACCCGATCGACCGTACTAGACGAGCGATCGAAGAAAGACGATCAGGAGTAGTGATACAAGGAAAAGAAGGCGATAATAATATAGGAGGAAAAACCTCCATAGCAGTGAAAAGGTACGATGAACGAGGATGACCACGCAGGGGTCGGCCAGAATGGCGAGAATAAAGATGGCGGCTCGAGCGACCGACGAAGATCGATCGTCGAAGTGAATTACCGAGATGGATAGTGTGGATAAACAAAGCGCCGAGATCGATGGAAATCGAAGGTAAAGGGGAAGAGACTAAAGACAGTGGGGGACGCGTTAATACAAGGGTGACGCGTTCCCACACCCGGCATGTAAGGGCCGAATGGAAAACAATGGGGTGAAGAGAAGTATGAGCCGTCATGCTGTAGAGCGTGAATAAAATGAAATAAAACGCCATCCATAAGCCTCACGCGGCAATGGTACCCATGGTCTAACGAAGCCACAACAGAACAAGTAAAGAAGGCAAGCACACAAGCAATCTCTACAAAAACCGAAGTATAGGTGAGACAGAGCAAAAAAAACCTGTCCTTGTTAGGCAGGAGGCCGAGGCTGAATGAGGAACAGGAAGTTTACACCGGCTTCTTCCCTGGCGGAAGTAGTGTGGGCGTCATGTGATGGTCTTATTACTGCATCAGCCACAAAAACTCGACCTGGCAGAGCTGACTAACTGCCGTGGAATGCTATGGTCTGACATGGTAAAGTATATGATGCCAAAATGCTGTTCTACAGTATACCTATAGCCTAGTCAAGGACAAACAGTACATATGTTTACCAGGGTCCCCGAGATCATGTGGCACAGTGTTGGCTGCCTTTCGAACCCCTACATCCCCATGCATCAAGAACTTGGTGCGCTGACTGTCTTCCCCGTGTATCGTGTCCGCTGAAACAGCAGCCTACAGCACATGACACACAAATAATGCAGAAGAGATATGTAAATTAAGTTGAAAGCAGACATCATTCCATCCTTCTTAATAGGTTATACTAACTACAGTGAAGTTGCGTGTTTTATCATGTACATACAAAGGTTATAAGAGCAGCTGCATTGGGGTTTCATATTTCACTTGTCAACACTGTGAAATCTTAAATGAGAATGCTTCCAACAATATCATAAAAAAACTGAGACTGAATACTGTCATACTCAAACTGGAAGTTCTTTTTCTTCTTACAAAAAACAGGTTAGTTATATCTGCAAATGACAAATAAAGTCTAAGTACCAGCGCCTCATAAATATATTGAGATTACTCACTTAAAAAAAAAAAAAAAAAAAAAATCAGCTTAATGGTGAAAGATTTTTTTCAGTTTTAAATATAACTTTCAGAAATAACAGCACATCAGTATCAGATGTATCTAAGATCCAACCCTTACCAAAGTCATACTGCAATGATAATTGCAGTTTGGGCCACAGCATGATGAGGGCAAAGGAGGAGTAGTGGTGAACATCATACGTGTTAAACATCCGGTATTCATGACCTGTTGGTAAAACATGGTACTGTTAAAGGTAAACACTGACCGTCAACTGAAAGCAAAGGGTGGAGTGAGGGTGGAGATAAACGTGGTAGTGGTGGGTGTAAGGAAAAATGATAAGAAGTCAGCTGGATGACAAGAACAGAGCTGTAATAGGATAGGCGTCCCCGATATGAAATTGAAGCTGAAAACACCACAAGACACAAAAACACAGACACAACCAATTCAAATCAGAATAAATTGCATATATCCCAAGAAAGCTTAAAACTGTTTAAAACTGTGGGAAGATCTACCTGTTTCCACATTCTTGTCTCCTCTCTCTTTGTAATGAAGGTTCTGTTTCAGACAGATCATATTATGACAATATGTTCAAAAGATTCACGTACAGCATAATGCAATCACATCTTGAAACTACACTTTATACAATTTCCTTTGTCTAACATCTAGCGGTCAACTTTCATTTTACTTATTTTTGTTGTTATTGTCAGTTTTGTTTAGCTACTTCATCTTCTATGTCCTCTCAGTGGCAAGACTCCCCACATAAATCGGCAGAAGTCTCATCAAGACATTTCCTGTCATGGCCCTCGTGCAAACAGTCCATGACGTTTGGACTACAGTCACCCACTAAAGTAAGTCTCTATTCTGCTGCAGTTGCGGATTTAGTGATCTTCAATAGTGACTGTTCTGACTGGACTTGGCTTACCTACTGAGCCAAACTGAGTGCACCATAGGCATAACCATGGAGGAGGAACTGAAACCAGTGTCACACTGACAGCTGGGCTTTTAGGGCCAACAAATCTAAGGCATTCAACTTTTTTTTTTTAACTTTAAGATAATTATCTGAGGATTATATATATATATGATGTTATATGATGTTCCATATTTCTATTTCTAATTGTGTGTCCCACTGAAACTACATGCCAGAGTCTTCTCCATGCTTTCTTTCACATTATATCCAAGCATCAACAAAGCTAAGAAGTACAGTTTCGTTTCGGAAATTTGAGCAAAACTTTTAGAGAAGAATCAGTTCAATGGATGTGACTTGAATGTGTGCATCCATAATGCACTTGGGTGGGAGTGGAGTGCCTGGGGCTGAAACAGTCCATAATGAGAACGGTTTGAATGGAGTTCAGGCCTACCACCTCCCTGTCACCATGCCATACTGGCTGGTTAATATTCCATTCTGTTAAAGGATTCTCTTTGTCTTTCGTTCTTTTCTTTTCTTTTCACTGCATCAAAACCTTTTATTTTGTACATCATCACTTCTTAAACTTATAAATGATGCTTTTAAATAAACTTTCTCACGCTTTCTAATAAAAATATAATACTGATGACCTGTCTTTCTTTTTTTCTGTATGTTTTTTTCCTCTCCTTCTTCACTAGTAGTCATGGGCTATAACCTCCCGTCCTCCCCGCCTCTCCCAAATCACCTCTTTCACCAAGCATGATCTGACCATCTGACCATTTCTAAGCCACTATTCAAGGAAACTTTGAGTTCTGAAATGCTTCATGCTGGTACCTTTTGGGTTCCATAACCCATTAAAAACAGACAAAAAAGCAGGATCTTACATATATGATCCCGATTTCCTGGGTGAATAAAAGTATTAGCTGGTTTGCACAAAAGCTTACATGTAAAGGTACACATACACACACACACACAATCTCCATAATTCTTTGCAGTATTAATTCTCTGTTACAAACATAGCCAGCACCAAACAGTTTGAGAGAAGAACTCAATGGCGATGTTGGGGACATGTGGGTAAATGGAGTTCTTCACAGTGGACAGCAGATTTGACCTATGGGGTGGTATTCCGCAGAGAACATAAAAAATTCTGTTCAAGGTTGCACACAAGAACCATGCAGGAACCATACAATGATCCCAGAAACCTTTGGGATGCACTTAACACTTATTAGCCCATCTGTTTCCACCGTGTGTGCATGCGCACGTACGTGTGTATGTGCATATGCATACATACTCATGGTGTGTGTATGCGCTCGTGCATGTTTACGTGGTATGTGTGTGCATGCATGTGTGTGCGTATGCGCACAATAGTGCACATGCACCTGTGCATGCACAGTGTGTTTCAGGAAAAGAATGTATGCATATAGTGTGAAAACATCTTCATTTCTTCTTGGTACCTTCTAGATAAGCGAATCTGCTGTACTCCTGTACCACAGGATGAGTGGAGACGTGAGAGTTGCTTCCCATGGGGTCCAGCCACACAGTGCCTCCATCACTGACAAAGTAGAGCTCATTGAACAGGGCCGACTTGTACCAGGCAGGGAGGTGTCTGCAACAATCACAGAGCATCAACACTGTAACCTTTATCAAATATGCTGTGTGTATTCATGTGTGCATACGTGTGTGTGGATGTGTGTGTCTGTCTGTTAAAGGTGTACATGTGTGTGAGCAGCATGTATATACATGCTTGAGAATCTTTAAGTGCACATGTTTGAGTGGTCTTGATGTATGTGCATGCATATCTGCTTATGTGGGCAACTATGACTGTGGTGTGTATGAGCTTGTTTGCTTCTGATAACACTGACCAGCTGGCACACAATAGCTGTAAGCACATCAATGTGCAAAGCAGAACAGTACTCGTAAGAACAGCTCTTGGAAGAACTCTGACTTTTGCTGGGATCAAACAAAACCTGGATCTGTGTTCTGATTGGCTGAGTGAGAGGTGACGATGAGACAAAAATCACAACACTCCTCCCACTGAGAGTTCACATTCAAATCAGCGCCTTGGTCTGGGAATGTGACTGACAATCTGTTTATAAATTCAAAAGTGTGACCTTAAAACAGGTGGGTAAGATTACTTGTATATGGTGAACATGTGAAACAAGCTACCACAAATGGTCACACACAATTCAATAATACAGTACTGTGTAATCCATTCTACTTCTCAGTCAAACAAATTACTTGATTCTTACCAGTTTAACAATACAGTGCAAGACAATAAGACAATGATTCAGATTTCTCAAACAAATTAGCCACTCAATTCTGACCTGTTTTTATAGCAAGTTACAGCGCTATAGAGGGGCCTGCAGCCAAATGGTTAAAGTGCTTGCCTGGTGAGCTGACAGCGGTGAGTTTGAATCATTCATGCTGTAATATCTTCACAGATTAAAACCCCTCTCTGTTCACCCAGCATTAAATGGACGCCTGATTACGGTCAGTAAAGGTTAAGACAGCCAAAGGAGCAGGGTGATCACCACCTTCCGTAATGCAATGCCCTGGACATGGTGAATCTCTAATAGTTCAGTGCTTCTATGGCTACTAGGACTGTAACGTTTTTGTCAATAATGCATTAAAACTACATCTTGCAATAAAATTCAATGAACTGCACATCTTTGCCAAAGGAGCCATTTATTCTCACCTGTTCTGAAGTATAGGGTTCTGCCAGTCCTCAATCTTCTGTTCCCATACTGGATAATTGTCAAGAGTGTAGGCACACAGCCTGGGTCCAGCATCTTCGGTAGTGCCAAACCATCGGGCGTAGCGCCTGCAATGGTCAGCAGGTCAAGCTTGGAAAAGATGATCAACACTATCAACACTGACCTTCAGGCTGTGCCAGGTTCACTGTTAACTCTGTAGTCACAGCACAGACATTCGCACAGTCTTCAGCTTCCTAAAATCAATCTTCTCAGAAAATCAAAACCTGACAAAGACTTCATTTTTTTTTCACATTGATATGCAATATTAGTTTATTTTATTGATGAATGTTTCAAAGTCAAAATGATTACACAGTGATAGTTCAATAGAGTTGAAAATGATCTATCATCAAAATCATTATCAACACCTTTGTCACCTGCAGCCTGCAGAGGCATGGGTTGGATGAATTGTCTTCAAACTTACCAATGACATTAACTGTTACTGGTTTGCTGTTTCAGCCATACCATACACAAACAACTGAACATGCACTCTGAAGCTGCGAACTGAGAAGTCGTCATGAGGCAACCCACCAGTGGAGACGCAGCACTGCTGCCAATCACTTCGGTGGTGGCTGTTCTGTCCAATATTCTCTGGACACTACATACCAGTATCCCTACTCATGACAGTACTTGCTTAGTTGCAGAGCCAGTGTGAGTGAGCATCTCCCTCCAGGGTTGCCACCATGTCTGTCAATTGACAGTGGCCATGAACTTGCAGACAGACATGACTCCATTAACAGCATAAATGTGGTGAAACTGAGGTCACCACAAGAGAAGGGTGTGTGTGTGTGTGTGTGTGTGTGTGTGTGTTTGTGTGTGTGTATGAGTGTGTGCGTGCGTGTATAAAAGCTGTGAATTTAGTCACTCACTATCCCAATCCTTAGACCTCATTCCAAAAAAAAAAAAAAAAAAAAAAAAAAAAATCAGTCATCCAACCAAATCCAAACCTCCAAAAAGCTATCAATCTTTAGAAATAGATTATCTGTTGTTTTAATGATAAGGACGATGATCATGTTTTATAAAGACAGACAAACACAAAGGCAGCAAAAGAGAAAATAGCCTCTTTTTCTGTTACATCTGAAACCAAAGCAGCATACAGCATGATGAACAAATGAAATCACAAACTGTATATACGTATATCAGTATAAATATGTTGCTGCTGGCATCCATCCTTTTGGCACACACACAACAGTCAGGGTGTTTATCAACATCTGGCAGTAGCCAGCGCCTATCCTAATATCTCAGGGGGACCTAATTCATCTTTCTGTTATCTTGATAGTTCCAGGCTATGATTGTTCTTGGAGTGAAAGACTTTACATATTATTCTGCTTAAAAAGAGGGGACAGCAAGATGGAACAGCGATGCTCATGAGTCAGCATGTCTTCTCCCAGACCTTTTTACCCTAAATTTGACTCAGAGTATTACAAATCCAAAATAAGAGTATTTTCTATGAAAAAGTAAACCACGTTGCGGCAAACATTGTTGTTGGGCACATTTATCCAGAAATTCCTGTTCCCTTTTATTTTTGCTTCAGGGCCATCATTTTCGGAAGAGGGACATTTAGACATTTTTGCAGATAGTAGAACTCGTATGCTTGGTTCAGCACCAAAGCTAGGAATATAAATAGCTTCACCGAAACCATGCCAAAATTTCAGAGCCAAGAACTAGGGATGGGTGCTCTCGGCTAATCAGAAACATCGATACCAAGAGTGGCAAGGAGAGTATACACACTGCAGCTATTCCTCGAAATATGCAGTGTGTTGAAATGATAGTCGGATTTTTTCTGGTCATATTTTTTCCCCATGTACCGTCTTTATCGTATTTCTACGAGTATAAAATACAGCGAAATTGTATGGCTAAACAGGTCTGTTGTCCAAAGGTGAACATGGATCATCTGACCTTGTGTATTTGTTCTCAGCTGCCTTGAACTGCACCACCGGCATGTGCCAGGCCAGGCTGAAGTCCAGCTGACCCGACGACCCTTGTGACACTGTGGTCGAGGCACACACTGCTGTCGCCAGCTCCTGGCCTTTGGAGGTCCTGGCCGTGTGCTCTGCTGGTCAGAAAACACCACAACATCTAAGCACAGTCAAAAGCACTAACTGACATCCCATCTGGGGAAAACAAAGCCTTGGAGATGCAAACACTCACATGGAAAGACATTAGAGTTAAAACTATGAATAAAAATTTTCTAAATTAAAGTTTTACAAGTACCTTAAGGACTCCACCGAATAACTTAGACAAATGAATCACAAGACAAAACGTGATGCTTTTTGACCTCTTAGGTCTTCTTCAGGCAAGATACACAAACCTGTAATCCTGATACAGTTGTTACAATTCAAACAATACAAAACTAAAACAAACAAGATACCAATGCGAAGAAACAACCACATTCTTTGTAACTATTTCAATGATGTCTAACATTATCAACATGCACTGCAGAGCAGCCACAGGTGAATACCTGTTGATGATCCCAGGTGACCATCGTTGTACAGGTTGTTCCACACATTATGTCCAGAGCCTTTGGGATCAAATGCTGTGTGGTATGTCACCTTCACTCCTGGCTGAAATAAAAAAAATAACACACACACACCAATGAAAGTCCACTTCAACAATTTACATGTCATGATCAAGACTACCAAATATCATTGCTACGTATTGCCTAATAAAGGAGTAAGAACATACCTTCTTTTGGTGTGCAATTCACTCTTGTAACTTGTAAAAAGAAGAATGTGTGTAACTGTTATATGCTTGCTAAATAATACTTTTAAAAAAGAAAGCTGTTAAATTCTTTTTTTTTTCTTCACGTAAGGTATATCTTTTCAGTGACATGCGCACATATGATATGCAACCACAGAGAGAAATTTTACAGATGACAGTTGGGGTTGGGATGAGTAGATTTGGGATGGGAGGGCAGGTAACAAGAAGGGTGAGGGAAGAAAAGAGAGCAAAAGTTGATTTTTTTGGTGTGTTTAATGCTATGCTTAGATATAGACTACGTTAAGGTAAGCATCAACGCACCTTGGCAGCCGCAGCTACATTGTAGGAGCAATGCTGGCTGCTGATGGTCTGATGAATGCTGACTCCCTGAGCCACGGACCCTGTGGTGGTGCCCGCCTCTGCCTCAGTGCCCAAGGGATGCTGAAACGGCTCTGCCCAGCAGCCCCCCGAGCTGTCTGCCTTGATGCCCTGCCCATTCTTGAAGGTGAAGGTGATGCTGGCCTCAAGGTCAGAGTCACTGTCATTCCTGATGTCCCAGATGAAGGCAGCTGTGGGCAGGCTGGTGTCCTGAAAGTGAGGACTGGAGTTTGGACTTTGAACGGCAGTGACAATAACTGTTGTCAGCAGAATCAACAATGACTCAGTCTGATCTGCTGACAGCCATGCTTATTTCAAAGCTCTTAACTTCATGATTTAACTAACTATAAAGAAAAAACAAAAAGTAATCATCACTAAAAACAGTAGACAAAGAAAACTGCTATAAATAAGAGAGGCAGAAAGAAACTGAGGAGAAAGCTGTGCAAGAGACTTAAGAAACTTGGCTTTTGCATGGATTTGGGCACCAAGGACAAGGTACAGAATATATTATGAAGTTAGCTTTCTCTAGAGTTGTGTTCAGAAAGCCATACACACGGTGTTGGTCAACAACATAAACACTTTCAAGCAAAAACAAATTCCCAGAGCCAGTTTAAATGATGCCAAATTCACAGCTTCAGTGCCGATGACATATATATATATATATGTTCAGTACAGTGCAACCATACTTGCCAAAGACATATATACAATCGCCTCATTTGAGAATTTTTTCTGTTTCTATAAACATTTTTAAGTTTTGGGATTGTACTAGGCACCAATACGAAAGCTCAATATATATATAAATGATTTATTCATGAGGGAAGAGACCCACTCAGGCTTCGTTGGGTCACTGCAGGGTGTTATTCATAGCATCTCTCAGAGAGTTGGAGACAACGTTTTCAAAATGGCAGATGACGAACCAAGCCTGGCCCAAGCGGTGTAAGGAGAAGGCCTGTAGCGAAGGATTTATGGCGAGTGACAGAATGATGAAAAAGTTCTAAAAATCATCCAGGATGAAAATTTTGACTACAGTGTTTGGTGTGGAAAAGCCTATTCAGCAGATTCACTCCATGAAGATGACGAAGGTGAGACTGGCGATTTGCAGTGTGGTGGTGGTAATGTTGCAGAGCTAGATATCACTCATATTCTAATTAAGAGAGCACACAAGTTGAGAAGAGACAGCAAAGAAAGAAGCTGAATGTAGTTCAGCCGCCGACCCAGCTGTGACCCCAGCCATAGTCAGTCCACTGCTAAGCCACAGACGAAAGGGGTAAAGAGTGGGCATGAAGAGCAGGCGTGGTGGGAAGGTGAGTGAGCCTGTGTTTAGAGCACATGGTGTGGCACAGATTACGTTGAATCAAGGGACCAGCCGGAGCCCCCAGGCCAGACAGGAGTACTTTTCCCACTTCACTGCAGCTGTGCACTTTCTTTGCTGGTTTCTGTGTTGGGCGTGTGTGAAGAAGTGACTGACAGAGGGGGGCGTGGGCATGGAGAGGGGGCATGGCAGTGCAAGAGAGAGAAGGCATTATTGTGATTGTGATGTCATGACTGTGTTGTTGTGTGTTCGAGCGTGCGTGCGTGTGTGTGTGTGTGTGTGAGATAGAGATTTTGTTGGAAAAGGGGGAGAGAAAACAGAGAGAGACCTGAGAGAGAGAGAGAGAGAGAGAGAGAGTGTGTGTGTGTGTGTGTGTGTGTGTGTGTGTGTGTGTATTGATGTGAGTTGTGACTGGCTTACATGTACATTTTCCTGTCACAGGCGAGAGGAGAGGAAGAGGTCTATGTGGCAGACAGCCTGCGCAGCAACAGTGCAGAGGGTGATGGGTGGTCCTTGACCATCCCATTGTCCAGCCTAATATGACAGTACCAGAGATCCTCCAGTTTACAGGACAGCCTAGCCTCAAGAAAAGACCTCAGGGAGCAATGCCAGTTCACTACTAGGAGCTGTTTTTGAGAGACACTCTGGTCCGCATTTTGTTGATCCACCAACTTGTGTGGTGAAAAGGCACTTTGGTTCCTGAATAGCTCAAATGACAGGCAAGCAGGCAACTAGCAGGAAGTGCAAGGTGTGCACAAAGCATGGCATCTGGAAGGAGACTGTGTATGAGTGTGCACAATGCCTCTCTCACCCTGCCCTGTGTACAGACCCATGCTTCAGAGTGTACCATACCACCAAGCATTACCAACACTGCAGTGCACACACACACACACACACACACACACACACACACACACACACAAAGCCCCATAAAGTCAGTTTTGTATTTCTGTGTGCTTTACATTTTACCTCATCAGTTTCTTTTTCAAATTAGTGCTCTTTCTTTTCTGAATCTAAAATGAAAGTAACGCTGTGCTGACCACAATGCAAAACAGAACTGCCTGTGTACAATTCTGAAGTTTTGGATTACAATTCAGTACTACTGTTTCCATAAAGGTATGGAAACATTTATTTTGATTTCCTATCTACTTTCTGATTTTATTCTTGTGTTTTTACAAACTCTTTATAACATATGATCCTACAGTATGAAAAATTTATTTATCTCACATTTATGGTAAACTTAATACTAACCAACATGTTACATAAACTTAAAACTGTTATAAAGAATAGTCTGTTCATTTTTCTTTAAAAGAAGTATGGGTTATGAATACTCTCTTGCAATAGTTTCAATGCTAGAATGTTTTGTTAATTATTACCCTCCGCAGCCAAAAATAGCTTGGCAAATAAGGGGAAGCTACCAAAACAAACCACGGCACTGACGTGGTCAAGCACAGAAACCTGTCAAGAAGAAGCTCCTCCACAGAAAGGCTCCTTAATCTGAAGACGCTATTTGGTCTTTCCCCAAGCTAGATTTACCTAACAATATTAAACCTTCCACATAGTGGTGGGTAGGTGAAGTGTTCCCTGGTGATGAACCTGCAACTACAAGCCAGTAAGACTCACTGTTCCCCATGGTCAAACGTGCCGTATTTTCTACTGTCAGTCTATGAAAACTCTCTTGTTTTTCCTCCTATGCATCATCTGGAGAAAATACTCACATTAACTACTTGTTACAGAATCCTAGCTAACGGATAAGAGTTAGTTTTCCTGTTTTTTAGAAGACCTTTTGATCTGAACAGTCTCAAAACAAAGGTAACCCTGTCAGCAGCTGATAATTACCAAATGAGGAATGTCTGGAATATCCTGGCTTGGCAATAAGTCAGGTTGGTGAAAACACTGGAACTGCAACAGGCTTTTGGTAACACTGGTTTCTACTGAACCACCCTCCAATATTATTTACACTATGTATATATGGTTGAATGACTGGTTCATTATCTGTCATAAGTTCAGTTACCTATATGACTTTCAGGATGAAAATATTATTCTGTAATTCATGGTTCTCAGAAAAGGCAGGTTTTACAGTGTCTGGGTCAGAGATAACTCTTGATTTATGTGGCATCAAGCATTCCAGTCAATTTTGTGTTTGTTTTAGAATCCATATGTAAACAAAAGAATACCAAAAAAAACAGAATACTTAACATTTCTTCCAAATGTTGTGTTTAATTTGTGTGGGACATGATGTGTCTTATTATTAGACAAGTGCCACTTCCCTACACCACACAAGCCTAAAAGTGAACATATTCCAGCACAAAAATCAAAAGAAACAGTCATGAATAATGTTTATTTCATTTTCTGCCATGCTTTATTCTTTTCATGCATTTTTAATAAAATGAATAACGTGTATGTGTTGAATGAGTTATGATCGTTGATATTTCTATCATTTTTCCATTTTGGGAGGGTATGGGAGATCTTCCATATAAAAATTCAACAATGAAGGATTTGCTCGCAACACTCTTAACTGCCGTATCACTATCAGTAACACGTCTAAGATGAGAAAAGAGTCCAAAAGAAATGCTACTGCAGCAGATATTTTTTGTGGTGTAGCATGCTACATACGGAAGTGCAGAAACTGATCCTGTAAAACCTGCCATTAATGATTATGAACAGAAACTAAAGAGAATCAGGTTAAATGAGAGAGAGAGAGAGAGGGGGGGGGGGGAGAGAGAGAGAGAGAGACAGAGAGAGAGACTGACAGACAGACAGACAGACAGAGACAGAGATAGAGGCAGAGAGAAAGACAGAATGATAGACAGAAAAATGAACGGACTTTGGAGGATGGGAGCGGAGGTGAAGAGTTACCTGAATAACATGTAACCCCCCCCCTCCCCCCCCCTCCCGATTTGCCAGTTTCAGAAGAGAACATTTTGAAAAAACAAAGATTTTCCCCAAAAACAAATTAACCCTTGAAATCAGCAACCTATTTTCACAAGCTCTCATCTACATGAAAAAAAAAAACCCATGTCAAAACACCCTAAGATCTGCACCCTTCCTACCTTGTAGTCATGAGGAAAGATGGGTGATATCTGCCGACAGGTGAGGGTGACAAAATGTTCAGGTATTCTGTACACAGTCCAGGCGCGTGGGTAGAGAGCATGGTAGGTGGCCTGCTCGCCAGGGAATTCCCACTTCCAGGATTTCAGGGCTTTGCCTTTCTTCTTGTGCGAAGACAACACCTGCTGGTAAACTGTTTCCCCATTCCGCCGGAGTGTTAAGATGAACTGTGGATGTTGAGAAAAGAAAACTATACAGACAGTCTGCACAACAACATTCCAAAGAACAAAATGTGTTGTGTGGACCACAAGTGTTTTACAATACAATCTGTCTCTACATTTTTAATCTAGATTTGGACTTCTCTGACTTGAGAATGTAAGTACACGCAGATAAAACATTTATGTAATCAAGACAGCATTTTTTGAAAAATAAAACAAAACATTTAAAAGAAAGTCATTTTCATATTCTTCTTAATATTTGAATTTTATTAAACAATAGAAACAACACCTGTGGCCTCAGTGAACTCCATCATTATTTTGACAGCCGCTTTAAAACAAACAAACAAAAAGTGTGTGTGTGTGTGTGTGTGTGTGTGTGTGTGTGTGTGTGTGTGTGTGTACAATAGAAACAACACCTGTGGCCTCAGTGAACTCCATCATTATTTTGACAGCCGCTTTAAAACAAACAAACAAAAAGTGTGTGTGTGTGTGTGTGTGTGTGTGTGTGTGTGTACATGCGCGCGTGCGTGCATGTGTGCGTGTGTGCACACGCATGTGTGTGTGTGTGTATGTGCATGTGTGTGTATTTGCGTGCACACGTGCGCGTGCATGTGTGTGTGTGTTTGTGTGTGTGTGTGTGTGTGCGTGCATGCATGTGTGTGTGTGTATGTGAGTGTAAGTTCACAGACACATGCATATTTTCACATGTTGTGTGTGTCTGAATCAGTACAAAGGAATGCTGAAAATGTACATTTGCTTACATATGAATCATCACAATGTCAGTTGTTAAATTCAGGCCTGATTACAACACCCAGGGGGATACTCATCCCAACAGCTTGGAACTGGTCATCTATTTTACGCTACCTGACACCACCAGAATTACACATAGAAAACTGGCCACAAAACACACACACACACACACACACACACACACACACACACACACACACACACACACACACACACACAAAGAGAAAAAAGAAATGCTAATTTTTCTGTTGGATGCCCACAGGTACAAAATTACAGTCTGTCAAGTGAGTGTGGTGTGTGTGTGTGTGTGTGTGTGTGTGTGTGTGTGTGTGTGTGTGTGTGTTAGTCTCAGTGTCTCACTGTCTGAGAATTTGTATGCCAGAAGTGAGAATGTGCACATGCATGCATGTGTGTGTGTGTGTGTGTGTGTGTGTGTGTGTGTGTGTGTGTGTGTGTGTGTGTGTGTGAGAGAGAGTGTGTGTGTGTGAGAGAGAGTGTGTGTGTGTGTGTGTGTGTGTGTGTGTGTGTGTGTGTGTGTGTGTGTGTGTGTGTGTGTGTGTGAGTATGTGTGCATATGCATGCTTATGTGTGTATATGATTGTGTGTGTTTCTGTAGGTTGAACGCAGAGATGTGCATGTATCTGTGCGATGGAAAGGTACAAATACACATAGTCTTTGACTTTATTAATTTGAGGACGGATTCATAATGTCTGTATGCCTTTGTCATTTACAAAAACCTGCACATACTGGGTGGTTTCTGGCAGGTGAATGTGTGAAGTCTACTCTCAATTCAACAAAAATTTAGATTGTCAAGCTAGGCCATCTACCTTACCTTAATGATTCCTCTCTCTGTTTTTTTTTATTTCACAATCTCTTAGTTTGCTATCAAAGATAAATGAGTTACACATTAAGTCTGCAATTCCTGGTTTAAGGAGGAAGAAGATACCTGATGTGCTCCGGGAACTTTTTACATATGTGCAATGGGAGTAACAATCAAAACATCTCCCGTAATGAAAATCAATTTGTGCCTTGGAAACTTTTGGATAAAGAGAACATGAACACCGCTGTCACATCATACTCAAAACAGTTAAAAGCTCAGCTGGGTTTAAGTACTTTAACCGTCTATCTTGGCAGAGTACCAGCAACCAATATTTTGCAAAATATGTCATCTTCCTTGAGAGCAGAGCATCTGAACAATCAAAATAGCAATGTAGGCACCTGAACAATCCAAAAAAGCAATCTGTAGATCATCTCAACACGATGATCTGGTGAACAAGGTTGTGCAATGCCATATCATTTAAATAGGGATCACTGTAAGGCTGTGATTTACTCATGTGAACAAATAGTTCATCTGGTTAAGAACAGATTCAAATTCAATTTACAACACAAAATGACAAGATTACCTGATCTGCCTGCACTTCCTTGTAGTGGTACAAGCCAGGTGACATCTGGAATCGGCAAAACTCTCCTCGGTACCCACGACCAATGGTTCCACATCCAATGCCTCCAATTGGACATCCTTAAAAATGAAAGATAATGACACTGATAATAATATGATAGAGATAAACCACTAGTGATAACATGAGTTCATAGTGATACTAATTTTGACTTTCATAATGGTGAAAAACATCCCCTAACAATGGGAAGCAAATCCTGAAAACCTAAGCCATACTGGAAAATAACATGTCATTTTGGAGACAGTTTCAGCTTGTTTGTGAATGATACTGCTTTGGCATTTCATAAGTTTTCAAACCTAAAGACTCAAATTCAATCACTTACACAAGTAATGTTAAGATTAACCCTTCAATACACCCATAGAAAATTTGATGAATCAATGATTTTATAGGTTTCAAACAAGGTTTTCAGTAGCAGTGCTTTTTTTTTTTTTCTCCCAAATGAAAGTTTCAAATTGATGCTCATAAATGATGGTACACTAAGACTTTCTTTTATTTATTTTCTTTTTTTTTTCCACATTATCTCTTCATCTTTACCCATATATGTATGGTCATCGGACACTCTATTCTTAGTATTATCATAATATTACATTTCAATTTATGAGTGATTTTAGAAATGTGAAATAAAAAAAAAGAAAAAAAGAAGAGAAATGTAAGGGGAAAGACAATGAAATCAGGTCAACGGTTTTCAAGGTAGCACACACAGTCAGTCAGATGGACAGCGTGTCATACGCACAAACAGGGTTTAAAAGAAAATACCCTACATCGCCACCTGTTACACAGGGCATATTTCACTCCCATCTGCTGCTAGACAACAGTGAACATTTTTGCCCGTGCAACTTGAGCGATGACTTGTAAAATAATTCCGCAGAGATGATATGGTTCTTTGATATGGAAAGTATGGATTATAAACCGTTCAAAGCTTGGTCTCTGAAGAAAGTCTTTAAAAAGTACTCTAAACAATAATGACAATTTTTAACAGAAATATCACTCTCAGCAAGATGATGAGTGATAATGTTCAATTAAAATAACGGTTTCGTTTAGGAAAGGCAGAAAGAAACAAACAAAAAACTTACCATATATGGGTTTGTGGCCCATTTGATTCAGCTGATCAATGTATGGTTGTCTGCCTTCTCTTCTTTTGTTGATCCAGAAGAACATATACCTGTAAATCATATGTGTGTAGAATTTTTCTTATCAACAAAAAGACAATTTAATAACATGGAGGTAAGACGTTAACTGAGTTTCATTCAACCAGAGCGGTGTGGGGAGGAGGATGGTAGGGGCAGCTGACAGATGAACTAGTCTGCCAAAAATCATGGTGTGGACGAGGAGAAAGGGGATGGAGGGAGAACAGCTAGAGACAGGGGTGGTGGAATGTGTACTATGAGTGCAGGAAAAATGGGACTAACGGCACAAAGAAGGGAATAGAGTGAAAGAGGCTGAGAAGGCAAAAGAAACCACAATTTGTAAGGAATACATAAGTTCCACCACTGACCTGAAATTTTCCCACTGTTGAGGAATCAGCAACATGGCAGCTACATCACAGAAGCTGCCATGTCAATCAACATAATAACAATAATGACTGTTTTACTTCAAGGTTTATATGTAAATGGAAGAGAAACCATACATTTTCTGAAAGGGAAGGAAAGTTCTGATCAAATGGACACCTGAGGTACAATGAAGGTTAGAATAAGACTACTGTAAATCTTAAATCTGAAAACAAAAGAACAGCCTTTAAAAAAAAGTAAGCATTCAAATTTCAAGCACCTGTCTACATTTGTCTCATTCTGAGACTATGAATTCTCATGTTTTTTTTCTTTCCTTTTTTTCCCCTCTCTTCACTCATTCTAGTTCTCAAATACACAGCCAGAATCAGATTCCTCCTGCTGAAATCCCAGTGTTGACATTCTAAAGGGAGATCAGCATCATCTGTCACAAAAAGCTCATTATCATATCATTGTCCAGAGGAAACAGGTGTTACACTGCTGCTAAAATTACTATTAGGTGGTTTTCTGTAGCACTGAAGGGCAGCTGCACTTTAAAAGTTAACTTGAACTTTAAACACCTGATTTAACCATTTCTTTTTACTGATGCTGACAATGATGATTCCAGCACTACCTAGTGGTAGGTGCTGCATGATCAGACAAAGGACAGCTAGATAGCATAGTGCTCCCCTCAGTTAAACCCCAACTATCACAGTCTCGGCCTATAACTTAATCCTACTTTAATTCATGGTCATTAAATGACACCTCACAGTTACATAAACATAACATGCTGCAAGAACACCAATTAAACTTGAATCCTGTGATCAGAAGTGGAGAAGGTCACTCCAGCCAGAAAAGTGTAATATCCTGCACACGAGGAGGCGCAGAACCCGAAGAAGGCCTGCAACCAGCACAGTCACCAATTTGAGAGTGTGACTTCAAAGGTAAAACACTTCAGCAGCACAAGTGGGATGCTCATGTTAACATCCTGGACAGCAACGGCCCTGAGCTTCTTGTAAAGGAATTTGAACACCCCCAAGAGGAATGCCAAGGAATATTGCCCTCATCCAACCTTTGCTGGAGCATGTAAGCACAGTCTGGCATTCCCACACATGGACTCTCATGACTAAGTTTAGACGCATGCTGCAAGATGGGTATCCCACGACTACTGTTACACTATATAAGACCTGGAGACCAGCTGATGCAGCCTAGATGGTTCCAAGACCGAATACATGAAAGCCTGCCTCACCAACATCTTTAGTGAAAGAATGACATGTCCCTAAAAGCTTTCGCTATGAGGACATAAAACTCAACCATTAACAACAACTTTGAAGTTCCACTGAGGGCTCCTGCTGATTGACTACAGCCACACCCTAACCAGCTGCACCAGAAGAACCATCACCAGGCTAACTTGGTGATTATGATATCTTTTCCGACCTCACTGAGTATGTGAAGTCCACCTTCTTTCCTCACACAATACCTCAACTGAACTGTCTCTTGGAGGATGTTGATACAGCGTTTTTTTTTGTTTTTTTTTTCAAAAAATTTTCCCAAAGCATAGAGCAGTATGAATACATAAACAAAACATAAAGCATCAAATGTACATTTCTTATGTTTTTTTTTTTTAGTATTTAGAGCAGAGAGACAGAGAGAGAGAGAGAGAGAGAGAGAGAGAGAGAGAGAGAGAGAAGAAGAAGAAGAAAATATGGGTATCAATAGCATTTCAAAGATTGGGTACATTTGTTGCGTATTATCCGACATGCTGTTAGTAGGATGCATGCATATGCACATGGTTACATACAGACATCTTTTGCTGAATCATATTGGCCTCAATTATAATTTTGCATTATCAAGATATAGTCAGTTCCCTAGAAATGTTGGTAATTAAATAACTTCTCTGTATTGTATGTATAGTTATGGTAAAGGGTCAATATTGCATAGTAATGGGATACCTGTAGACCATTTATTGCAAAAATGTGTGTGGTCCATTTTTAAATATGCATTATATTCTTCAGTTTTATATCTTATTTTTAACTTATTGAGAAACACGTTTAATTGTGGGACATTGTTTTTTGCTTTGCAGTTGAATATGTAATATTTTGCAAAGATCATTATAAAGTTAAATACTTCATCACTAGTAATAACACTGTCATGACCAAGCAAGACAAAGGATTCCGTGATCCTAGTATTCTCTGCATTTATACATTTCTCTTTCATTAGATTAGTAAGTGAATTCCAAAATATCTGTGCATGTCTGCACTTCCAAAATATATGATCAATGATACAGCGTTTTTGTGGGACAGCTTTAGGAGACTGAACCTCCAACACACACTTTCATACTATCAGACCTGCCCCCCCCCCCCCCCCCCTTCCTTCCTTCCCCCTTTCTCTCCCCATCAGATACCTAGGGAGCTAGACAGCGCCATCTTCCTGATTTGAAGTGGGTGGGATTCTGTACTAGGCATGACTGGGCACTGCCTTGTACTAGCCTTACTGGAAGTGTGGAAGTATTAATGGAATTCACACTTTTTTTTTTTCCTGGTATTTAGCATATTCCCCAGCTACAAGTGGTGTCATCAGATGTTAAATGTTGGTGAGGACTAAAACTAAAGGAGGAGATGAAGAACAACCTCTTCAAGGGGGGTCCGGGATAGTGTGGGTAGGGACAAGCATTAAGCGTGGGTTAAAACAAAAAACACCACTTCTTTTCCTTCCATTTCTCTCTCTCTCTCTCCATCTCTTTTTGGCACCAGACCAACAGCTGGATACACCAAGTGCAGCAGAATCCTCAAACACATGAAGTGTTTATATACAGCCTGGAGTATGCACATACTTATGGCACTCTTGCTGCCATTTATCACATGTACCCTTTCTTACCGAGTCAGTCCTGACTGGCTTTGGGATTCTATTATGAACCTCGGTAAGCTCAGTGGTCTGACCCTACAGTGGAACTAGACTCTGTCTAGAGTGTAAATCAGAGTCTTTGTCCGTCTTTCACTCTACTGTCTATGCCATCATATCCATCCACTGCTTTTCTTTTGCAGTACTTAGCTAAGCTATAGCACTAAGCCAGACAACGTTGTTCATGAACCAACCATTAAGTTGGGAGACCTGTCCCTCATGAACCTGGGGCCGGTTTCATGTGGCGTTCGTAGCAGATCATGAACTAGTTCGTAGCGAAAAAAAGTTCGTAGCAGTGAAAAATGCGTTTCATGACGACTACGTAGAGAGATTTTGTTCGTAAATAAGTTCGTAACTTTAGTGGTGCTACCCCCCACCACTAACTCTGTTCGTAGCTACACTGACTGCACAGCCGCTCAGCTTTATCAGCACCCAGACTGTTTGTGTGGAGGGTGTGTGTATATTTAAGGTGTGTGTGAGCCACGAGCTTCACAGAAAAAGAAGAAGGCTGACCACGTTCCACGAACTCATTTTATATTAGACAAGATTTTCTGAGAACACGTCAAATTTTCTGTGATCACACCACGCGTGTGCATGTGAGAAGTTTGTGACGGTAAAATGCCTACATTTCTCTCTCTCTCTCTGTCTGTCTGTCTGTCTCTTTCTGTCTGTCTGTCTGTCTGTCTGTCTGTCTCTCTCTCTCTGTGCCAGCCCTGATGTGGCCCCTTGCGGTCGGCTGGGCTATAAGCAACATTATCTTATCTTATCTCTCTCTGTGCCACCTAGCCCCATCCCAATCACCTTTGTACTGTCATCAGTGATTTTCATTCTACAGACGAGACTGCCTTGCACCCACAAAACAGATACTGTTTGCCTTGCGAAATTATGTAAATGGCAGATTTCAAGAAGTTATGGGCGAATATTTTGGTGTGCACGTGAGCGCGCGTGCACGCACGCCCATGTGTGTGTGTGTGTGTGTGTGTGTGTGTGTGTGTGTGTGTGTGTGTGTGTGTGTGTGTGTGTGTGTGTGTGAGGAGAGAGAGAGAGAGAGAGAGAGAGAGAGAGAGAGAGAGAGAGAGAGTGAGTAGTTAGACTAATAATCGGTGTTTAACTTGTGAATAGCTGTAAATTGAACCTTGCCACTTTCAAAAGATTGATTTTTTTTTCACAGGCGTGTACTGACGCTGCACATGAGATTACAAAATGGTCTTAACAGCCAATGCCCAAAATAAGCTGCAGTAGAATCATGGCAAAATACTCTGTTACTCTTTTTCCAATGCTTGTAAAATTAACATGTGCTGTCCTGAATATCCAGAACACAAAATTTTAGTTTATCATCCGTTTGTGATGCTGTGTAAGAAGAAAGCTCTTGACAGCTGTGAACTCCACACTCAGTTTGCTTGCAGCTCGTACTGAACTACGTAATTCTAGAATTTGGAATTATTGTGATAAAAATCATAATAGAAACTCAAGTGCAACCGAATCTTCAGGAAATTAAAATAAATTCTGGGAAGAGAAATATCATAGCTGGGTTCTCTCAAGTTTTTTCACAGACTGAGATGTGCAATATTTGGAGCATTTGGACAAAAATCAGAGAATGTCCTGGAAACATTCCCCACCTCACATACACAAACCTGCACACACACACACACACACACACACACACACACACACACACACACACACACACATACACACACGCACGTATGCGCGCGCGCGCACGCACGCACACACACACACACACACACACACACACACAAACACACAAACACACACACACACACACATACACATCATCGTCATCATCTCACATTTTCATGAGCCATTTATAATCATACTAACCTAGATGTTGCACCAGCAAAAAACATAAAAATCAGGATTGGAGTGAAAGATTTCAATAGAAATAAAGATATTACAGTACACTTGAAATTTATTTTGACTCTCTCTCTCTCTCTCTCGGACTCCCCCCTCAATACTATCGTCGACTCTCTTCACGTATACAACACATACACGCACACGCGCGCGCCACACACACACACACACACACACACACACACACATATACACACACACTCTCTCTGTCCTCTCTCTCTCTCTCTCTCTCGCGCACGCGCGCACACACACACACACACATAAATAGAGAGAGCTATTTTAGTATTTATGACTTGTGGTCGGCTGAACTACAAAGAATTTGAACTCTCTCTCTATCACACACACACACGCACACACACACACACACACACAAACACACACTCTCTCTCTCTCTGTCTCTCTCTCGCACACACACACACACACACATATAAATAGAGAGAGCTAATTATGACTTGTGGTCGGCTGAACTACAAAGAATTTGAACTCTCTCTATCACACACACACGCACACACACACACACACACACACACACACACACACACACACCAGTCTCCCTTCCTCACCAAGTTTGCCTTTTTCTCAGCTATCCCTTCTCCATCCTTTTATTCCTTCTTCTTTTTCTATTTCTTTTTCTCCCTTAGTCCACCTACCCTCCCTTTCCCCTCCACCACACCTCTCTCTCCAGAGGAATGTGAGAGTCTACTGACACAGCTGTTTCCTGACCAGTGATGAAAACTGATCCTTCCTTGCAGGAAGGAATGGCTCCAACTTTGTTTATAACATGCATTTAGTCAGGATAAACCATAAGTTGCCCTCAGACAAGGAAGTCAGAAACGTAGGCATGAAGATCGCTGTGCGTGATCATGGGATCGGTCACTAAGACAGCATAGGAAAGAAATCAAATGAAAATGCTTGAATACAGATGAGTGTGTGCGTGTGTGTGTTTGCGCGCGTGCGTGTGTGTGTTTTGCGCGCATGCGTGTGTGTGTGTGTACACTGAACACAAATGCAGACTGATTATTGTTTTACTCCTAACTACACGCAATCAATATTTGTGGTATGGAATTCGTTGCTGCCAGTCGCCACCATTTCCGTCGCACATGTTTGGTAATTTCCGAAAGAAGCGGGAAATCACGCGTTTGTGCCCAACGTAGCAAAGAACACGTTCGTAGGTGTGTTGTGAAACCGGCGTAACTGATTTACGAAACAGTTCTTTGCTACGTGGATTTTGGGCTTATGAACTATGTTACGAAAACAGTTACAAGGAAGGGCTACGAACGCCACATGAAACTGGCCCCTGGATATATCATACTACAACTAGAACAAACTTTCATCTGCTTGTCTTCCAGACTGCTTGTGAACATTTCTAAAGTGAGGTGTATTTCAGCTATCCTTACTTGTATGGCATCCATGCATCATTATATTCCCCCCAACCCTTGACTTTGCAATGAAAGCATTTTAACCAAGGGTTGCAATGAAAAAGGGAACCCTTTATCTGATCTAAGAGTTCAAGTCCATCAAGTGCAGACTGAGATGCACTGACCAAAAGCCAGGCCATTTGTCTCTTGGTCATTCGCTTTGGATACCTTGCTCACTAAAACAAAAGTTAGGCTTGTCTCCTCGCAGGCAGGATGCTCTAGCCCTCTGTAAGCAGGTTTCATAGGGGGCGACTGCAGGCAGAAATTTAAAACAAACTTAAAGAAAAAATATTGTTCTTCCAAACGAAAGAGACAAACATACTTCTGAACAAAAGAGACAAACAAATTACAAGACAAAATATGACACGTTTTGACCCAGTTGGTCTTCTTCAGGCAAGAGAAAAAACATTCAAGACAATGAAAACAAATAACACAAAAATCACTATTCCACATCCATTTTGCACCCAATTTGTGGAGGTAAGTGTTTGTTCATTCTTCGTTTTCACTGTCTTAAATGTTGTTCGTCTTGCCTGAAGAAGGCAAAACAGGTCGAAATGCTTCGTGTTTTGTCTTATAATTTGTCTCTTTCATTCAGAGGAACAGTATTTTTTCTTTTAAGTTTCCCCTGTAAGCAGTGTAACTCAAACCTTTGGATTCAACACCCATCTTGCGCTGAATTTGAGAAGGCAAGTGATTGTTGTTCTTCGTTTTCATTAAACTGAATGTTATTTGTCTTGCCTGAAGAAGAGGCTGAAACGTGTTCTTTTTTATCTAGTAATTTGTTTGTCCCCTTTTTCTGGCAGATTGATTATGATTAAAAAAAAAAAAAATCAACCTTTTGGGCATAGTCCTTTAGCAAAATTGACAATTACTCCCTATACTTTTCTCCTTGAATACCGAAAAGCAACTTTCTCAAACTTGCATATTAGTATGTAAATTTGAGAAAATTGCTTCAATCCTCTGCACTTGACGCAGAAGAATACAGTGACTGGAAAATGATTCCTGCCCTCCCAGGTGGACACCTGGTCTTCAGTGTCACTCCCTGTGGTCGTCTGAAAAAAGTCACTATACATGTCTAAAAGACAGGAAAGCCCTCGAGAGTGCATGGGCAGCAGGGACAACTTGGAAGCAGGTGTGCAGACAGACATCCTTATCATGGACTTTTCGAAGGCCTTTGATAAAGTGAACCACAGCCTCCTGCTCCAAAAGCTCCAACAGTATGGCATCAGGGGACAGGTACTCTGCTGGATCCAATCCTTCCTCTGGAAAAGACGACAGGCAGTTGTTGTAGAGGGTTCTCAGTCTACTGATGTGAAAACCGGTGTGCCCCAGGGGTCAGTCTTAGGCCCTTGCCTATTTCTGGCCTATATAAACGATCTCCCAGACACTGTCACATCCAAGTCAAGGCTGTTTGCTGATGACACTGCTGTCTACAACGTGGTCACTTGCCAGGAAGACCAAGCCCAGCTGCAACAAGACCTGGACCACCTTGCTGAGTGGGAGGAAAGCTGGGACATGCAGTTCCACCCAGGTAAATGTACCACACTCCCAGTCACCAGACGCCAGACCACCCTCGACTTTCCATATAAACTACATGGCCATACCCTGGAGAAGGTAACAGCATCAAAGCATCTGGGCATCACTCTCCACAAGGAACTGAACTGGGACCATCACATTGATGCTGTTGCCACAAAAGCCAGCAAAACTCTTGGCTTCCTGAGACGGAACTTTAAAATCGGCTCAACTGAACTGAAGGAAAAGGCATACCTTGCGTTTGTAAGACCAATTCTTAAATACACCAGCTCAGTCTGGGACCCTCACACCCAGGGGAATATCAGCAAGCTCGAAGCAGTATAGCGGCGTGTGGTGCGCTTCGTTCTGAACTGCTACTATAACACCTCGAGTGTGAGTAACATGCTGGACTACCTGGGCTGGCCATCACTTCAGGACCGCAGGAAAAAGGCAAGGATCAGCATGCTGCGGAAGATTCGGAAGATTCGCACTGGCAAGGTCCAAGTAATTTTGTAAACCACAGCAAGCTGCAGTCAGCGCCATGCCGCAAGAGGAGAGGCCATGACCAGCAGTATAAACAAATACAGTGCAGGACAGACTACAGACACTTCTTCTCGCAGACCATCAGGGACTGGAACGTCCTTACCCCGGAAGAAGCTGAGGAAGCTACAGCTACTGACACTCTTGGCAGCTCACAGCTCTCAAGAGGAGAGTAGAACCAACCAACCAGCAGTCCCATTCCCCCTCCCCCCCCCCCCCCCCCCCCCCCCCCCGCATTGTTAGTGTTATAAAATATGGCACCCTTCCTTTCTCTACCCCCCCCCCCCCCCCCCCTCGCCAAAGTAAGTGCAGCACAAAAAAAAATCAGCAAGTTGATTGTGGCTGCTCAACCCGATGAAGAAGAAGAAGAAGGGACGATCATTCGGGGAAACCACGCGGGAGATGAAAGCTCACATGCATGCAATTGCAAAGCATCCGGTGCATCACAACACACACGTTAGCGGCCTAAAAAGAACCGATATTGTAGATAACTGGCAGTCTGTGAGCGGAATGATGATTATGAAGCTTACCTGAAACTCAGCCCAATGTACTGTGGAATCTGATTCAGTCTTGGCTGGAAGAACGGGTGACATTTTCGATCACAAGAATAACTCAATGGAACTCTCCATCCGAAGTCTGGCAGTCCAGGTATCTGTTCTCGGGGTGTTGTCGAACTTTCAGACGGACTTACACATGCCATGTTGAAACAAACTGAAAGACCTTCACAATGCACACGCACTATGCAAATGCAATATCACTGAATGAAACTTTTGGTGGACCTAAAATCGACACAGCAAGTTTCTCGCCAACTCAACTTTTACTTCTGAACTACTTGGGACAGCTGGGCAGCTAACATTATCGGAAACTTGTGGGTGAGGTGGGGGGTTGAGAAACGCCACAAAAGAGGCTGTTGTTGTCAAAGACTTATAAATAAAATCAACTGTATTTTCATATAATTTCATAAAAATCCTGTTTATTCTGCACTTGTCTCTCATCAGTTATACAAACATAGGTTAGAAATCTTTAGAATCATTCGTATTTCAAGATGTTACGACATCACAGAATAGTGACGTATTACGCAGAAAGCAGACGCCTTTTGTACAATGTCTGATGTTTTGACGTGTAAGACGAAGATCAAACTAATTTCAGCATTACAACTATGTTGAATTGATCGGAATATCTTCTTATTTTAAACGAACGAGCTCAGAGCACACTGTTGTAAGAACCTGGGCTGATGTGTGTCAGGTCTGTTTTTCCTTTTGAATAGTCGAGTAAAAGTTTGGTGAGCCAGCATACAATTCGACAGAGCTGGGTACTACTCTGATTAATTTAAAGATTAAAAGAACTAGCTCCATATCTTAGTCCAGAAATTCACTGTGATCATCATGATGAAACTGTAATGAAGCAGAGTTTTCTGTATCTTTCGTTTTTATATCATATTTGTATAAGTGTGGTATGAGCTCCAAAATTTTCAGTCTGTGATGCTTTGTGTGTATCATAGTAAAACAGTATACTTTTTATAATTATCTGCGCGTAGCAGCAAAGACTGTCCAAATTCGCGCTGTAAAATTTGTGTGGCAACAACGCCTTGCAGGAGGCATTCAAATGGTAAGACCACTTTAAGAATATGGCAGTATAACTTAAGAATATGGCAATATAACTTGGTCTCAATTTTTATTAAGATGTAACATTCATAGAACTAGTGACTAAGGATGGTGACACAGTGGAGACAGATAGGGGTAAGGCAGATATTTTGAATACATTTTTTTCTAGTGTATTCACAAGGGAAGATACTAAAAATATGCCTATTCTAAGTCCAGCTTCAAGGTCAAAAGGCATAGTATTAGAAAATATAGACATTTCTGTGGATGCAATAAAAAAGAAACTACAATCTCTAAACCCTAATAAGGCATGTGGTCCGGATGCCATCCCATCAAGAATACTGAAAGAGCTAAATGAGGAAATGGCCTTCCCACTTTATATACTCTTCACTAAATCTGTTAAAGAAATGATAGTACCTTCAGATTGGAAAACAGCTACAGTCATTCCAGTATTCAAAAAAGGTACAAGAACAGATCCAGGAAATTATAGACCAGTGAGTTTAACATACCTTATATGCAAAATTTTAGAATCATTTATTAGAGAGGCTATTATTAAACATATGACAGAAAATAAATTATATGCTGAGTGTCAACATGGATTTCGTGCAAAAAGATCTTGTGTGACTCAACTTTTAGAAGTGATGGAAGATTTCACAAAGGAGATAGATTAAGGAGAGAATATAGATGTTTTGTATTTAGACTTCAGAAAAGCATTCGATTCAGTACCACATGAAAGACTTTTAAAGAAATTAGAGTCTTATGGAATAATAGGAAATATGCTTGGTTGGATTAGAGACTTTTTATCAAAAAGAACTCAGAAGGTAAGGATTGGTAGTTCCTTCTCTCACAGTGCTGATGTTATTAGTGGGATACCACAAGGCAGTATTTTGGGACCAATATTATTTACGGTGTTTATAAATGATCTCCCTGTAGAATTAAAGAGTACATGTAAAATCTTTGCAGATGACACAAAACTTTATAACTCTCCGAAATTGCATAAGGAATTACAAAAGGATATTGAAACATTAGTACAGTGGTCTGATACTTGGAACCTATATTTTAATGCAGAAAAATGTAAAGTACTTCATATTGGTAAAACAAACCCACAAAAGGAGTATATAATGAAAATTGGGGATAAGGAAATAAAAGTATCTAAATGTGAGGAAGAGAAAGATCTAGGTGTGACTTTTGACAAAAATTTGCTATTTGACAAACATATTGTAAATAGTATTAATAAGGCTAACAGAATGATTGGAATAATAAAAAGAACCTTTACATTTATAGAAAAGGACACTTTTTTGCAATTATATAAGACACTAGTTAGACCTGTTCTTGAATATGGCAACACTGTATGGTATCCAATGTTAAAGAGATAATCAGAAGCTTTAGAACAGGTACAAAGAAGAGCAACCAAGATGATTCATAATATAAAAGATTACTCATATCAGGAAAGATTAAAATATCTACAACTTCCAACACTTAAGGCAAGAAGAATAAGAGGAGACTTGATTCAAGCATACAAGATATTTAATGGAATTGATGATGTTGATAAAGCATGTTTTTTTTGTACTCCGCAGATGAATGTTACAAGGAACAGTGAAGATAAGATATTTAAACAATATTCCAGAACTAATTTGAGAAAATTTACTTTTACAAATAGAGTAACCAGTTTTTGGAATGAACTAACAGTTAACATCAAACGTGCACCTAGTATTAATGTTTTTAAGAACCTCATAGATAAACATGAATTATTAACAAAAATTAGATATGAATTTGATGGAAAATAGGACTGAGCTAGCCTATGACTGGACCAACGGTCACAAAAAAAAAAAAAAAAAAAAGGATATATACATACAGAAGGGGCGTAAAAAGCCTAAATAGGCTAAGTAGTGTTTGATACAACGCCCCTGATTCTGGTCCTGATCCTGATCCTAGAAAGTGTGCAAAGAAGATTCACCAAATGACTCATACTGAGTACTGTAGTTTTTAAGAAAGGTTTAAACTCCTTAAATTACCAAGTCTAGAATAAATTTGAAAAATAACTTATAAGGCTCCGCCCAAAAACGTAGACAAACAAATCACGAGACAAAACATGACGCGTTTCAACTTCTTAGGTCTTCTTCAGGCAAGATACACAACACTCAGGACAACAAAAATAAACAAACAATCACTTATCTTCATCCAGTTCAGTGCAAGATGGGCGTTGAATGAAAACCAAGTCTAGAATATCAAAGGACCAGAGGTAATATGAAAAAAAGAAACCTTTAATTGTTTTACATGGCTTATGTAATGCTAAAACTATAAGTAATTTATTTTCACTCAGAAAATCAATTCTAGAGGTCATTCTATGAAATTCAGTAAATCATTTAGTAAAAATAATCATTATATGCATTTTTTTTTTACTAAAAGGATTAATACTAACTGGAATTTTTTCATGTTGCACTGTTGAAACTTCAGGAATACTTAATACTTTGAAAAATGAGCTTGCTAAGCACTGGGAAGAAGCATTGCTTCCAAATATGTTTAACATTATGTAACAGATTAAGTTAGCCATTCTATGCTGCAATGCATTCTGAAGGAATGGAACTGGCTTTATACCAATAACTAGATAGAGCAGGCAAAAGGTTGTTCAGCCTATATGCTGTATTATGTTATGTAGTAAGCCATCAGCTAATAATAGTAAGTGTTTGATTAGTCATGGAGTCATGCAATATGAGTGAGTGAGCAGAGATTTTTTTTCTTATAGGATAGATCAGTAATACCGTATGTGGAGTGGAGTCAGAACTAAAAATGTACAGGTTAAAACTTACCTGTGCAGTTAATGAACATGTAGGGTAAATCTTGCTACCTTGATGAAATAATTACATGCCCATAACAGAAATGAATGCTGGTTATGACACCAAATCGCCTGAGCAAAGAAAAAAGTTGCAACAGTCTGGCAGCACTACAAACTTTTTTTTCTGCCTTCAGTGGCTTATTCTTGTAAGACTTTCTTCTGTCCAGAGAGACAGAACCAAAACCTTTTCTAGAGTAAGATAAGATAAGATAATGTTGCTTATAGCCCCTTTTCTAGAGTGGTAGAAGTGATGATGGTACATGGTTCAGAGAGTAAAAAAAAAATGATTGTGGTCACTGGGCAGAAGGAGAAGGAGAAGGCATCACCATGTCCATCTCTGCAACATCCGCATAAACTTGTCGACTGTGAGGAAGATTCATCATAAGCATGGATGTAGAGAGGGTTAGAAACTGAGGTCACCATGAGAACAGGGCGTTAACTTTTTCTGTGTATGCCTGCATATATGTCCTCCAGCACTACGCTCAGATCACAACATATCGCTTAGCACTGGACACCACAGTCTGAATGTGCAGTAACATGTGAAACCTTTTTTTTTTTGTCTTACAGTGTAAAAGTAATTTTAATATTAGAATTGACTTTAATAAAAAAAAAATAAAAAATAAAAAAAAGAAAGAAAAAAAAGAAATGCTGATTATCGAACTTAGTCAGACGTCTAGCACAGGTGGGGAGTGGTGGAGGGTGGGGGTGGGAGGTCATGTATATTATGGCCAGTTACATTGGTTAAATGTGTTTGAGTCATCATCTTCTCCTACCTTAGCAGGAAAGAACATGTTAAGAATATCACCATAAGCCAGCAGTCTACAGTACTGAACTTTTTTTTTTTTTCAGAAGGTAAACTAAGAAAACAGACAAAAGCAGATAACAGAAGCACCTCTTGACTGAACAAAATGGTCAGCAGTCTGATAGATATTTCAGACATTCTTTCTGTCACCAAAACAAAATCTAATGTCAGTCATGAATTCAGTCTTCTTTTTTCTTCTTTCTTTTTTTTTTTACCCCCAGCCAACCAAAGGTGTTCAAGTTCAGTTATGTCTGCGAATGGTGATTGTGTAGAGTTCTGCCAGCCAGTGAGGCTGAAACTCCAGTCATGGCATCCTTCAGGCAGGGTACACATAACACTGAAAATTTTCTGATTAACTGAGCAGTGTCAATGAAGGCTGATGATGTACTAGTCAGGCTTTATCCATGGGGACCTTTTTTGTAGCTTCACTGGCTTTGCTGGAGAAGTGAAAATTCTGGAGATCTCATTTTGTCTGTTCTCTAAAAGTTAGTATTTGATCTATCACTTGTCTTCACTGTTTTCAGTTTGTTTGCTCTTTTGTTGCTCATTCTGTGTGTTTTCTTTCTGTACAGTTCCTTATTCAAATGTGATGACACACAGCAGCTAATTTACATCCACATTCCTTTCTGCACTGGCTTGTGTTGCATTTTATTTATTTTCTTGTACAATTTTTTTTTGGGGGGTATCACATATTGGTTTGCACTTCTGTGATATGATTTGGTGAAAGGTGACATGTTTAGGTATGTGTATAATTTTTTAGTTCATGTTTTTCCTTTTGCATCAAGAGCGAGGTTTAAGAAAAATTTGTAAATTCTTTTTCCTATTCGTTTCACCCCCTCCCACCCCACCCCCCTCCCTCCTCACGTTAATTGTGTTTGTCTGCCTGTCTTTTTCTTGCTAAGATGCTCACTCTTTCACTGTCAGGTGGACGGCTGTATGCCGCTTTCGATGTGAAGTAGAAGCCAACATCAGGTAGACCTGCCACCAATCATGATTGAGGTGACAGCGTGCCTGCCTCGCGGGCCTGTCTTCCTGGCAGGTGAAACGATCAACTGTGACATCATCTTTACCAACATTTCAAGGGACAGCGAGTGAGTAAAATTTGTGTACAGATGTAACTGCTTCTTGGTTTGACATGGTCTTTAAAAAAATTTTTCTTTTAATATTTATTTAAATGTTTATTTATTCATGTTAAAAAACAACAACAAATATCTGGTACTTTTTTCTTTCCTGTTTTATTGTTGTGTTTCTTTTCACTTGTTCTCCACCTCTTTTTAATAGATATCTCTGTTTCTTTCTATCTTTCTCTCCTGAATTCTGTGTTGTAAAATTCAGTTTTGTATTGTGATATCCATGTGCATTGACCAGTTTAACCACAATGTTGCAGAAAATCCTCACCATGTCATTTTTCTTTCTTGTCTTTTTTTTTTTTTAAATTAAAGGTAGAAACATTCGTTTGATGCATGCATGCATGCATATTGATACATACTCACACATACACGTGTATACACACACACACACACACACACACACACACACACACACACACACACACACACACACACACACACTGTGCACAAACGCAGTTGTGTAAAGGCAAAGGGACATTGTGGAGACTCAAATATATTCTCATACAGACAACTCGTGTACACATTATAGTCTCTCTCTCTCTCTCTCTCTCTCTCTCTCTCTCTCTCTCTCTCTCTCTGTCTGTCTGTCTGTCTGTGTTCTGTCTATCTGTCTGTCTGTCTCTCTTTTTCTCTAACACACACAGACACACATACACACACACACACACACACACACACGCACACACACACACACACACACACTGTGCACATATGCAGTTGTGTATAGGCAAAGGGACATTGTGGAGACTCAAAGATATTCTCTTAGAAACATACTCATGTACACATTGTAGTCTTTTTTTTCTCTCTCTCTGTTCTATCCGTCTGTCTGTCTGTCTGTATGTCTGTCTCTCTTTTTCTTTCACACACACACACACACACACACACACACACACACACACACACACACACACACACACACACGCACACACACACACTCACTGCTCCTCCCTCCCACATCTTCACCCTCCCCCTTTCCCAAAAACGCAAAAAAACAACCAAGCCAAAACAAACCCAAGAAAGCAAGCTAAACCCATCAATCACTCGGTTAACTCTTTCACGACCACTGATACAATTTTATTGCTTTTCAGTGTGGATTTAACTCTTTCACAACCAGTGGTACAATCTTTTTTCAGTGCCGATGTGGATACAGTGGCATGGTCCAGCGTGCAGATCATCTGTCAGTGCACTGTGAGTGAATCCAGAGTACAGCTTCCAAAAACGCAGCTCATGTCCACAGAGGAGGCCTCCAGCACAGGATGTGACACCTCCTTTGTTCCCAACAAAGGTGAGAGGAAGTGGGTAAGGCTGCGGCCTCTCTACCACCTGTAAGCTGAGTTGCGAGCTGCGCTTTCAGAGGGATGAAATTAGTTACCGTTGAGGTATCCACATCGCAAGTGATCACAGAATGGGTGATAGTAGCGATGAACCAATATAGTATTCTCAGTATTCATTGTTGCTCATCACAAGCATTATCCATGCAGCTGTTGCTCGTTGTCTCACCGCCTCTGTATTCACTGATTCATCCTTCTCATTGTGTGGCTATCCATCACTTGCTACCACCACTCGGTTCAAAACTTGCCCATTGCTAGTCCAAAATTCAACTCACAGTGCAGCTCATAGTGTTTTAGAAGCTTTAAGCTGTGGAGCATTTGGGGGATGGGGGGGAGGTGAGGTAGAGGTAAGTGTTGGTGTGTGTGTGTGTATGAGGGGGGATGGGGGATGCGTGTGTATATGTGTGTGTCTGTGTGCGCATGTATTACACAGAAAATGGGAGAGTGTGGTCTGATGGTATTGAATTTTCACCGAACATCGACACATCATGTCATTTTATGTCATGTTGTCCTATTTTATCTAGCATCTTAATGTGTACATGCCTAGTATGATCACGGTATCATTTCAATCTGTCAATCTTGAGAAAAATTTAAAGTTAGGGGGAAAGACAGAAAGATAAACAGAGAGAAAATGAAGGAAGAGAAAAAGACAAGAGAAGGTAAAGAAAAAAAAAAATATCAACAAAGAAAGAAGCAGAGAAGACAGGAAATTGAAAAAAATAAAGACTGAATGTAATAAGTAGCTTAATCACAAAAACAAACAACACAACACGTCACAACACTTAGGAGTCTGATAACATGAGGATGGTAATGAACGTGAAGATACCGGCACAGGGGATGGAGCACCACAGACTATGTGGCGGCATGTTGCAGGAGAGAGAGGATTGACAGTGCTGTGTACCAAACCCAAGATACTGTTCTGCGACCTCAAACTGCAGCCTGGAGACTCCAAATCATGTAAGTGTTTCTTGGTCTTGTGTTCAAGATGTGAATGTCCGTTTATAAAGATAGTAATATGCACCCTTCTTATTGCATGTGTAGATCTATGGGAATGAATACACATGATGTATGTGTGCACGCAACCGATGATTTCAGAAGAGATTTACCAGTGTCATGTGCAGTGTGGTGCTGTCTTATGACGACAGTGCTCTGCCAGGGAAAAGTAGCTTTTGATACAGATAAATCTGGTGTGATGATGAAATTGTACAATACAAAGCATCAAAATTGCCCGTGTATCACTCATACTCAATAAATACTGACAATTTTGTTGTTTTGGACAGCCACCTGTCTAACATTCATGCTTCAGTTTTGTTGTCATTGCTGTTCTTAGTGGTGTATTTTAGGTCTATTGTACCCAAAAGTGTACATCTGTTAACAGGTTCATTTTGACCCCATTTCTAGAAGAGATGTTCCTGTCTGAAAAACAAAAAAGTTTCACAGGAATACATGCACACATTTTTTTAAAAGCACTTTTCATTGTGAAAGGGCCAGTCTGAACTGAGGAGAAGCATATGTTTTTGTGTCGGTGCATGTGTGCGTAAGTGTGCAAACTCATGGGTATCCACATGTTTCTGTGTGTGCATGCGCCCACACTATTCTATCCATTTATGAATTTGCGATTCGCTCTGACACACTCTATCAGCGTGTCATGTATATTGAGAGAAATCTCACGACAGATCTCTTTCTTTTGTTGTGTTGCAGTCCGGTATGTAGATGCTATCCCCACAGATGCACCACCATCATTTCGGGGTCAGGCTGTGAAGTATTCCTACAAAATCATCATGGGCACTCAGAGGCTGGGAGCTCCCACCAAACTGCTGCGCATTCCTTTCAGGGTCATGGTCATGCCAGGTAGGTTGCATCTCATTAACCTTGTGACTCCTACTCGTGGCTGTTTTTGTCAATGAAGGATTGCTCACTCACACTTAGAACAAGGTAGCATGAACGTTTATCAACATTACTCCATCTGAGAGGATAGATTAGCTTCTACTATGTCTCTGAATAGTTCACAACAGTTTCAGAATTTTTGGATTGTAAGGCAAAATGTTTTTCTCTTGCTGTGTTTCAAAACACCCTATGGATGGTCCAGCCAGGTATGGTCCACAGGTGGCCTGTCTATACACCGGATCTACAATCCCTGTCCATGTCTGCTTTGAGCATCGGTCTGCATACTGATCCCAGACGTTATGCAAATTGTTCACAGTAATTTTTCATGTTTGCTGCTTATTAATTTCAGCAACTTTATAAAAGTATGTCTCTAAATCCCCCTCCACCCTGAGAAGAAAAAGCGTGAAGGATATCTGTGCCTACCCATGAATGTTTCTACTGTCCATCTGGAAATGCACTGGGAACAATGAGAGATGATTTTCCTATCAGAGTAATGTCCCCTTAATCATGTAATCATTTCAGTGTTGGATCCTTCACATATATCAAGTTCGATTGTCTCTTGAAATGAGAAATTGCCTTCGTTCTGCCAGAGAAGGACCTCTGACATGTCTCAAAGCAACGCTATCAGAAAGCTACAGTTTTCAGCTTATGGAAAAGAATTTGTACTGCCATGGTAAAGTTAATGGCCTGGGTTGTTTCCCTTCCACTGAAGCATTCATGACAAAAAGTCCCATATCCACTTCGGCACATCACAGTCTGTTGGCAGGGTATTGAACTTGAAACTTTGGCTCACTGTCATTAAGTTAGCAGAAAATCTAGCTTATTCTTCTTGGGTAAAGTGAACCAGATTGTTTATGGGTGGGATTGAACATGGATGTGTGTGTGTGTGTGTGTGTGTGTGTGTGTGTGTGTGTGTGTGCGCGTGCACGCATGTATATGTGTGTGTTTGTGTGTGTCTGTGTTTATGTTTGTCTGTATGTGTGAGAGAGAGAGAGAGAAGAGAGAGAGAGTAATTTTCACTGCTTTTATTTTCAAGGAATGAACGATCTCAGTGTGTACAACGAGACAGAGGAGATCCGACCCAGCAACCCCTTCCTGAATAACCAGAGGAAGGAGAACTCTGTTCTGGACATCGCTTTACAAGTCATGGCAACTGTCACAGCCAAGAAAGCGCCACGTCAGTCAGCTCTTTTTTTTTCTCACATAAAGCAGTATGACACTGGCCAGATATTAATCAGAATTCCTCTCTGTAACATAAGGCATTGGTGCTTTGAGCTCAAATAGATCTCAGCAGCAGCTTCAAATCAATCTATGCATCATTTTTCATCATAGAATATTGCACTAAAAAAAAAAAAGGGGGGGGGGGGGGGGGGGGGGGGGAGAGAAAAGAAACAAGAAAATGTTCTTGACTATTACTGCAGTAAGAATTGCACATTTTTGTCAAATTTTATCATTTTACTTTTCACACACCCCACCCCCCTCCCCCGTCCACCTCCACCTGCCACCCTTTCTTTGTGGCCTTGACTGTGTTGATTTCAAGCTCATAGGGTACAAGTGATTAGAAACATAAAAGCTGGTGTCTTATCGCTATGAACCTTCTTAAAACTAAATGTACCCAGTATGGATGTTGGTGACTAGAAAGACAAAAACTTGTCTTATTGCCAGGAAATGCTCCCAAATTCAGTGCACCCAAACTGGATGCAGGTTACTAGAAAGACAAACACGTGTGTCTTATTGCCAGGAAACATTCTGAAATTCAGTGCATCCAAACTAGGTGCAGGTTACTAGAAAGACAAACACATGTGTCTTATTGCCAGGAAACATTCTGAAATTCAGTGCATCCAAACTAGGTGCAGGTTACTAGAAAGGCAAACGCTTGTGTCTTAATGCCAGGAAATTCACTGAATCTCAGAGCCCCCAAACTGGGTGCAGGTGAATAGAAAAACAAAAACTGGTATCTTGTTGCCTGGAAACTCTGAAACTCAGTGCATCCAAAGTGAATACAGTTTGGATATAGAGTTATTATTATCTTTGTTGAAGAGGCAGAGTGGGGGAAGGGGAGGGGTCATTTCATTGAGGGTTGATACAAAACAATATTCATATGTATGTAATTTTTTGTTAAAGCTTTTGTCTAAGGTTCATCAAATAACCAAGCAATATGGTAACATTGTTGCATTTGGCTATCGTTATTTAAGTGACAACAGGTGTTTGCTTGTTTGGTATTTTTTAAATTGATGTTTTATAGACAATATTCTTCGGAGGTTAATTTAAGAAAAGATGTGGTGAGGAAAGCATGGTACTCAGACACATTTATTTACTTTTCTATGTTCTGCTTCAGGTTTGCATTGCTAAAAACACAGTTTTTATTGTGTAAAACAAACATGAGTTGTGTTTTGCCTATTCAGATTCATACAACATTACCAATTCCAAAGGGAGGGTGGCCAAGTTCCTGTTGTTCAAGCAAGCCTTCAAACTGGGAGAGGACATTGTCGGCATGTTTGACTTCTCCAATGGAACCATCCCATGTGTTCAGGTGAGAGAAGGTCTAACTACAGAGTGTTGTTGAGCTGTTTTGTAGCTAAGTCTTCTGTACATACAGAAGACTCTTGAGATCCATCAATCCATTGGTGCTAACTGAAATTTCAATACTTCTGTTTTTAAGTAAATTGTATTGCATCCACAAACGAAGCGTCTTACATATGTTTGAAGTCATCCCTGTTTACAAGATGACCGTTGACCTTCTATCCTTTACATTATTCATAATGTCAGAACTGAGTAATAAAGTTCATACTCACATGCATGAGTTCCCAGTTGTCAGACTTAAAACAACAACCATTTTGCGCCCAGTATGAAGAGAAAAGTGATTGTTTGTTCTTTTGTTTTCATTGTCCTGAATGTTGTTTATCTTGCCTGAAGAAGACCAAGGAGTTTGAAATGCATCATGTTTGGTCTTGTAATTTGTTTTTCCCTTTTGTCCGGCAGAATAGTATTTTTTTCATTTAAGTTTGTTCCACTTTCCACCTGCAGTCACCTCACTTTGATACTACCTTCACAATGTCAAGTCAGTCTGTGATATGAATGAGGTCATCCTGTCCAGGTTCTGTCTGTCACCACACAAATTGTTGCAAAGTGGAAATGCTACATGAACAACTGAAAAGAGAAACAAACCTTACACAAGCTGGATAATGCGTTCAGTTTAGGATGTTGCATATTTAAGACAAGTGTGTAATTGTGTAACTGTTCCGTCACATCCTTACGGAAATATATTACACTGGGAAAAAAAAAAAGAGAAAAGGGTGTTTGGGATTATCTTTGATGTGAAAGATGTTTAGACATGTAAAGTGAGCACTAACACATGCGCGTATATGTAATGCGTGGGTGGGTAGATATGAATCTGTTGCCCTAACTTTGTTGCACTTGACATTTGTATTGAGCTGTCGGAGCAACACCAAGAGAAATAAAGAGTCTGTGTGTATGTGAATTTTTCAGTTCTCAGTGACACTGCAAAGTGAGGAGCAGATTTCTGAGGAATGTCGGCGTAAGGCAGGTCAGGGCTCAGCCATTACCTCCTATGTGAAGCACCAAGAAATGTGCCTGCACACAGTTCGAACTCATGTGAATCTTCCAATTCCTCTTACTGCCACCCCAGCATTCATGACGGATATAGGTAAGTGTGACGGAAAATGGGTGTTGTGTGTTTTTCAAAGGTCTTATCGTCGTTGTCTGTCTTGATTTTATTTGACCCCTCACGAGATGATTTACAGCGCAGAAAATGGTTCTCTGTGCTTGCTTTATGTACATGTGTTGTGTGTGTGTGTGTGTGTGTATATGAGTATGCACGAGTATGGATGGTGAAAGGAACTTAGAGTGTGTATGCATTTGTGTGTTCTTGTGTTGTGTTGGTCTGTGGGGCAGTGTGTGTGTAGTGCATCTCCTTCTCTGTCTCTGTCTGTCTGTCTGTCTGTCTCTCTATCTCTATCTCTATACATACATACATACATTCCTGTATGGGAAGAGAAAGGTCAGAGGCAGCTGTAGGATGTGAGGTGTGTGTGTGTGTGTGTGTTTGTGTGTGTGTGTGTGTGTGTGTTTGTGTGTGTGTGTGTGTGTGTGTTTGAATGAATTGATGCCTTTGTAAGTAAATAAAATGTTTGTGTCATCACCACCTTTGTATGAAAAAATGTGCTTTTTACAGCTCCAAACATATTTCCCTGTTTGTAAAGTGTGCACGAATGCAAGTACATGCAACATGCACAGCCTAGAAGCACATTTTATCCTGAGCAGTCTCCCAGTTTGGCCACAATGAGATAGGGTTTATTACACAGTGATCTCCAATGTTTCAGTGTGCCAGCGATGGCGTCTGCACTTTGAGTTTGTGACGTCTATCTCCCAGCTGTCCAGCCCTGACAACCTCATGTCCGACACGCAGCAGGGGGCGCAGGACGGGGGGCAGTGGAGGGGCCCGGCCACCCTGGATGTGGAAACCATGGTCTGGGACCTGCCCATCAAAGTGTTCCCCACCAACCCCCTTCATGCGTCCTCCGTCACCCTCCTCAAGACGGGCTCTACCATCCAGGTGTGACAGGTCATAGGGTCGTACAGGTACAACGGTCGCATTACCGGTCACTTTCACTTCATCACCACGACAGTGGGTCAGATTCTGCGCTCTGTGCTCGGACCTTTTCCCTGGAGATTGGGAGACTCACGACTATGTGGGTCTTGGTCGCTGCATCTTCAACTGCCTGAACTCTTGCCTGACAGAATACTTGTTAGGATTCCAATGATGGGCGACTGTGACATGTAAACTGATGGTATTGTTGTTGAAGAGGAAAGGTAATGAAGATGCCAGTGTTGTGTGATCAACTGAGGCTTGTGTTGTGACATGTCTTTGATGTTGAAAGGTGCATGTTCATCGATGAAGAAACAGATGTACTAGTCTGCTTGGCATTTGGACGTCACAGATACTGAGAGTGGAGCTGGTGTAGTGTGTTCGATTGGCCAGACAATTTTGTGGGGAGGATTGTATGTTCTAGTTTGATCGCATTGCAGTGACAGAGGATCGACATTCATTCATCAGTGTGACAGCTCTCTGGACAGGATTCTCTGCTTCGTTGAGACCACATCACAGTGACAGAAAGTCTGCAGTTACAGTATTAATGTTTTACTGTGGCAGGATTTTGTCTATTCAGGTATGCCATTTTAATGATAGGTTTGTATTGACAAATTCATTAATACATTGTTCTTGATGCATTTCAATTAAAGTGATTATTTAGAAATGTAGGCTTTAAAACAAGAGAGCAAAGTGTTATCAGTTACGTTCCACAGTACTGAAAATAAGGTTTTCTGTTCATCTGTGAGCTTTAACGTTTTCTCATTGTATGAATCTCTGAAGGCTGGATCCATTGCGCTCATGAAGAATGTAACCTGTTGTGTTCCCTTTGTAACGTGGATAACAGGACTTTGTGTGTGACCTGATCACTTTGTCTTCATTCCTTTTGTGTCCATTTTCAGAATTTTTAAAACTGGATTAATCATGATATTGAAAGACTTTATCCTGATGGATTCATTATTAAAACACCGGATGCATCATGAATCCATTCATTAAGACAGAATGAGGAAATGAATACTTTTTTTCTGAACAGAATAATGCATGCACTGCTTATACATCAGATGTACCGAGTTGTGCACAGTATAACGTGGTGTTGTCACAATTCTGAAAACAGAGTGCCCTCAGATCATGTCTTGTTTTGTGCCAGCCTATGGACAAAGCCATCCAGATGTGTTGTTTCACATTAGTTGTAAACATTTGAATATGCCAGTCAGTTTTTGACCATTTGAATATGCCAGGTGTCCTCTTAAATCTGCCTGGGTTTAGCTTGGGTCAGGAATAACTGAGGGTTTCTCATGCTACCTAGCTCTTCTGCCAGTTTCTATTATACTTGGGCCAGTCATTGTCAAAGTCACTGTACAGTTGCAGTGAAAATTTAAACCTGCAGGAACTTCATTCATTGCGTCAAATCGTTTGAGTATTTCATTAAAGGTAAGCCACTTTTGGAAGCCATAACACTGAAACATTCCATTATGTCTTGTGCTTCAGAAATACAGACTTTGTTCTGACAGCTATGATGTCTGGAAAAATTGATCATTTTTTGAAAGGCTGCCACTGTACTTCTAAACAGTAAAGTTGTTTTTCAGGCTTTCTGTGTGTATAATAAGTATGGTTTTAGCACCTGGCAAAGGCAGATGTTCCTGACAAACTTTTACAGTTATTACTGTTAAAAAAAATTATTAGATGGTCATGAGGCACAAGAGTTGTGATAATTTTTTTTTTAGCAGAAGTCACAAATCCCCATTTTTTCCAGTGTATGTGTGTGTGTGTGTGTGTGTGTGTGTATATGTGTGTGTGTGTGTGTGTGTGTGTGTGTGTGTGTGTGTGTGTATCTGAGTCTTTGTCTGTGCATATGTATGAGAGAGAGAGAGAGAGAAAGAGAGAGATGGTTCATGAAGATCTCTCTACAAACCGAAGCTTGAATGATGAGATTTTGGATATTGTCAATATCACCTGACAAATATTAGTATAGAATTTGTGTGTTCATAAGAGTTACATTAAAGTAGTGTTTAAACATCGGAGTTGATAAACGGTATCAATTTTTTAATGAAAGCAGACAGTGACTGTGTTTTAAGAACTCTACTGCTGCATTGAGTTTTCCAGTGCCAAAAGTGTTTGCTGATTTTCATCTTGCTCAACAAAGTAATTTTACACATTTATGGCATATAGCTTTGGTCACTGGTAATATTAGTAGATACTTGTTTCATAGCAGTTATAAAACTGATTTCAAATGAGAAAAAGTGGGAAAATAATTTTACAGAAGAATTATTAATAGTTACATATAGGTGTGTCTCAGTTTAATTTTTTTTAGGTAGTCATCATAAGTTCATGATTTATAAAGCAGATTCAGACTTTTCTTGGAGGAGAATTTTTTTTAAGGACTGAAGCAATGTGCAGTAGGAGATGAATTCCATTTTGTTGTGGAGTACCGTGTATGTGGTGATTCACAAGTTGATGTTTTCCACAACTTTGTCAATAATGTTTACTGATTGTATCCTCATAGAAAGTAGTGTCGGTTAAACTTGATAGATTTACTGAATTAAGTAAAGTTGTTTGATTTCTATCATTTGGCTGTTAGTCTTTATAAGAAAAATGGAGGATTTTTGTCATGACTTGCTGTTAGTTTGCTACTGTTGTGCATTTTATGATCATAATTGTATGGATCAGATTTTATTGTTCATGCCCCTAAAAGGCTACAGGATTTATCCTCGTCAAAAAAAAAATTGTCTGCTTTCTTTTTGTATGTGTTTGTGCATGTGTGTGCTTGCGCGCATGTTTGCGTGCGTGTTTGTGCATGCATGCATGCGTGTGTGTGTGTGTGTGTGTGTGTGAGAGAGAGTGAGAGAGGGAGAGAGAGAAAGAGAGAGAAAGCACTTGTGTTTGTGTTCCAAAGTGAAAAGGAAAGTAGATTGTCATAAATGTGTGCTAAATGCCTTAGTACATTTATTATCTATACTCTCCACAAGTGTCCCCCACCCTTCCCCTGGTCGGCAACCCTACTCCATTCTCAACCAGTTTTTCTATGACTGGTCTATTTTCTTCTTTAAATGTCTCACCAGCAATGACCTGCCACCATAGCTGAACAACCAACCTCATGTTTACCTACTTTCACAATCATGATGCCAAAATGTGGAGGCAGAAAAATGATAACAATGAAGAAAGTCGATGAGCTGTGTGGTTGCGCATATGATCGTATACTTCTGTACACAAAGCAGAGGATTGTTGTCACTTTGCAGTTCTGGTCATCTCCCATTGAGAAATCGCTGAATATGCATAATCAGGCAACTTCACATGCTCATGGTTTTTTTTAGATGTTCAACATGTCGGGGAGATCTGTAAGGAAAAGAAAAATTCTGACTATGGAAGAAAGGTTGAAGATTTTATTGTAAAAACAAGTGATCCGAGGTGAGATTGCATGTTCAGTTGTAAAATCTCTTGAGGTGGGGCTGACCCAGATGTAAAACATCGTTCAAGAGAAAAGTTCAGCTCTTTCTGAAGGGGAAAATGGTTAACCCAGAGACAGCCATATGCAAACGTTTGCCAGTGCCAATTTACTGACATAAATTAATGATGTTGTTATGGACTGGTTTTGTGATGAAAAAAGGTGAAACATATTCAACAGCAGAAAAATGATTCAAGAGAAAGCTTTTCTCACCAACTGCCAAACTGGGGTACAGTGACTTCATTACATCAAGGTGTTTAATAAAATTCCCTTCCTCGCCGTCCCCCCCCCCCACCCACCCCACCCCTCCTCCACACCGCTGCATTTTAGATCACTCCCATTAAGGCCTTCTTGTAATGAAATTTTCAAGTTTGTAAATGGGTGATTCTTCTGTACTCAATTGCTAAAATTAATAGAAAAATTTTCACATTGAAAATATAAATCCTGTAGCCTGAATTTAATGAAGTTGAATGGATATTTCTGTGACTGTTTTCCCTTTCAAAAAAAAAAAATCAATGTAGCATGTGTAATTTCAGTGTATGTTGATTGTTACTGAAAGAACCGTGTATTGCTAAGTGTGTGTATATGACATGATGTACTGATGAGTTATGTTGTAATTTCACCTTATGGTGTTCAGAACAAATATGAAATGTTTGTGTTATATTATGTGAAAAGGTAATTGCGTTTGAGTAGAAAATTGAGCTGTATGGGACACGGCACTTTTGTATTTCAGTGCCCTTCATATGTAAAAATGCAAATATAAAGGTCTGTGAGTGTGTGTGTGAGTGTGTGTGTGTGTGTGTGTGTGTGTGTGTGTGTGTGTGTGTGTGTGTGTGTGTGTGAACTGGTTCTTTTGTAAACAGTTTCAACTTTTTGCGCAGAATTTGGATTCTGCAGAATTTTTCAACACTGTACTGTATTTTTTGGTCATTAAAGTTCAGATCTTCCATTTCCTAGTACAGTCAACACACACAGATTTATGTATGATTTGTGATGTGTTGCAAGATTGAAACTCCAGTTTTCTGATACAAACAGGGAAACTGCATGCCTGCAAATAGTGGCAGTCATTCATATTGCCCTGACCATGATGGATGGCATCTGTCAAAACTATTGCCTGCTTTTGGTGAAAAGATTGAACAGTAGAATGAACATTAAAAGAAAAATGGTTTCTGCTTTCCCAGTTTTCCAGCCATTGGTGCCATACTCAAATTCGTGTCCCGATTGCAAATCATATCAAGATCAAGAAGAATCAGCAAGGGCCCAGTTGCTTTCACAGAAAATGAGGTATACAGCATCACAGAGCTGTATGTTCATGCAGAATGTCAAGCATAATGCTTAGCAAAAGACCAACAGCAAAGATCTAATATAATGATTACACTTGGTTGCTGTAGATCTTGATGCATCTGTCAATGTTTGTTTCGATTAAATGGCTCTGGACTGCAGCTTTGTCTCTGTTTTCAAACAGGGATCCTGACGGTTATGGTAAATTTGTTTTTTCAATGTTGATTGATGAGAATTAGGATGACGAAGATGATGCTACAGGCTTCCATTCTAGTCTGAGACTGCATGACAGGGCTGTACTCTACGTTTAGTTTCATAACATATTCTGGTGTCAACCAGGCCCGAGAGATACAGACACCTACAGTGTTGGTCAGGAAATTTGAGCAACACTCTCAGAGACGCATCCATTTAGTGGATAAAACTTGACTGTGTGGTCCCAATCTTCCCAACTGACCCTGAAGCAAACTCACCTCTGGGTAGGAGCCAATCAGGGCAGAAAAATCCCACATGACTCTGATGGGAATTGAACCTATGATCTCCCTTTCGGGACTCCATGACACTAACCACTTCGCCATGGTGTATGGTGTTTGTTAAATCGAACTTAAGCAGCCCATATGAAAGACCCTACTACATATATACTCCAGATACAGCCAGCTAAATGTAGGTATTGTGAAGCTTTTGGATGTACAACGGCGCCTGTGACCTCTTGTTCTCTGTCTGATACTTTAGTCTTGGAAAGTCATGTGAAGATATATGTATGTGGTGTCATTTGTGTCATAGTGTGAAGGACGCTGACGCATTGTTCCAAACATATTGTTGAGAATGTTGTCATATAGTTCCAAACTGAATAGGATGAGGGTTGAGGAAGAGGCATAGTTGAGAGAGCCACCTTTCTATAAATGTGTGTGTGTGTGTGTGTGTGTGTGTGTGTGTGTGTGTGTGTTGTCTTGTCATGTTTGCACAGAAATGTGTGTCAGTTTGTTTACTAGTAGATCTCTCTTTTTTAGGTGCGTGCACATGATTGTGATTGTGGGGATGTCCTATTACAGTTTCACTGGTTATGCACACACTGAACAAGGATTGGACCCTTTGGACATCTAGCAAAAGAAGAAAAAAAAACCTAAAATAATAACTAACCGTTTGGCAGTTCTTTAGAATGTGCTGTTGCCCTGGTGGTACCAGTGTAGTGTCAGGGGAAGTAATCCCAGTTGGTCATATCATATGAGGTGGGTGTTAAACATGTATGTAATCCATATGTGGGTGTTGTGACATGTGTTGTTTGTGTTTATGACTGTGTGTGTGTGTGTGACCCCAGATTGTGTGTGTGTGTGTGCGTGCGTGTGTGTGTGTGTGTGGGGGGGGGGGGGGGGGGGTTCCATTTTTTTAACAAGGGAAGACTCCTACAGTGAGATTGGCTGTAAATGATAATGAAACTGAAAACTTGTATGGAACTTTGGTTCTTATAATTTGTATCATGCTTGAATGGGTTTGTGGCAAATGTTGAATTAATGTCAGAGTTTTATCTCCTTGCATGACTGTGAATTAAGCAGTTATTTTGATTTTACAGAATCTTTTGTGTTGATTTTGCACAATAAAAATATGAAGTGTTGTGCTTAAAAAAGAAAAAAAACAAAAACTGACAGTCTCAGTGTATTTGTCACCTCAAGAATGATGAAACTCCATCACTCTGATTATGTCCAATGACATCCACATTAAAGACTTCTTAAAGAAAGGAATATGAACTTAGGTAATTGAATAATCCAAACCAGTGTACACACCTGCCTGCAAGCATGTGCATATTAAACTTACAAACATACTCTCACTAAAGGTTTCTTCTTCTCAGTTACATTCCATTTAGTGCTAATGATTTAGTTAATTATAAGTTTTAACAGTAAAGTGTAAGTCAAAAGAAGAGATGAATAATTTATCCTTGATCCAAGGACACAGAGTGATTTTTTTTTCTTTTCCGGGGAACCGTTGAAAGAGGAAGTTAGAGAGGAGCACACACACACACACCTGTACACATGCATGTACGCATGCACGCAGACACACTCATGCACACACACAAAGGAACACACACACACACACACACACACACACACACATGGACTTACAAAATTGTAGTGTGGACTGAGACAATTATACTTACAGAGACCAGCAGGTCATGGCACACCACTAATAGAACTGAAGGAATCTGGTGAAGTTACAGGGGCCTGATGACATCCCACCAGGTTAAGGGAGAAGAAAGAAAGGAAAAAAAAAAGTATATGGGCACACAGAGAGAAATAAACACAAATGCATACACATACATGTGTCAGTACATGGATGCGCACATGTGCGCACACACACATACTCACACACATTCACACACACACACACACACACACACACACACACACACACTCGCATGCACACACGAACACACACACATACACAAACACAGGCACACAAGTACTTGCAAACAAGATCAGTACCTATTTATTACTGGATTACAATCGCTAAAAAGGAATCTCTTGCTGTCTCATCTAATGTGGCCACTCCAGTGGCATCACCCCCACTTCGCCTGTCACGTCCCTCCATCCACAGTCGCACCCCAGCTTGCCCCGCCACAGCCCTGGCATTGGCAATCCATTGTCAAGTCGTCATCATGAGGCAACCCACCAGGGGAGACACTGCACTGTTGCCGAGTCACTTCGGTGATGTTCAGTGGTGCCTGTTCTGATCCAGCTTACGCCGGACACTATCTTCCAAGCCTCCTACCAGCAACCATGATTGCTTAGTCGCGGAGCTAGCGTGAGTGAACGTCCATTCTTGAGGAAGCCATCGTGTCCGTCCAGCTACAGTCCTCAAGAACTTGCCGATTCCGAAGATCTCATCACAAACTCGCTAAGGGCACAGACATGGGGAGAAAATCAAAACTGAGGTCTTCATGAGAGCAGGACATGAAGGACCACAGAATACGTTGCTTTTGATGCTAACAGATAAAAACGTGGATGATGGAGATGATGCCGTGGAACTCCGTTCCGTTCTGAGAAGGATGACAGGACTGTTCTTTATGCTTAGTTTCATAGTCTATCCCGGCGTCAACCAGGCCCGAGAGATACAGGTACCTGCAGTGTTGGTCGGGGAATTTGAGCAACGTTCTCAGACATCCATCCATTAAGTGGATAAATCTCGACAATGTGGTTCCAGTCTTCCTGAGTCCATAGCAAGTTAGCTCTGGGTAGAAGCCGGCCATGGACTGGCAAATCTCATAAATATGAATGACTCTGATGGGTTCGACCCACAATCTTCCGGCCGGGAGTTTGCAACGCTGACCACTGCGCCACAGCAGCTGATTCAAATGAATTTGATTACTAATGGCAATTTCAAATGCTAATAAAATAAGATACAAACAGTAATTCACATGTTATTGGGTTATTCTATCTATCTATCTGTCTATCTATCTATCTATCTATCTATCTATCTATCTATCTGTCTGTCTGTCTGTCTGTCTATGTATCTGCCTATCTGTACAAGAAATTAAAACACTATGCCCAAGTTTATTTCCATAATGTAACACATTTCGGTTTTCAGCCTTCCTCACGGAAGTTGTTAAAATAGATATTCAATTTTTCTTACTAAGAATCTAAAAAAGTTGCAGGATTAAAACATGGCACCATTAAATCATTGTTAAGTTCAAACACATATTATGTATATGTATACAGTGCTAAAGCATGTGGTGTGCTTGGAAACTACATGGACGTTATACACCATGACATCCGACGAGTCTCCTCCACGTCTTGAAATTTGTGTCATGTCAGCACTGCCAATGGTTCTCTCCATTCTGGGGGGTTCAATGGAGAGGTGTGATTATTCGCACTCATTTCTGTTTTTCCGCGTTGTTTTTACACCCTGTGCCTCAATTTATCATCGCGTTCGGCTGACCACAATGTAGACCTCATCTAAGGTCTAATGAAGGAAGAAGTTTAAAAACCGCAAACCGTCTCGAATCGTACGGAAAACAAGGGTATACTCTCTTCCAAGACAGGTATACTATTCCATTAGCATATGTTATAATTGGTGGCTTCATGTCGTCATCAAATAGACTGTGAAAGAAAACATGAGGGCCTGTTACCGCACAAAATGTCACCATTGCACAAAATGTCACAATTGTGACATTTTGTGCCATTTGTGACATTTTGTGCAGTGAAGGACTGCACAAAATGTCACAACTCGCAGTTGTGACAATTTGTGCAACTATACCCCATTTTCGAATTCACTCTTGCACAAAATGTCACAACCTCGTCCGTTTTGTTCGTCCACCACTTTCAAGAAAGCGAGCAGACTATTAAGTTCGTTCGTTCGTGTCCGTTTTCTTATTTGTTGTTTGTTGTTTTTGTTTTTGTTTGTTTGTTTGTTTTTGTTGTTGATGTTGTTGTTGTTGTTGTTGTGTGTGTAAAACATTTCTCTTCCAGAAGCACTACAGTTAGAATACTTTCGTCCATACTATGTTTGGACATGGTGTAGTATATTATTATATTCTCAGTCTGTTTGCGTGCGTATGAGTGTTTGTATGTGTGCAAATTGAGTGCATGTAGGTGTGTATCACTGAAGTGTACCGAAGTATTGCATGTTTCACGTTACGACCACCCCATGGTCATATGGAACCTATCCATGAAATATCATCATTTTTGTCCACAAGCAACAGAGAGATGCTGTGTACAAAGACACAGACAGACAAGCCGATAAAAATGTATACACACCTTATAAACCGAAGATAAAAACAAACAAACAAAAAAGAGAGATAGAGGGAAAGACACCAAGAGACAACATAGACAAATAATGACATAATAAATCCAGAGAGAGAGAGAGAGAGTGTGTGTGTGTGTGTGTGTGTGTGTGTGTGCGTGTGTGTGTGTGAAGAAGAAAAAGAGATGGAGGAGGAGAAGAAGAAGAGGAAGGACCTGCTCCCCTGCCAGATGAATAATGAAAATCCCGTGCTGTCTAAATGGAGAAAACTGCAAAATGTATCTAAAACTTGTATAAACAAAAAATGGACAATTATAAACACATGTGAAAATTACATACATATTATGCATAGTACGGATGTATATGAGAACAATTGCTGAAAAATAACAAAGTGCAAAAGAGACGAGCATGCGAATCAAGACAAATCGTATTGTTTCTTTTAGCCTCATGAACCAACATGGGCCATCTTGTCTGGGCTGTCACCTCGTAAACATGTGCAGTGAATACAGACTAAAAGTATATATTATTATATAAAACTGAAAGTTATAAATTGCAAGCCAAATTGAAAAACGCAAAAAAAAAAACAAAAAAAAAACAACAACAAAAAAAACAAAAAACATGGACATCATAGAGGTCCACCCATCATTCCACCCACCCACACCCACACAGATAAGAGAGAGAATGGTGACAATTTGTGCAGCAGTGATTTCAAAAAAGGCATACGGATGCACACATTGTCACAATTGTGACATTTTTTGTGCAAATTGTGACAATTTGTGCAGCGAATAACTGTACAAAATGTCACTGTGACATTTTGTGCAATAGTGACATTTTGAGCGGTAACAGGGCCCCACAACAGGAAACTAAGAGGCGCATTTAGTTGTTCCTACTGAAAGTGCTGAGACAAATCGTAGAGCGTGTGGATCATTTTAAGTCTGCCGAAAGCTGACTGCCAGGCCATCTTCTCAACCTCCTCTCCATCATTCAGTCTTCGCTCCAACTGCTCTTGCACGCTGTCTCGTCTCCGGGACCTGCGAGTACCAGGGGACACCACTCGTGATTTCCGTCGAGGTTTGTGTACTTGTGTCGTGGAGGAAGTTTGTTCATCTCTGTCACTTTTCAGTCTGGGTTGAGCTGTATTGTTGTCAATGGGTTCAGGTCTATCCTGCGAAATTTGAGACCCATGAAGAGTTCTTTCCCGTATTTTTGTGGCTTGCACTGACAGTTCGGTCAATGTGAGTGGCTTGCCCTTGTTCCGGCGTGGTGGAGGAGAGCGGCCTTCAAAGATGAAGTCGTCAAATATGGACGATGCTGCCTCTGTGAACTCGTAGAACGGGGATGTGACGTCTGTGGAGTCACGCCTGACAGAGTGCCTGGAACGTCTGGTAGGATCTAACACGATGTCTGGAATCCTTGGCACACTTCTTCTGGCATGACGGCACCTCACAGTCACCACACCGCCATTTTCATCGATGGAATGATTCGACGTTTCCAGAGGTTCAGGAACGGGGGATCTGGCAACGTCAGACTGGTTGTCTGGGATGCTGTACCCGTATTTCATGGGATACAGTACAGCTGCCTGTTTCACGATCCCATCTGACGTGCGTGTCGCATTCAACTTTTGCTTGATCTTCACGTTGTTCCGAGGATCCAGAGAGGAGGGTGTGGAGGGGGGTTGGGGAGGAGGGTCAGCGATGCCGTGCACTGACGCCAGCCGGTCCACCAGCTCAAAGAGCTGCTTGGTGCTGGACGTGTGAGTGTGCTGAAGTTTGATGAGATCTCCGTACGACACCCCGTTTTCCGCCGGGGCTTCTTTCGTGTTACCTGCACCCCGGTGCCTTCAGCGTTAACCCTGTTGTCTTCTTCTTCAGGCTTGGTAACCTTGGTGGAATGAGCTGGCGTGCTGGGTTCCACACGAATCTTTCCTGCCTGACTCACAGACTTCGTGTCCAGTGATGTGATCACAGGAGGTTGAGTGCCCACCGATGATGACGTTTGGGAATCTGCTTGGTGCTCATTCGCTGGTTTTTGCTGTTGATCAACAACTTCGTCTGGAGCTGATACGGAGAACTTAAACTGATCGACACCATCCTCATTTTCTTCAGTGATGCTCGGCAACAGTTCATCGCTGTCGCTTAACCGGGTCGAAACAATAGCACAGTCTTGGGCAGAACTTATTCTGATTTGATGATCTCCTCTAGGCTCTTGCTTGTTGCTTCTGCCGCCTCTCTTGGCTTTCAGGTAAGGCGGCTTACCTTTGCTGGACGTCAGGAACGCCTTCTGGGGACGGCAGACCTGTGAGTTATCTACGGGGTCGTGGCTCTGAGCCGTGTGCGTTGATCCTGGTGGAACCGCTTCTTCCGTTTCACTGCCAACCCCGCTGTCAGGGCTGTCTGGAAGTGCTGGTATCGTGTTTGCCTGTTGTTCGGCGTTGAAATCGTTCTCCGAGTCATAAACTTGGGTTGCATCAAGCTGGCGAGAGTAAGACTCATCAGGCAGATTCACAAACGCAACAGCGTTTTCCAAAGACCGCTCAGCTTCTCGAAACTGCTTGATGTGCCTGTCTGCCTGCTCCTTGGCTTTGGCTTGTCGTTGCTGTCGGAGTTTCTTGCTGTCCAGGAGTTTCTTGGAGTACCTTTTCAGTGATCTTCTCAACAGTCGCTGCTCACGGCCGATCTGGTTGACGTTGTATCGCAAGTCTTTTTGGTAGGTGTCGATGGTTCGCCGGAACTCCACCTCACTTCCTGCCACGCGCGTGACCGTCACCTTGTTGATTTCACTCTGAACACCCGCTGCACGTGCGTAGGCTCCAGGAATAATCGACGACATTTTGGATGATCCTGAAACCTCGCTGGACCTGCAACACAGAGTATCACGCATTTAAGCAGTGCGAAATGAATGTGTAAATCAGAGGCCATAACTAATGCAGCAGAGAATATTGGGCCTATCATTTGATTGAACAGAGAACTGGTCATACTTGATTCGATAGAGAAATTTATGCCCGCGTTGACAAAGAATTATTTCTGCAGTAGTCGACAGAGAACTGGTCATTTCTGATTCAACAGAGAAACGGGATGCCAGATTTAACAGAGAATTAGGTGCACCTGATTCAACAGGGAACTGATGACATATGACTTGACAGAGAACTGATCACATCTGATTCGACATGAAACTGGTTATATCCCATTCAACAGAAATCTAACCATGCCTCACTCGATAAGGAATTGTTTATATATGATTCAACAGAGGTCATACCTGATTGAGTAAGGAGTTGGTTATGTCTGATTCAACATAGAACAGGTGATGTTTGACTCATTAGAGATTTAGTTATACCCGATTCTACAGAGGACCGCTCGTACCTGATTGGACAGATTCAATAGAGGTCTGAGCATGCCTGATTCGACAGGTTCAACAGAGGTCTGAACATGCCTGATTCGACAGGTTCAACAGAGGTCTGAACATGTCTAATTTGACAGGTTCAACAGAGGTCTGAACATGCCTGATTCGACAGGTTCAACAGAGGTCTGAACATGCCTGATTGGACAGGTTCAACAGAGGTCTGAACATGCCTGATTGGACAGATTCAACAGAGGTCTGAGCATGCCTGATTCGACAGGTTCAACGGAGGTCTGAACATGCCTGATTCGACAGGTTCAACGGAGGTCTGAACATGCCTGATTCGACAGGTTCAACAGAGGTCTGAACATGCCTGATTCGACAGGTTCAACAGAGGTCTGAGCATGCCTGATTCGACAGGTTCAACAGAGGCCTGAACATGCCTGATTCGACAGGTTCAACAGAGGCCTGAACATGCCTGATTCGACAGGTTCAACAGAGATCTGAACATGTCTGATTCGACAGGTTCATCAGAGGCCTGAACATGCCTAATTCGACAGGTTCAACAGAGGTCTGAACATGCCTGATTCTACATACAACTGATTGTACCTGACTCCACAGAGATCTCATCACACCTAATTCCACAGAGAACTGGGGGACTGTGAGGATTAGGTGGGGGCAAGTTGGGAGGGGGTGGAGAGAAGGTAGACAGATGGGGGTATGCCAGAGACACAGGCGGATTAACAGAAACGGGACCGATTTCTGACGCCTCCCACCATTCCATTCCAAAAGGCCGATGCCTAGTATTGTTTTAAGAGATCTGCAAGTTAACGCCTTTGGTCAAGTCGTCTCTCTGTGTGTGTGTGTGTGTGTGTGTGTGTGTGTGTGTGTGTGTGTGTGTGTGCTACCGATCACGGGTTTACGTGTGGTCACACTACCAGTCCTGTATCAACATTTGAAGTACGAGGTGCTATATTGTTTTACCTTGTGGGTGCCAAGATATGGGACACGTGTGTGTGTGTGTGTGTGTGCGTGCGTCCGTAGATGTGTGTACGTACTTGCTTGTGTGTGTGTGTGTGTGTGAGAGAGAGAGAGAGCGCTCGCGCGTGGATGTGATTTTACCGATAAAGCTTTGTTTGGTCAGCTGGGCTGTAATTGAACTGAAACTACTAAACAGCGTGAGTAAGCACGTGCGCATATGTGTGTGTGAGAGAGAGAGAGAGAATAACTGCGCACACAGTTGCAAAGTACTTAAAAAAATAAACTTTTCAATCCGAAGCGTAGTGGTAGTACCACTGACAAACAATCGAATAGGAAGTCGGGGATTCGAACACCACAAGAACCCCTATAAATACAGAATATTTCGGTCCCAGCCAGCGTTTACCCAGAGCTGAGGGGTGCCTTGGTAACACTGGACCCTCACACATTTATTTCAGAGAACCGTCTTCGAAAGTACCAATCGAATTTCTTGACCAACACCGCAGATGTCTGTATCCTTTGGGCCTGGTTGACGCCAGGGTGCATCTTTATATATATATATATATATATAATGCTGAACAATTAAGTAGTGGGAGAAAACAAGTGCAGGTTAACACTTCAATCATTAGAGTAATGACTTGACAAAGATTTGAATTAAAAAATAAAAAAAAATGAAGATGAGGGGAATATATTATGAGAAACCCTTTACTAGCTGCCTGAGGGAACCATCGTACTCCCCTTCGAAGGCAGATCTATTTGTATTGCCTGCTCCTAGGCCTTTCGTCTGCTGGATCGGACTCACCAGGGAGACACGGCTGATTGTGTCTGCGCTCTTGGTGTCAAATAGAGACACACCACAGTCCGTAATTCTGTGGTGTTCTCACCACCAAGGGTTCAATAAAAAGAATCCAACAGCAGCCAGCGGAGGGTAGTAAATGGAACAAAACGAAAGTGTGGAGAGAAAAAAAGTTGCTGAAAAACTGAAAGCATTATGCAAACAGTATAAAATGTAGGGGACAATCTTTGAGCCTATACTTGAGGATCCATTCAAGGATGCAAGAGAGATCAAAAGATATGGAATAGTCCGAGTGGTTAGCTCTGCTGTTCAGTAGCCCAAGCATTGTGAGTGGCTAAGAACTGTACAGAACAACCTTTACTTGGATCTCCTATGAGATGCGATCTCCCACTGATTAACCAAACATTATAATGCTGAACAACTAAATAGTGGGAGAAAACAAGTGCAGGTTAACAATTCTTCAGTTATTAGAGTAATGACTTGACAAAGATTTGAATTTAAAAAAAAAAAATTGAATATGAGGGGAATATATTATAATATGAGAAACCCTTTACTAGCTGCCTGAGGAAACCATCATACCCCCTTTCGAAGGCAGATCTATTTGTATTGCCTGCTCCTAGGCCTTTCGTCCGCTGGATCGGACTCATCAGGGAGACACGGCTGATTGTGTCTGCGCTCTTGGTGTCAAATAGAGACACACCACAGTCCGTAATTCTGTGGTGTTCTCACCACCAAGGGTTCAAAAAAAGAATCCAACAGCACCCCCAAAGCAGCCAGCGGAGGGTAGTAAATGGAACAAAACGAAAGTGTGGAGAGGAAAAAAGTTGCTGAAAAACTAAAAGCGTTATGCAGACAGTATAAAATGTAGGGGACAATCTTTGAGCCTATGCTTGAGGATCCATTCAAGGATGCAAGGGAGATCAAAAGATGTGGAACGGTCTGAGTGGTCAGCTCTGCTGTTCAGTAACCCAAGCATTGTGAGTGGCTAAGAACTAAAATATACATACACACACATATATATATATATATATATATGTATAACTATATATACATACACACACATACATATATGTATATATATATAATATATATATATATATATATATATATATACATACATACATATATATGTATGCATATAGACTAAACGACTCAGTTCATGTTATCCACAGCCCAGCAGACCACGAGGGGCTATATTTAGGCTATCACCTTGTCGAAGGCAATTCTTTACCAAAGATCAAGCGTAAGGAACATTCCTGTTACATGGTCTCAAACCAAAATTAACCCTCACAGTCTCATCATTATCTCCATCCTCTTGAGACAAGAGGAAGAAAGGTGGTGCGGAGGAAGGGGAGGGTTGTGGTGTGTGTGTGTGTGTGTGTGTGTGTGTGTGGGGGGGGGGGGGGTAGATTCTGAAATTCGAGGATCTTTGATGGCATACTTTTTTTTCCCGTTGATTATGATTTGAATTTCTCCTCTGTATGTATGCTTCCTGTGAGTTACTGTTAAATCCTTAATTCATTGTTGACAGATTGTATTGTTTTGCATTGTATTGTATTGTATTGCATTCTACTGTATTGCATTGTGTTGCAATACATGTTATTGTATTCTATTTCTTGTATGATATTGTAATAGTATAGTATAGCATAGCATAGCATAGTGCAGCGTAGCATGGCATAGCATAATATAGCATAGCATAGTAATGTATTACATTGTGTTGCATGGTATTATTCTGTATTGCATTGCCTGTTATTCTGTATTGTATGGTATTGCATTTCGCTGTATTAAAAAAATTGTACTGTGTCGTATTGCATTACATCGCAGAGCATTGCATTGTATTGTATTGTATTGCATCGTATAGTATAGAATTGTATTGTATTGCACTGCATGGCAGTGTATTGTGGTGTGGTGTTGTGTATTGTATTGAACAAAATCATTGTCTGTATGGCATAGCTGATTTCTGTATGAAATTCGGAGCTGCTCTTTGTTTTGCCCTAAGACAGCACAACTATCGGAGGAGTACTGTTTTTATTGCAGTTTTAATATCTGTTTAAAACATCTGCACAAGATATATGTCTGAAATTTATTTGTCTGTTTTGCATTGTATATCAAGTAAACGTATTATGCACCTTACTATTGTGTATTTATTTCGCATTTTGGGTGTTATTTTAGCTGCATTCTGTTTTCGTCTCCTAACTCATCGTAATTATTAATAGCCACCCGTTAATAATTTGTCAAAGAAATGATTGACCACATCCATTTTTCTCTGCACATTCACAAACGAACAGACATGAACTCGCAACGCCTCTCCCTCAGTAAGGTCTCCATTCTTCTGTGTTCATTGATATCACCACCCCCTCTTATATCCCCCTTCCCCACCCCCCGTGCCTCTACCCCTTCTCCCCAACAAAGTTGAAAGGTCATCATTGTGATTTCTGCAACGCTGTGCTTTGGTCAGCAGGTTTCCTTGACCTTAAATCGTGTCCTTCATGACCCAACATACTGATCGACTTTCCTCGTCATTGTTGCCACTGACTGAAGTGGTGTTGGTCAGAGGTCAACATTGTCACTGGTAACCATTCCATTAACCACTTTGACGGACGGAAAAGAGCAGTATTTAGGTGACTTCTGATTCTCAACATCAATATCACGCTTCTCGACTTCTCTAGAGTGGGAGGAAACGGATTTTGACACCCCGACTCTCACCTGGGAAAGAGCGACAGATCTTGTTGAGCACCCTCCCTCCCTCACCCTTTTCTTCCCCTCCCCCCTCACACTCCCCTCCCATGTCATCTACACACGAGCGCGCGCATGTCTCTTTCTCTACCCTCTCTCTGTCTCTTAACATTGCTTCGTGCGTCATTTTGACTGACCGCTAAGAAAACCTTGTTTCGCACATCCACATACTGAACCTCGAGTTCTTATGGAGTAGCGGTGATCAGTTTTTTGCCTGGTTAATATCAGCTGGAAAATTAGAGAACAACAGTGTTGAACGGTGAACCGCTCCCCTCCTCCCTCCCTCCCTCCCTCCACCTCCAGCCGCTCGCTCCGTCCATCGTCCCTGCCCTCCCGGCCCCACCCCGTCCCCCATAGTAACAACATCCTTGCTCTTTCTCTCTTCTGTTTCCACCGCCAACCAAATAATCTCTGTGATTGATATGGCACTCTGTTTTACCTTGGCCCGTGTGACAAATACTGCAGTCATAGCCCTGTGACTCGTTGACTGCAATTGGGCTATCGGCTTTACAGTCCAGTTTCAAATGAGGAGGACGGCACTGTTGTTCTGATTTCTTCTTCTTCTTCTTCTTCTTCTTCTTCTCTCTCTCTCTCTCTCTCTCTCTCTCTCTCTCTCTTCTCTCTCTCTCTCTCTCTCTCTCTCTCTCTCTCTCTCTCTCTCAGTGTGGCCAATGTGCACACGACGATCTTACGTGTGGCATCCGTGTGCCCAGCTCACTGTGAAGAACGAACCATAACCTTGTCGTTGATATAAATCCAGGTCACACAACGCTGCATCGTCACAGTTGACAGGTGTTACCCGTGGTTTTATAAAGATAATAATGATGATGGTTATGATTATTGTTGTTATTGTTATTATTATCATTATTATTATTGTTGTCATAATTATCATCATCGACATCATTATAATTATTAGTATTATCATTATTACTGACGTTTAAAGTTTTATTTGTCCATGCCCACCAAAAATGTTTTAGTACAGTTTGAAATTTTGAACTCGGAGCTTGTGAGTGATTCAGAAAGACAAACCTAAATCAGCTTACATGCAAATAGCATCATTGTGTGTGTGTGTGTGTGTGTGTGTGTGTGTGTGTGTGTGTGTGTGTGTGTGTGTGTGTTTGTGTGCGCGCACGTGCTTGCATGTGTGTGTGCGTATGTGCATGCGTGCATGCGTGCGTGTGTGCATGCGCACGCGCACGTGTGTGTTTGTGTGTACTTCTCTCTCTCTCTCTCTCTCTCTCTCTCTCTCTCTCTCTCTCTCTCTCTCTCTCTGTTAACATGAAAAAGTATGGAAAAGAAACAGATGATCAAAACACATTTTGAGAGAGAGAGAGAGAGAGAGAGAGAGAGAGAGAGAGAGAGAGAGAGAGAGAGAGTGATACTGACACTGACACTGACACAGGTTTAATTGTGAAGGCCACCGCCAAGAGAGACGACGAAGAGAGAGAGAGAGAGAGAGAGGAGAGAGAGAGAGAGAGAGAGAGAGAGAGAGAGAATTTTACAATTGCAGTCACAAACCCAATAACATTTATACTTTAAATAAGCTTAGTAACTTTCAGATGGTTGAATAGAAGGACCGATATGACAACAGCTTATTGATGGACACAGGAATGACAAAGCTCCAAAGAAATTGTAACAAATAAAAAAAAATAAACAAAATAAAATAATGCAAAGTTAAATTTGAATAATCCATGCACAAATATTCCAATGACGGAACGATCTAATTTAGAATTAGAAATTTTTTGTTGCAAAATGAACACAGTTTTACCGCAGGTAAGTTGCTAGAGTAGGCGTTAACATTTTTAATTGTGATTATTTTTTCCATGATCGATGGAGA
>CM065722.1:41041152-41046152 GCA_033310375.1 Conus canariensis | reverse complement strand
AGACGATTGATTGTACATAGCCTGTAGTATCTGAAGGATGATTGATTGTATACAGGCTGCAGTATCTGACAGATGATTGATTTACATAGGCTGCAGTACCTGACAGATGATTGATTTACATAGGCTGCAGTATCTGATAGATGATTGATTTACATAGGCTGCAGTATCTGACGGATGATTGATTGTACACAGGCTGCACTGTCTGACAGACGATTGATTGTACATAGCCTGCAGTATCTGACGGATGATTGATTGTATACAGGCTGCAGTATCTGACAGATGATTGATTTACATAGGCTGCAGTACCTGACAGATGATTGATTTACATAGGCTGCAGTATCTGACGGATGATTGATTGTACACAGGCTGCAGTATCTGACAGATGATTGATTGTACATAGGCTGCACTATCTGACAGATGATTGATTGTACACAGGCTGCAGTATCTGACAGATGATTGATTGTACACAGGCTGCAGTATATGACAGATGATTGATTGTATACAGGCTGCACTATCTAACGGATGATTGACTGTATACAGATTGCAGTAACTGCCAAGATTATCGATTGTACACAGGCTGCATTATCTGATAGCTGCACTGTCTGACAGACGATTGATTGTACATAGCCTGCAGTATCTGACGGATGATTGATTGTATACAGGCTGCAGTATCTGACAGATGATTGATTTACATAGGCTGCAGTATCTGACGGATGATTGATTGTACACAGGCTGCAGTATCTGACAGATGATTGATTGTACATAGCCTGCAGTATCTGACGGATGATTGATTGTATACAGGCTGCAGTATCTGACAGATGATTGATTTACATAGGCTGCAGTATCTGACAGATGATTGATTTACATAGGCTGCAGTATCTGACAGATGATTGATTGTACACAGGCTGCAGTATCTGACAGACGATTGATTGTACATAGCCTGCAGTATCTGACGGATGATTGATTGTATACAGGCTGCAGTATCTGACAGATGATTGATTTACATAGGCTGCAGTGCCTGACAGATGATTGATTTACATAGGCTGCAGTATCTGACGGATGATTGATTGTACACAGGCTGCAGTATTTGACAGATGATTGATTGTACATAGGCTGCACTATCTGACAGATGATTGATTGTACACAGACTGCACTATCTGACAGATGATTGATTGTACACAGGCTGCACTATCTGACAGATGATTGATTGTACACAGGCTGCACTATCTGACAGATGATTTATTGTACACAGGCTGCAGTATCTGACAGATGATTGATTGTACACAGGCTGCAGTATATGACAGATGATTGATTGTACACAGGCTGCACTATCTGACAGATGATTGATTGTACACAGGCTGCACTATCTGACAGATGATTGATTGTACACAGGCTGCACTATCTGACAGATGACTGATTGTACACAGGCTGCACTATCTGACAGATGATTGATTGTACACAGGCTGCACTGTCTGACAGATGACTGACTGTACACAGGCTGCAGTATCTGACAGATGATTGATTGTACACAGGCTGCAGTATATGACAGATGATTGATTGTATACAGGCTGCACTATCTAACAGATGATTGACTGTATACAGATTGCAGTAACTGCAAGATTATCGATTGTACACAGGCTATGGCAACAGAAAGGAGATGGAACTTCGAACTACAACCGATAAACAATCGATATCATAATTGCTTCTTGTACCCATGAAGACACTTAACAGACAGACAAAGACACCCCCTGAACCCACTTATTTGGATCCGTACCACAACCACACATTATCTAACCCATACGAAGGACTGGTGGTATGTGGCCACAACACTTTGTGACGGCTAATCACCGTGTTCTGTGTGTTTTGACCGTATCTAGACTGGATAATCCAGGGTTACGGCGTTAGGGGGTACAGCATGTACAAACTACAGAGTGGGTAGTGGTTACTGCATTAATGACCAGGCAGCCTTTGTGAAGTGAAGGAATGCTGACGTGCCTTGTGGAACGAAGATCCGAGTCATTGTCTGCTTTGGTCTATGAGTATTGAGTATTGGTGGAGTATGTTTTTGTTGAGGGAAAGGAGTAAAGGGGCGTGTTTGGGGTGTGTTTGTGGACATGTTGAGTGATTTGAAAGTTTGGGTGTAGGGGGGAGGGTAGTGTGCGCACCATTTTCTTCTGTGTGTGTGTGTGTGTGTGTGTGTGTGTGTGTGTGTGTGTGTGTGTGTGTGTGTGTGTGTGTGTGTGTGTGGTGAGAGAGAGAGAGAGAGAGAGAGAGAGAGAGAGAGAGAGAGATTTCACTTCAATGTACATGTCTATTTGGGAAATTGAAACGTTCTGTTCCGTTGTATTATCATAGCTACCAGTAATTAAATCGAACCTCCAACGTATATTACGTTATCAGTTTTATGCGACATACTATGCGGAATCAAATTTGGTAGGAAAACAGTAAGGAAAGGATTCTAATACGTTTGGATCCAATACAAATCACAGACTGACATATAGATGGTCTCTACTTCACACGATTACAATACTGATGTTTGGAGGTGAAAATTGTACTGAGATGACCAGTGCAGCAGGCAATCACTAGCACACACACAATGCATATACACATAGACGCCTATGCACACACCAATATAACAACCCTTGCAATACGCACGCCCGCGCGAGTACGCTCCCGCACACACACACACACACACACACACACACACACACACACACACACACACACACACACACACACATACACACAGAGGCACACACACACTGACAGACAGACACACACACACATACACACACAGAGGCACAGACAGACAGACAGTCACACACACACACACACACACACACACACACACACACACACACACACACACACACATACATACACAACACAACACACACACACACACACACACACACACACACACACACACACACACACACACACACGTACACACACGTACACACACACACACACACATACACACACACACACACACACACACACACACATACACACAGAGGCACACACACACTGACAGACAGACACACACACACATACACACACAGAGGCACAGACAGACAGACAGTCACACACACACACACACACACACATACATACACAACACAACACACACACACACACACACACACACACACACACACACACACACACACACACACACGTACACACACGTACACACACACACACACACACACACACACACACACACACACACACACACACACAGATACACACACACGTATTGGGAAAGGGATCACTGAAGGTGACTGACACAAACACGTCAATTCTATCAGAAGACAACTGACAAAAGGCGAACAGCAGTGAAGAGTTCTTTCTTTGTGATGTGGCCTCTTTTCTACTTCTCCGCCAGAGGGCTAAGTACCTCTGTGATTCTATGTTGTTGTTGCTGTAGGTGGACGTGGCCGATTTCTGAATATCTTACTCCGCTTTCCCAACGACAGATGGAAGGTGTGGAGAGAGGAGAGAGAGAGAGAGAGAGAGAGAGAGAGAGAGAGAGAGAGAGAGGAGAGAGTGAGGGGGGGGGTTGAAGAGGGAGGGGCAGTGTGAGAAGGTAAAGAGCGAAAGAGAAGGGTGGTCTAGTACGGCGGGGGGGGGGGGGGGGGGGGGAGGTTAGTTAAGAATGACAGAAAAAGCGAGATGGGGGAGGGGGAGCAGAGAGAGAGGAGAATACGAATATGAATACGAATAGTTCAATGTGTTTTAGGCATTCCAGGCCCATTCACATAAGGATTGGTGAGGGAGGGGTGGGGAAAAGGGAGGGGGTAGGGAAATGGGCGACGGGGCGGAGGGAGGGGGAAGGGGAGAACGCGAAAGGAAGGGAGGCGCGTACAATAAACGTTATGTCGGAAATAAAGCAGGACAACTGGCCTGTACAAAGTTCATCGAGACATATGGATTCCATATCGCGGTATTTATCTACAAAAGACACCGGGACTGTCCATCTCATGCAGTCATAGGCATAATTCACATATGGTCGAAACACTCACATCACAACAGTCATAGGCATAATCCACATAGGATCGAAACACCCACATCACAACAGTCATAGGCATAATCCACAAAGGATCGAAACAGCCACATCACAACAGTCATAGGCATAATCCACAAAGGATCGAAACACTCACATCACAACAGTCATAGGCATAATCCACATAGGATCGAAACACCCACATCACAACAGTCATAGGCATAATCCACATAGGATCAAAACACCCACATCACAACAGTCATAGGCATAATCCACAAAGGATCGAAACAGCCACATCACAACAGTCACGATGGGTCCCGAAGATTTCCATTGTCAACATCTTTTCTCAAGCTGGAGGCGACTTGTTGCACTTCTCCCCCGTGGGGATACCGGGGGGGGGGGGGGGGGTCTTTTGTACAAATAGTCCCCCCTCCTTCTGGACATTCTGTGCTAGTAACGTCCCCTTTTCCTTTCGCTCTCAGTAACTCTGTCTCCTCCTTTGCTGTACTGTCGTCTACTGTCCTTTCTGTCTACCATATCTTTTATCTATCTTTTTCCACAACCTCTTCCCACAAATTTCTGCACTCAACGAAGTCGGAGTGAATTGACTATACTGTCGAGTACAGTGTGAGTATCCCAACAGGGTAAAACGAGTTCACACGCTACCAGATACTGGAACGCTGAAGAAGAAGAAGAAGAAGTTGCACTTCATCGCAGGCACGGAGGAGACTGTCCATTGTGTTCCCTCTTCCCTGCAGACTTGCCAATATTTGTGAGTGAATGGTGTTTTGCTGACAAGAGTCTATGTTTTCCTGTACATCGTCAGTCCCTGCATTACGTAAGCTGGGCGCTGTCAGTGATACAAGTGTTCGAATTTCTTACTTTCACTGTTTTCGTGCTCTGTATCAGTCAGCATCGACTTTGAAACAAATTCCTAGTATCACGTTCACGTTCAGTTTCGCGATGGCCAGACTGAACAGAGTGTGGAAGA
>CM065722.1:41011152-41028652 GCA_033310375.1 Conus canariensis | reverse complement strand
AAATAGAAATAAACAAAAACAAAAACAAAACAAAATTTGAAAAGACGCAAAACAAAACAGGACAGAAAAGGGAAACGACTAAAAAGGAGAAAAAAAATGGAAAAAGAGAGAGAGAGAGAGAGAGAGAGAGAGAGAGAGAGAGAGAGAGAGAGAGAGGGAAACAAGGACGTAAGGGGAAAAAAAAAACGACGGAAAGAAAGAAAACGCACTGACAAAACATCGTAAGGAAGGAAGAACAAAAGAAAGAAAGAAGGAAGGGAAGAAATAATGGAAAAAAAGAAAGAAAGAAAATAGGAAGAAGATAGAAAGAAATAAAAGGAGCACAGCTACAATCAAACAACAAGAAGAAAGATTGATTCAACGAAACAAAAGAAAATCAGGTAGAAAGAAAAACAGAAACAAAGTCAGACACAGAAAGAAAGGAAAGAGCTAGAAAGACACAAAATAAGGAAGGAAGAAAGAAACAAAATACGAAATAAAAGAATAAAGCAAACAAAAAGAAACGCAATAAAAAGACAAAAATAAACCAGATACAAAGAAGGAAAGAGATAAAAGTAATTCAGAAAGAAAGAAAGAAAGAAAGAAAGAAACGAACAAAGAGGAAAAGGAAAGAAAAAAGGAAGAAAAAAAACGAAAAAAAGGAGGGGGAAAAACGAAAGAAAAGTGGAAAAGCAAAAGAAGGCAAGAGAAATAAGTTAGAAAGACAGACAGACGGAACGATAGTATATCAGTCACGACTTAACTATACACATTAGAAATATTAAATTTGATTACGCATTCGGAACAGGCAAGATTAAAAAGCTAAAAAAAAAAAAAAAAAAAAAAAAAAAAAAAAAAATTCGTATGAAGAAAATTCAACGCATTATACGATCACAGACAGTGCCTCTACATCTGCATCCAACGAGTACAATTCACTTCATTCTCTGCAGGAAATTCTGACAATAAACAACCACGGATACTTTTATTCTGTACACAATATTTCACAAGAAACAAGAGCAGAGGGACTGCCATCACAGTATTTTACGACAAACAAATGCAGGTCATTTGCTCCTTACATACTATTTACGAGAAGCAAATAACTTCAGTTTTTAGGTTAGTTGTGATGTCAGACACATGTAGTTTACTTCGATGTTTATCCAAAGTTCACAGCAAACCAGCACAGTTATTTTAAACTTCAGAAAGACGTATGCTGACCTTACGAAAGCACATTGTAGCCAAATGAACTCTGGTATGGAGCTGCTTTTATTTGGAAACGATGAACACACAAGAACTGATGAAGTTTTTGAACACATGATTTTATGGGCTAAACACTACATACACAGACGTAGAACAAACAAAATAAAACCTACGGTCAAAAACTTCATGAGAGAAGTAAATAACATATATAGGGTTGACTAATAAAAATGCATTGTTTAGAAATGAAGTGCATGGGATTTAACAGAAAATGAAAAACTTGTTGAAGTGTCTAATGGAATGAGTTAGAGAAGAAATGAAAAAGGAGCAATTAGTTGTCGATGGTGATAACTAGACTACTAAAACTAAAGAAAATCTGTCCATGTATGTGTAAAAATTCTACCTAACCACTGCACCCTACATGGTCAGACATACTGGATGTATATATTCCTCGAGTGCCTTTAATTGAGTAATGATTGTACCTTTGTGACTTTTTCTTTTTCCTTCTTTCTTCCCAGATTACTTAATGCAACTGTTCGAAAGTGTTTTTTTTTTCATGTGTTTATATATTTGTGCCCTCTCCCTCCCCCCTTCCGATTTAGCATACTCATTTGCATGCCGTTATGTTGATGCTTCTATTTGTCACTCATGTTGGAAAACAATTTCTTTAAAAAAAAAAAAAAATTTTTAAAGGGAAAAAAACCGAAAGACGAAAAAATTTTCCGGCTAAGGAAGAAGTTTTCTGTGTCAAATACGGAAGAGGAGGACTTTTTGCGCTATTCCAAATATTGAACGGAAGGAAGGTTTTTTTTTTTTTTTTTTAAATTCTACCAACTACTGAAGAAAAGAAAAAAACCTTTCTTGCCTTATGCCAAGTATAGAAGAGAAGGAAAAATTTTCACGATTATGCCAAATATAGAAGAAAAGGAAGACGTTTCTTGAGTATGCCAAACGTAGAAGAGAAAGGAGGAAGATTCCTGGCTATGCCGAATATGGAAGAGAAGAAGGAATATTCCTGATTACGCCAAATACAGAGAACGAAGAAGGTTCTTGACCATGCCAACATAAGGCGGAGAAGGAAGACGTTTTCTGACTATGGTGAAATATAAAACAGAAAGGGGAAATTTCCTGGGCATGCCAAATACAGAGCAGAAGGAACAAACACAAAATGTTGTTTTCCTTCTATCATCACTGACACAGCGACGAAACATATCTCACGTGCCTGACATACGCATAGACAAACGAGATCGTCAGGCAAAGAGAAAATGTTATTTCTTGTATATTGTGCAAACAAATGTGGATTGTAAAGCGCTTAGAGCTTGGTCTCTAGCCGAGGATAGGCGCTATACAAGTATTCATAATAATAATAATAATAATCGTTAATAACATTATATAACATTACAACACAAAAACATGTAACTTACATTTTGACAAGTTTGGTCGCTGATACATCAGTTACAAGACGATAGTCGATGTAGTCCTATGTTTATCACCAACATTATACGATTTCTATAAAAATCTACGCTGAGGAAGGCAATAAGAAAGTTTTGTATGAGTAAACGTCTTCAGCTACGGGATCTGTTTATCTTCCATAAATTTAATCATCATCATCATCATCATCATCATCATTATCACACACACACACACACACACACACACACACACACCACACACACACACGCACACACACACACACACACACACTGACCTTTACGGGATTCTGACAGCGGTGGTTAGTTAGTCGCTGGGAGATTGGCAGAGATGCAGCAGCTCCACACAGAACTGTTGTGAAGATCAGTCTACAGCACAGCGAAGGAACTGCCGCCGTTGACACTGGCCGCGGCGGTTCCCACTGAAGAAATAAACGGAGGCTCTCTCACCAGTTCTGTCTGAGTGGTCGGGTGGGTGGGTGGCCGGGTGGGTGGGTGGGAGCGTAGGCGGAAGAGTCGCTTAGCTGGGATATAGGTCTGTCGTCAATACGCTTCTCTCTCTCTCCCTCCCTCTGTGTGTGTGTGTGTGTGTGTGTGTGTGTGTGTGTGTGTGTGTGTGTGGTGTGTGTGTGTGTGTGTGTGGTGTGTGTGCGCGCGCGCGTGCGCGCGTGTGCGCGATCCATCCCTCCAACACATCTTGTGCTTACTCTTTTTAAGCGAAGATAAGATACAATAACGCACCGTGCTTTGTTTGGTTTTTTTGTTTGTTTTTGAAGCACATACTCACACAAGGGACAGTAGTTTGAAATCTCATTCGAAGGATTTGAATAGGATTGGTGTCCGTATAAAAACTGACTCAGACAGGGAGATCTCCTGTAACCTGCCTGTCTGCAGCGGGAACCGAACACAAGATCCATGGGTTAAGAAAAACAAGGCTTCATCCACTGGGCCAACTGGGCTCCACAGATGGGATTCAAATCACGACCACCCAGTGTCGTTTAGTTCGTGGCTTAGCCACTGTGACACAGAGAACCACCATGGTTATAATATTGGCAGAAAAAAAAAGAAAAAAACGAGCAAGAGATCAATAATCAGCTGCAATCGAAACAGATCTGGTCCTGCATGGAACAATTATAAATCAGTGCTTTCCGGTACACAAGTTCATAAAAAAAAAGTCCAAAAAAAAAAAAAATTGCCTCATGATTATTTTCAGGTCCCTTTCTTTGATTTTTTTCCCCGACACCTTCTATGTTCCTCATGATATTTGAATTTGTACAGTCTTAAAGGTGTGTTGGGATGTAGCGTATGTCACAATCGTTTTGTTTTTGGCTTTAAAAAAATCTGATGTTGTAAGTTTTATTGTCTCATTGAGCATGTCTTTGTTGGAGATGGCTATCAATCCTTACACACACACACACATACACACACACACACACACACACACACACACACACACAGAAGAGAGAAAGACAGACAGACAGACCAGACAGACAAACAGACAGACAGACTGACAAACAGACAAACAAACAAACAATGGTAGTGCGGGGAGAGAGGAAGTATGGCTGGTAAGTGGTGAGGGAGGTTGGTTATTAAGAATTAGTATTGAAAGTATCCAAACTGAACAGGAATTTCAAACATTTTATCTTAACCTCTTATACAGATCTTCCTCGGATTAAAGACTGACTGAAGCTCTTCTCTCTGCATCTTTCTCCTACAACTCTCTCTCTCTCTCTCTCTCTCTCTCCTCTCTCTCTCTCTCTCTCTCTCTCTCTTCTGTCTGTTTAGGTCTCTCTCTCTCTCTCTCTCTCTCTCTCCTCTCTCTCTCTCTCTCTCACGCGCGCGCGCATGCGCGCGTGCGCATGCCCCCTCTCTCTTCTCAAACCCTTCCCGGCATCCTGCCACATCTCTACGGAACCTTATTTCCCCGCCCCCCCCCCTCTCTCCTCTCTCCTCTCTCTCTCTCTCTCTCTCTCTCTCTCTCTCCAGGCAATGGCCAGTCTTTGGAGTCCAACGACCCCTATACAAACACACGCACAGAGTGGGGCAAGTATGAAGGTATAGTTAACAACAGAAGACTATGTTCATGGTCCGAGGGAAACCAAGCGTGTCAAGTGAAATGAATAAGAAGGCCATCTCCTAATTATTTACGACATTCCGCTCGTAAACGCACGTAAAGGCTCTTGACGGATCTTAGTGTGATGGCAGCTTTTGTGTGAGTGAAACTTCTTCCAAAGCCCGGACTTTCTTTCTATGGCTTCGAGAGGCGTGAGTGAATGCGCATATTTCGGCCCATGTGGCACGCAGGTAAACCTACAGATTTTCCCCTACATGGCTCCGTTGGAGAGATTCAAAAGAGCTAACATGAATCGGGACTGGTTTTCTGTCGCTTCACATTGCCATGTTCAGGTAAGACATCCCACTGGGACCGACTACAATACAGGAGCTACTTTGATGAATGGACGAATGTCTATAGTCCTTAATCTCTCTACCCAGAGCGGCTAGCCAGTGAACGGAATCATCTACAGTAATTACTACAAAGCGTAATTTTCATCATCGTCGACATTGTCGTCTCTGTCATTATTACCATTACTGACACCATCAGCACCTTTGTCGTCGTTTTCCTCCCCACCCCTTTTTTGTGTTTGTTTTTGTTGTCGTTGTTCCATCTTTTTCTCCTTCTCTCTCAGAGGAATGATGTTGTTTGTTTTCAGTAATATCTTGTTATTTTCATTCTGAGCTGATGATGTTTAAGACAGTTACACGGTTTGGGTCAACTGGTAAGTTTCAGGTTAAAGTCTACACCGACCTCAAGCTCTCCAGCCTCGCAGAAGCTCTCGCGACAAAAAGTTCAATCCCCTCTCCACGTCCCTCGCTGCTTTGAGTTCTACAAGACAGGAAGTGGTTCTTCAGTGGGGTACCAACGCACTGCAGGTTTAAAAGGCAATGAGAGAGCAGACGCAATAGTCCAAGCGTGAGCCCCAAGAGGAGCACGCTGACAAACAGAAGTCCTACGATGAAGTGAACAACAAACATCAGGACCAAGCAGAATAGGAGAACGGCAGGAACAACGTCTCAAGCACAGACCAAATGACAGCCACTAACTACTGAGACGAGAGGAACAGTAAAGATCTTCTGTTTCAGGACTGCACACAATCACCTGCGCCATCACCTGCATACGAAGTTTGGTCCTGGGCAGTCCGGTGAGTGTCCCTGTGCTCAGGGACCCATGACCACAGACCTCACCCCCAAAGCTGCCCCACAGCTTGCCGCTGCAATAGGGAGGGTCTGACCAACACCAGTGTCCCTGGACATAAAGCTGTACAGCGTCCACGAAGACCTGAAAGAGGACACAGCACAGTTCATCCAGGACACTGAATTGAACTTCTGACAAGACGAACGAGGATGGAGAAGATACGACAGACAGGGTAAACCGTGCCAAAGGAATGGGTGGAAGGTGTGTTCTACTCTGCACTATCACCAGAACGACTTACGTTCAGATGGCCGGGACAGTTTTCATGACGGGTACCAACGGGATTCAAACTGGCAACGCCTGACGGGGAATTCAGTCCCGCACCACCGAACCAACTGGAAATCCCAACGGTGTGAGTCTTGGTCTGCTGGTTTTATGAAGGACGCTGTTGTTGGACTGGTCATAATCAGTCACTTGACGGGTTGATCAATTGATGCAGTCAACGTGGCGGGTTTGATTAACTTGCAGTCATGTGGAACTGACGGCCGGTCAAGTTTTCTTTCAAAGCAAATTGCTCTGTCTCTGTCTGTCTGTCTGTCTGTCTGTTTGTCTCAGCCCCCCCCCCCACTCTCTCTCTCTCTCTCTCTCTCTCTCTCTCTCTCTCTCTGTGTGTAATCTGCTGATCATTTACTCTCTCTCTCTCTCTCTCTCTCTCTCTCTCTCTCTCTCTCTCTCCTCTCTCTCTCTCCTAGAAATCTGCTAATCATTAAGTGTCTGTCTGTCTGTCTGTCTGTTGTCTGTCTCTATCTCTCGCTCAGTAATGTGCTAACCATTTACTTTGCCCCCCCCCCCACCCCCACCCCTCTCTCTCTCTGTCAGTAATCTGCTGATCATCTAATCTGCTACACATCTTCTCTCTCTCTCTCTCTCTCTCTCTCTCTCTCTCTCTCTCTCTCTCTCTCTGCCAGTAATCTGCTAATCATCTGCTCTCCCTCTCTCTCTCTCTCCCCCCCTCTCTCTCTCTCTCTCTCTCTCTCTCTCTCTCTCCTCTCTCTCTCTCTAATCTCCTAATCATCTGAATGCAACCACTCCCACACATAAAACACACACACCACCAAATATATATGAGGCAAGCATGCACACAGGTTCAACGAATCAGGGCTCTGTTTGTATTCCGAGATAAATCGACATGTAGGGGAGAGCGAAGGGGAGGAGAGGGAGGGAGAGGGGGGATGACCCTCAAAATTAATGAAGCCTCCTCCGCGCTGTTTACGAATTTCCGTTCATAAACCCACGAAGCTATTCTTCCCTAGCGAAATATGATCGGAGCTTTAGTGGAAGAGGGATTGTGTTGAAAGCCCTGGCTTTCTTTTTATAGTCCTGGAAGGCGTGAATGTGTGCAGTGTTCATACCTCGGCCAAAATGACTCACACTCACACGTATTGATCTCTTCATCGCCTTATTGGAGAGATACAAAAGAGCTGATATACTGACTTCCTAGTCAGTTCACACGGACCCATGATAAATTCTATCCCGTAAGAAATTTCATCGAGACAATAAACAGGCAGCTTGACAGTTGGATCAATAAATCTATGAAATTTGATCTTTCCACAGGGAGCGTTTAGCCGGGGAATAGAATCATCATCAACAACGAAAAAGAAATCATCATCATCGTCGTCGTCATCGTCGCCGTCGTTGCTGCCATCATCATCATCATCATCATCGTCGTCGTCGTCGTCGTCGTCGTCGTCGTCAAAATCATCAGCACCACTATCGCTAACATTGTTATCATTTTCCTCCCTCTTGTGCTTCTTCTCTGTCTCTTTGTTCTTCCTTTTCAGATGAAGACTATCGTTTGTTTTGAGATGATAACATATTTGTTTCAATTGTGGACGTTTCAGACATATACAAGTTTGTGTCAGTCAGTTACGTCCGGCTTAACGTACACACCCACTAAAGGAGAGAGGTCAGAGGGGAGACAACCATCCCAGAAGACCGAGGTCAATCAATCACTACACCACCAGAACGACAATGAGCTGCAAACACGACACAGTTTCTTGCTCCCATCTTTTCTTCTGTTTGTCATGTGTCCTTTCCCTTGGTTTAATTCCCTTTTTTCTTCTGTTTGTCATGTGTCCTTTCCCTTGGTTTAATTCCCTTTTTTCTTCTGTTTGTCATGTGTCCTTTCCTTGGTTTAATTCCCTTTTTTCTTCTGTTGTCATGTGTCCTTTCCTTGGTTTAATTCCCTTTTTTCTTCTGTTTGTCATGTGTCCTTTCCTTGGTTTAATTCCCTTTTTTCTTCTGTTTGTCATGTGTCCTTTCCTTGGTTTAATTCCCTTTTTTCTTCTGTTTGTCATGTGTCCTTTTCCTTGGTTTAATTCCCTTTTTTCTTCTGTTTGTCATGTGTCCTTTTCCTTGGTTTAATTCCCTTTTTTCTTCTGTTTGATGTGTCCTTTTCCTTGGTTTAATTCCCTTTTTCTTCTGTCGGTTCGTGTCCTTTTCCTTGGTTTAATTCCCTTTTTTCTTCTGTCTGTCTGTGTGTCCTTTTCCTTGGTTTAATTCCATTTTTTCTTCTGTCGGTTGGTGTCCTTTCCCTTGGTTTAATTCCCATCTTTTCTCTGTCTAGTGTGTCCTTTCCCTTGGTTTAAATTCCCATTTTTTCTCCTGTCTAATGTTGTCCTTTCCCTTGGTTTAGTTCCCATCTTTTCTCCTGTCTAATGTGTCCTTTCCCTTGGTTTAGTTTCCCATCTTTTCTCCTGTCTAATGTGTCCTTTCCCTTGGTTTATTTCCCATCTTTTCTCCTGTCGTTGTGTCCTTTCCCTTGGTTTATTTCCCATCTTTTCTCCTGTCGGTTGTGTGTCCTTTCCCTGGGTTTAGTTTCCCATCTTTTCTCCTGTCGGTTGTGTGTCCTTTCCCTTGGTTTAGTTCCCATCTTTTCTCCTGTCGGTTGTGTGTCCTTTCCCTTGGTTTAGTTCCCATCTTTTCTCCTGTCGGTTGTGTGTCCTTTCCCTTGGTTTAGTTCCCATCTTTCTCCTGTCGGTTGTGTGTCCTTTCCCTTGGTTTAGTTCCCATCTTTTCTCCTGTCGGTTGTGTGTCCTTTCCCTGGGTTTATTTCCCATCTTTTCTCCTGTCGGTTGTGTGTCCTTTCCGCTGGTTTAGTTCCCATCTTTTCTCCTGTCGGTTGTGTGTCCTTTCCCTTGGTTTAGTTCCCATCTTTTCTCCTGTCGGTTGTGTGTCCTTTCCCTTGGTTTAGTTCCCATCTTTTCTCCTGTCGGTTGTGTGTCCTTTCCGCTGGTTTAGTTCCCATCTTTTCTCCTGTCGGTTGTGTGTCCTTTCCCTTGGTTTAGTTTCCATCTTTTCTCCTGTCGGTTGTGTGTCCTTTCCGCTGGTTTAGTTCCCATCTTTCTTCCTGTCGGTTGTGTGTCCTTTCCCTTGGTTTAGTTCCCATCTTTTCTCCTGTCGGTTGTGTGTCCTTTCCGCTGGTTTAGTTCCCATCTTTTCTCCTGTCGGTTGATTGTCCTTTCCCTTGGTTTAGTTCCCATCTTTTCTTCTGTCTACCGCGTGTCTTTTCCACTGGTTTAGTGGGATGCATAATGTTCTTCTCAAGACCGACAGGTGTTGTCATATGGCCATTACCACTTCATCTTTCTGTGTTTGACATTGCAGAGGAAGTCACCATTACCACTTCATCTTTCTGTGTTTGACAATGCAGAGGAAGTCACCATTACCACTTCATCTTTCTGTGTTTGACAATGCAGAGGAAGTCACCATTACCACTTCATCTTTCTGTGTTTGACATTGCAGAGGAAGTCACCATTACCACTTCATCTTTCTGTGTTTGACAATGCAGAGGAAGTCACCATTACCACTTCATCTTTCTGTGTTTGACAATGCAGAGGAAGTCACCATTACCACTTCATCTTTCTGTGTTTGACATTGCAGAGGAAGTCACCATTACCACTTCATCTTTCTGTGTTTGACAATGCAGAGGAAGTCACCATTACCACTTCATCTTTCTGTGTTTGACAATGCAGAGGAAGTCATCATTACCACTTCATCTTTCTGTGTTTGACAATGCAGAGGAAGTCACCATTACCACTTCATCTTTCTGTGTTTGACATTGCAGAGGAAGTCACCATTACCACTTCATCTTTCTGTGTTTGACAATGCAGAGGAAGTCACCATTACCACTTCATCTTTCTGTGTTTGACATTGCAGAGGAAGTCACCATTACCACTTCATCTTTCTGTGTTTGACAATTTGCAGAGGAAGTCATCATGCGGCTCCACGGCTGCTCTGACACCGTTTTTTAACATCTTCGTTTGAATGCCAAGTTTGGATGGCCTGGACACACACGTTATGATCTGGGGGGGGGGGGGGGGGGGGGGGGTGGGGGGGGGGGGTTCCCCCAAATGTGTATGGTTACTCTGATCAAACATAATTACGTGGCATATGTGTATGTATGTGTGTGAGTATGCATGCGTGCGTGCGTGCGTGTGTGTGTGTGTGTGTGCACGCGCGCGCGCGTGTGTATGTGTGTGTGATTTCACAGGACGTAGAAAATACAAGATATCAACGTTATCATCACGAGAAAATTTCAAAATTTCACTAAATCAATTATTTTGTAAATTGTTATAAACTCGTAACATCAACACCACAGTGCTCACATACAGTGGAAAGTTTGTACTGACAGATTTTACTGACGGGATCCTGGATCCCCCCTTTGAGCCAGTCCCACGTCACGGATTCACATCAAAATGAAACGAGTTGCTCCCTACGTGATGTTCCGTCTTCCCGCTCAGTTTGATTAAAGTCTGTGGAACAGATTTTGCCTAATCAAATTTGTAATAATTTCAAGGAAAGCCCGGGTCCCTGAAATCAGTCGTTTGATCTACATCAGCTCCACGGATCCACACCACAGAAGTTAAACGGTTCGTCCTTAATCCCCTTTCTCGCTTTAAAAAAAAAAAAGAAAGAAAAGAAAAAAACGTTTCGTCGAAATTGTTTCAGTAGTTTTTGCCGGCACACATGCAAATGGACACTGCTGAAAACAGTCTCCTCGATGGATTAGACATGCAATGGAACCGGCTCATGGAAAACAGACAGCAAAACACTCAATAAGAAAATTAAAAAAAAACAACAAACCCAAAGGTGATATAACAAAGGGGGATGATTATCCCAAGAGAGAGGCGGGATGTGGACTTGTGGACTGATGCCGCCAGAACTTCAACACGAAAGAACATTGAAAATGACATCGTTTATATTGCACGCCAACGTGATTCGAACTCGCAACAACGACTGCAAATGTGGTGCTTTACCACTGTACTTTAAAGCGAGTCGAATAGAAGAGAAAAGATGTATCCGTAATTCCTCAAAGGCATTAATACGTCCATTCCCCCTTCGCAAAGTGGAAAGAGGAGTAACTTTTAAAGTTTGATGCAGTTTCTTATCGGGTTGTTTCCCCTACACTGCCTGTGTTTTCCATCTCGTGCTGAACACAGTGAACGTTCGTCGCTTTTCATGACTTTTTGACCGTTTGACGAAAGTCGTGTAGAACAACGTGGGGTAGAGAGTGTACGTGGATTACGGTAGGGTAAGAGCCTTAAAGGGAAGTTCCGTTTTGGTCCCGTCACACATAGGGATGATTGTAGTCAAATTAAAATGATAGTGTTGAAATTAAAATGTCATCATTTAACAAAAATAGATGAATAAATAAATAGATAAAGGGCAGAAAGAAGAAGGATGGAAGAAGGGATCAGAATAAACAGTTGAAATATCTCAGGTAAATAAAAGAAAGTTGTTGTGAATTTGACATGGAAAAGGTGAGTAGATAATCCAACGAGAGAAACAAACGACGTCGAACTTAAAAAAGCAAAGAACATCGATATTCCTGGTCACTGAAGATGACACACGTTCGTGCCAGTCTTGACCTCTGCGTTCATTTATCTATCGAAGATATTTTGACCAATTTTTATGTTTTAATGTCATTGTTCTGTAGTTTGGCTTTGCGTTGAGCCAGTGAACTAGGATCGCCTTTAGGTTGAGGAGAGGGTATGATTATGATCGGATAACGGTCATGAGGCCGAGAGTAAAGACGAAGGAAGAGAGTGGGAATTGAAATGTTTACTTTTAAGAAAATGCTGTTGTTTAGATGCAAATGAGCGTCTGTGTGTTCATAATCTTAAATGTAATATTACGGTTTAACCTCGATGAGGCCGTTGTGCTCGACTGGGCTCATAAACAAAAGTATTTGATTGTGACGTGGTATCTCACACCACACACACACACACACACCACACACACACACACACACGCACGCACGCACGCACGCACGCACGCACGCACGCACACACTCACGCACGCGTGCGCGCGCATACACAGGGCGAGAGAGAGAGAGAGAGGGACACATACACACACACACACACACTCACGCACATACACACATGCACGCACGTACACACACGCGCCACGCTTACAGAGAGAGAGAGAGAGAGAGAGAGAGAGAGAGAGAGAGAGAGAGAGAGAGAGTTTTCATCAGCATTGTAATACTAGCATTCAAAAACGTAGTTCCTTTCAATGTCTAGTTCCGTATGGGCAAAGGAAAATATATGTATTGAGTTGCAGCGTGAATGGTAAAATTAACGTCTCATTTCCTTTCGGCTTCTGAGACTCCCGAGCCGAGGTGGCGTTGCTACGTTGTAGATGGTGATGTTAACGGCCCACTTGTTAGATGATATCAGGGGACAGCTTGTGTCCAGATCAGGGTGTGTCATATGTTGTAAACGTTGTTTACTATTAATACACGTAGATGGATAGTAGGGCCCTTCAAGTCAAGTTCATCTCAGGCCGAAGTCGTGTGGAATCAGAAACGTGATGTATCCCAAATCTCTCTCTCTCTCTCTCTCTCTCTCTGAAACTTTTTAAACTCTAAAATTGATTTATTTATTCATACTATTCTTTATTACTTCGTATGTAGTACAGGGAGCTTCACATACAGCAGGACTTGATGAAGAGGTGTTTTTTTTTTTTTTTTTTTTTTTTTTTTTTTATAATAAATCTCCGTCCTTTGTAGTAACATACACGTCAATGTATGAGGTTCGCCGAATTCTGCAGCGATTGGTAGAACAGCAGTGGACACTGTTAGGTCTTGCCAACTGTCGTTAATCTTTGGGTTCCAGAAGCTTCTGGTCACCTGGTTATGGTTGCACCTGCCAACAGAGACGTATGTCGCAGTGTTCAATATCCTTGGCCAGGTCCTATTTAAGCGTGTGTGTGTGTGTGTGTGTGTGTGTGTGTGTGTGTGTGTGGCGTAAGAGACAGAGAGAGAGAGAGAGGGGGGGGGGAGATCGTAAGGTTAAAAAATTTACAGGTGTGCAATGAATTGTTTCGTTTCATATGATATTCAGACAATGGCCTTTTAGTGTTATTATGATTGTAAATGACTTTGTGCTACAGGGATACTTGTCGTAAAGATCTTCTAAAATCATCATCATAATCATCATCATCATTATCATCATCATCGCCATCATCGCTGAGAGCAAGACGAAGGAACAAAAATGTAGACAACGTGTACAAGATTACCGGAAGATAACCCCAACGAAAGAGAACTGTTTTCACGGAACTGCTTAGGAATGTGTTCAGGAAGCTTTCGAGGATACTGAACATAAAACTAAAGATAAGATGCAGTGAAGGTCAACTCCTGACCTTAAAAAAACATGTACCAAACTGGGACAATGATTATTTTTCTTTTCTTTTTTTGCAATACAAGGCTGATAGATCACTCTGTAGGAGGCTCTGTAGAACTCACAGAAACACAGACAATGAGAAAAATAAAAAATAAAACTGCAACGGCGAAAAAGGAGCTGACTATAAATCAATAAAGGAAAGTAGATCTTCTAGAACAAGGAGAAGAAGAAAAAAAGGGCAAAAGGAAGAAAAAATGATGAAGAATGAAAAGACTTAAAGAAAGAAGAGAAGCGTGAAAACAGCTCAGAAAATAGACTGAAAGAAGATAACACACACAGCCGATGTAACTTGACCACATTGGGGACATTGTGATGGTATTGCTCAAGTGAATTTGCGGATGTAAAGGTCAGGCTTGGAACATCAAGGGTATCTATGTGCCCATACACACACTTACCCACTCATGCACCGGCCACTATAGGAATGGGACGTCACCCATTCACTTCTGTTCTCACAAGACTTCAAACAAGTTATATAATTTCTCTCCTACTTATGATACACGTATGGAACATTCAAATGCACCAAAGCAATGGCAACAGAAACACGTTAGATCGATGCTACCAAATCCCGGCAGATTTACAAAACAAATGTAAGAAATACTCTGCTAATGACACTGGCATGATATGTAATGGCTCTTGTCATTGGCTAAAGTGTAGAGTCCAGTTAGTCCGTTTGGGCTGAAGAGATCCTGTACGGGGACAAATCCTACCAACATGAGAACAGAAGATAAATGTAGTATCGGTTAAGCATGACCATTTTTTCAGTGTTTTCAGTGCAGAGCACTCTGATTTCAAGATCTTGCGTCCAATGGTGCTCTCCCTTGCATTTTGATTTTAAAGTGACGACACAAAACTGTGAATGACACATTACCTCTGAAGTTTCTTTTTTGTTTGTTTCTTTGTGAACCTAGTATGGTTTGTAATGCTAGTCAGACCGTCTTCATTTAACAGGCATCTGGTTGACTGACTTGGATTAAAGAAGGTACAACTTCATTAGTGTTCCACGAGAAAAGAAAGGGGAAAAAATACCCCCGAAGGTGCGGATGGGACCCAGAGAGGTACTGCAATATCCTCAACTACCGAACAAGCCAGCTGGGAACAATTCTGCACTACCCACTTAGATGAGGTTTACTTTTCTTTCTCGAGTCCAGTTCTAGAATGTTATCCGTAAGCTATCCACACACAAAAAAAACAACAACAACAACAAAATCCCAGCCCATTTTTACTTCTCTCCCCCCCCCCCCCCCCCCCTTCTCTTTAAATCAAATCCTTTGTATTCCTGCTTGCTCGCTGAACAGGTTCTGAAGCTCTTGACCATTACATAGACTGGCCTTAGGGCAGCTATGTAATCCGACCGCCCTCTGATACACATTTCCCCCGAGTAACGTGACACTAAAAGCAGCAAACATGGGTTGTGGTGACGTCTGTACCTTAGAGCTGCTGCCACCTCTTTGTTTAACCCTTTCTGCGTTTCATTGTGTGCCTGCTTTGGGCACTTTCAGACCGACCGACACTGCTTCGTTGCTATGAAAAATAACACTATTCAAAATAAAACCGAATTTGGAAGTACATGATGCCACATTGAGTCTCTGCTATGGCGCAATGTACTGTGCCATTTTGCACGGTACTGTGCTCATTGTATTGTGCTATTCTGTATTGTTCTGTGTTGTCGTACTTAATGTATTGAACTGTTCTGTAACGTATTGTATTATACTGTGTTGTATTATTATTATTATTATTATTATTATGAACATTTATGACGCCTAATCAATTGAATGCCCTAGGCGTTTACAATATCACAACAGACATCAAATCACACAATATATAACAATCATACATGAGAAAAAGGCATCAAAATCCAAAGCAAGGACACAAACTCACAAGCATGCATACACGCAAACACACACTCACACAGACACGAACGCACACAAAGCAGACACTCGCATCACACATTGCAAACGTCGGGTCACAGGGAAGACGAAGTTACCTAGGAAACAGATGAGTTTTGAGAAGGCGCTTGAATGTGGGCAGTGAGGGTGAGTATCTGAGAGAGCGAGGCAATTGATTCCAGGTAGTTGGAGCTTGATAGGCAAAGGAACGTTGACCAAAGGTTTTAGTGCGAACAGTGGGGATACTGTAGATACGAGTGTCACATGAGGAACGTAAAGCTCGAGATGGGGTGTAAAGATGTAACAGGTGGGTGAGATACTCAGGACAGGAAGACTCGATAGATTTGAAGCAGAGAGAGGCAATCTTGTAGGATATTCTTAGCTGAACAGGGAGCCAGTGGAGAGAGCGGAGCAATGGGGTAACATGGTTATATTTAGAAGTGCGGAAGATGAGACGGGCAGCATGAGTATTGTACCGTGTTATTTTTTTTATACTGTACTGTACTGCATTGTACAGTATTGTATCGAATTCTGTTGCAATGTACTGTGTTGCACTTTATTGCACTGCACTGTAGTGTACTGTATTGTGTTGTGTTGTATTGTATTGTACTGTACTTTCTGTAGAGTACTGTATTGCTCTATATTGTATTGTTTTGTGATGTCATGTGCTGTAAAATGTTGTACCGTGCAGTATTGCACTGTAGTACATTGTACTGTACTGTACTGTGATGCAATGACCTGTATTGTAATGTACAGTGTTGCATGTATTATACACTTTTCCACTGGATCATATCATACAACATTGTAATTTTCCGCAATCTATTGTATAGTATTACACTATGTAATTGCACTGTCTTGTGTTACATTGAACTGTGTTGTACTGTATTGTATGGTATTGTACTGTGTTGCACTGTATTGCATTGCACCGTATTTGTGTTGTTCCTGTCTGTAATGTACTGTGTGCCATCGCATTGTGTTGTAATGTATATATCCTACTGTATTTCACTATAATGTGTCATACTGTACTGGATAGCAGTGTACTGAAATGTATGGTATTGTACTGTACCGTATTGTACAGTATCGTATTGCACTGTACGGTTCTTCACTGTATTGTGCAGCTCTGTGTTGTAGTAAGCTGTACTATTCTGTATTTTACTGCGCTGTAGTGGATGTCAGATTTTACATTACATTGTACTGAACTGTACCAAGCTGTACTGGACTATGCACCAGCACAGCACTGAAGTCAGTCCGAATTCTGCCGCCAACCAACCAACGAACCAACCAAATAAATGAATAAATAAATAAATAGACAAAAAATAATAAGTAAGGCTAGTTTCACTGCCCATCTGAAAGTGTTGTCGCTCTGGTGGTATATTTCCTTCTTCCCATTCCTTAAAATGGTTGTCGCCGTCTGTCATAGTGATTTCTGGTGGATGTGGACATTAAACCTGAATATATCTAACGTCAATGATGTAATTGGTCAACCAACCAATTTCACTGCTCTCATCGTTTGCGATAGCACCGGAAAGGAAACCGAGCGAATACGGACCCACCAAACGCCCAAAAGGCACTGTCCACATACCCAGAAAGGGCGTGTGTGTGTGTGTGTCCGGGGAGGGGGGTGTTGAGGGAGAGAGGAGTTGAGGAGGGCGTAGTGGTGGTGGCAAACGGAGATTGGGAGAGTGGAGGGCAGGAAAAATGTGGGTAGAAGAGGCTGAAAGTGGAGAGCATTTTTTCGTGCGCGTGTCATACACACCAATGTAAACACCCGGCTCTTAGCAATCAGTTAGTGCATTTCCTTTTCCTAATGTTTATCGACAAAAATGGCCTCTAGAACCATGAACGACTACCGGAACCGGAAACGGGGGGGGAGGGGGGGGGGTAACACCGAAACCCTGAGTGAAAGAATAAAAATCGTTTCAGTTTTACGTGGGTTCCATACAGCTTTAGGCGAGTATTGATCAGATTCTGATCTTGTTACTAAGTTCTCTGGGATTTTTTTCCCCCGTGTAATTACCGGTGTTCTAATTCGATGTCTTGACTGGCAAAAGAGGTTATGGCCCTGATTTTTTTAAT
>CM065722.1:41001152-41006152 GCA_033310375.1 Conus canariensis | reverse complement strand
AGTCGAAATCTTCAACCGCCCACCAAACCTCTTCACATCAAGAAACGTTCCGAGTTAACAACCCGAAATCAGGTTAACATAGAACCATATCACAGTGCCACTATAGCCCTCGTCTACGACAAGAGTTTTCGAGTCGTGGATTTCCATTTCTTTGGCGCTGATGCTGGCGAAAGAGATGTTGTACACATAGTCGTCGTTCATCACCAGCTGCAAGTGCTGGCTCTGCACGTGCACCGTGATGTTGAAATGGTCTCCAGGCACAAGCGGCATGTCCGCCAACACGACAGCATCTCCCCACACGCCGTTGGGACTGGTGTTCCACCTGATTCCTGACCCCTGGTCCAATCCATCTTTGTAGCTGCAAAAACAAAGTTGCTCGACTTACTATGAAAGTAACTCGTCATGATGATTATGAAAGGTAAAATTCATGGAGAAAAAAAAAAGAAAAAGAAAGAAAGAGAGGAAGAAGGAAAGAAAAAAAAGGAAAGGAAAGAAAACGAAAAGAAGACCACACATACACACGCACACACGCACGCACGCACGCACACACACACAGACACACAACACACACACACACACACACACACACACACACACACACACACACACACACACACACACACACGCAAGAGAAATAGATAATATAGAATGAAAGAATCTTTTATTTAACGTGTTGTCACCATAATTGGTGATATTACACGTAAAGAAACTAGATAGATAAATAAATAAATTGAAATGAAATAAAATGAAAAGTTAAGATACGCGCTAGCGCGCGTGCGCGCGCGCGCGCGCGCGCGCACACACACACACACACACACACACACACACACACACACACACACACACACACACACACACACACACGCACACACATATTCTTATCTATACATATACAAATAAACTACATTTCATTACAATATTGAATAATCACAAAATTTAAAACCAAATTATAGTAAAAGGCCTACAGGACTATTCAATATACATCGACCAGTGCCATACACTTTAAGTAACTGATAGTATAATACAGAATCAGCAGAGAATCTGTTGTCTAAAATGCACTGCTTGTCAAAATATAACATATTCAAAATCGGACAGTCAAAACGAATGTGTGGAATGGAAATAAAACCACCACACACACACACTGAATATTCTTAGAATATTTTGTTTTCCAAGCATCGAGCCTCATTCTGTGTAATAAACTAACAATATGCCTTGTTCTAGAAAGAAAGGTTTTAAAACGAGCAGTTTGAGTCATATTTCTAAAATTCAAATACACTACTCTTTCGGTTATGTTGCACATCGGAAAGATATAGATATTACACAGATGTACACGTTGGAAAACAAAATGACATTGACATGAAATAGATGTACGTGAAAGAGAACGGAAAGATATAGATAGAAAATAGATGTACAGGTTGGAGAACGGAATAATATTGACATGAAATGTAAGTACATGGATAAAACGGGGTGACTTTGACATGAATAGATATACATGTAGGACAGCAGAATTATACTGACATGAAATAGGTATACATATAAGATAACGGAATGATATTGACCTAAAATAGTTGCATGTATAAGAGAAAAGAATAATATTGACGCTATTAGATGGATATGTCGGAGAACAGAATGACGCTGGCGTGAAATAGGTGTAAATAGCTGAATCATTTTGACGTGTACGGATCAGAGGACAGAAAGAAACAGAGGTACATGTTGAAGAACGGACTGGCATTGACATAAAACAGTTTTACATGCAAGAGAACGGAAGATCGTTGATATGAAATGAATGTACATGTTGAAAAATGGAATGTGATTGATGTCGCCAGGGAATGCATGTGCATGTTCTAGAAGAGAATAATATCGACAAGAAATAGATATACAGAAGATCGTGACACACCATACGTGTACTAAGGAAAGATGGGTTATTTTGAAGTGAGACAGATGTGCATAACAGAATCATGTTGACTTGAAAAAGATGTTTACCGAGACAAACAGAATGACACTGGCATAAAATAGCTAGGCACGAATGATAATGTTAAGAACTAGCTGTATATGTGTCAGAGCAAAATACTAAATAATGATAACATGATTTACATGCACATATAAGTGGGAGCAGAGAACAATTTTGGCATGATCTATATGTACTTGTAGGAGAATGGAATTACATTGACGTGACAGAGATGTACACGCAAGAGAACGGAATGATATTGACGTGACAGAGATGTACATGCAAGAGAACGGAATAACATTGACGTGACAGAGATGTACACGCAAGAGAACGGAATGATATTGACGTGACAGAGATGTACATTCAAGAGAACGGAATGATACTGACGTGACAGAGATGTACATGCAAGAGAACGGAATGACATTGACGTGACAGGGATGTACACGCAAGAGAACGGAATAACATTGACGTGACAGAGATGTACACGCAAGAGAACGGAATGATACTGACGTGAAATGGGTGTTCATGTATGAGAACGGAATACTGTTGACATGAAATAGATTAAATGTTGCAGAATGCAATGAAAGTATAAATAGATGTACATGTACGACAGCGGAATGATACTGACATGAAATAGATGTACATAAAGGAGAACAAATCTACATTTTATAGGAACAATAAAGCACCCTTATAATACTATGAAGAAAAGTAAATTACATGTGACGCAGGAGGAAACGCAGCCGTAGGTAACAAACAAAAACCTCACATCATCATGTATTTAGGTGTAGTTTTTTTGTTTTTTTTTCATTCACACTGAGAAACCCCCAGTCAAATCATCAGGACTTTCGGCTTCGGAACTGATGGTATTCGAACTACTCGGGGCGTTGAAGGAAAAGGAGGCTTGATTCAGTCCAGAAAAGGTTAATGCAGCGGAAAAAGAGAGATGGGCTCTCCCTTCTATTATATGGCGCCCTCCACAAAGTGAACACTACCCCTGCGGTCGCTAGTTACGGGATTTTCATTTTTATCCTTTTTTTTTTTTTTTTTTTTTTTTTTTTTTTAGAAATGACACAGATATCGCATTTAGAATCACCTATAATAGCATCACCTTTGAGAATAGCTGTAAACACCACTATCATAATCAATGTCCTTTATCATTTCCTTCTGAAACCTTCGCCTTCTTAAGTACAGATGACCCATTTTGAAATTGTGCAGATATTTTCGACTTTCTATGTCCGTTTTTTTTCCCCCACAAATGTTTGCTGCTTGGAATTTATGTTGATTGATATCACCGTGTTCAAGAATAGCTGTGCGCCTGCTTTTTATCAGTTGGACCCCTGTCTATCCGTGGAAGGATACATAAAACAATGAAGACAATCATGATAACTATGACAGTGATAACGCTGAAAATGTAGAAAGCAGGGGAATTATAGGTAGGAAGAATGGGAAAAGTACAAAGGAAGCTACAACAAAAGATAATGCAAATAATAAAGACAAAGCTGATAATAAACAAGACAAAGCAACCTAAAATTACGACAAAGCAAACAATTAAAAAACAATAAAGCAAATCAACAAGACAAAGCAACCTAAAATTACGACAAAGCAAACAATTAAAAAACAATAAAGCAAACTATATCAAAATGACAAAGAATCTATATTTAAAAAAAAAAAAAAAACGGCTCATGAACTATTACACAAAGGAATGAAAAAACAAAAACAGAAAGAAAACGACAACGAAACAGACAAAACTACACAGAAAATTGAAAAAAAAAAGGAGCATCAAAGCAAATTACAAGGAAGATGTCAGGTCTACAGAGTGGTGACGAAGAAAATTTCACAATGAAAAACACACAGAAAACTACAAAGAAATCGAGAGGATAACTACAAACAGAATGACAACTTTACAGAAAATATCAACAAAGAAAACGACAACATAGACAGCGACAGCTACAAAGAATAAAATACAGAAATTTACAAATACAAAAGAAAGAATAGGAAGAAAAAGAAGAAAAAAAAAAAAAAACGGAAACGAAAAGACTGCTTAAAAAAAAAAAGCAATAGAAGAAGAAAGGATATAAATTCCCCTCCTGAAATCACCTCTACACACACACACACACACACACACACACACACACACACACGAGAGAGAGAGAGAGAGAGAGAGAGAGAGAGAGAGAGAGAGACAGACAGACAGACAGACAGACAGACAGACAGACAGTGAGGGCAGAGGAGAAGGGTCGGGATTTAACCTGAAACGTAGATGGAATGAAACAGTGTCAGTCTTTAGCCTGATGAAGAATCGGCCAGTGCCGTTCAACATGCCCCGTAAGCACAGCTTGGAGTTTTCCCAAAGTCCCCAGGGCAGGGACCGAAACAAACGAGAGCTGTTGAACCAGGTGAACTCGTAGCGAACACAGCGACCCGGAAAAGTCGTCCATGCCGACGTGACCTTGAAAACAAGATGGCGGAAAGACATGACCTTAGAGAGCACAGCAGTCTTATGCTTGAGATTTGACAAGTATTGTACGCAAGAGCGTAAAGGTTGCCAACTTGCGTCATTTTCTGAAGTTTCCTGTGTATGAGTGAAGCTGACGAGGAAGCAATGAAAAAAGGCAATTTATATTTTGAACTCTATCTAGAATAGAGAGAAAGAGAGAGAGAGAGAGAGAGAGAGAGAGGGGGGGAGCAGGGGGAGGGGTAAAAGGGGAGGGCACTGGTCACCACCAGTTTTCTTTCCCTTTTTTTTTTTTTTTTTTTTTTGCACAGATCAATACATAGGGTATCCATCCAAAGAGCATAGTTGCATATGCTTACATACACACGTGAACATACAATTAGTGATATATAGCCTATCCAAGTGCATTACCAACTGCCATGGGTGTTACGCGTTCCGTGTGAAAGAAAAAAAACACATATACGTTGAAAATGAAGAAAGCGAATATGTTTAAAAAAAAAAAAAAAAGTAATGATAAAAGAAATTATCAAGTGACAAAAAATATGAATAATTGAAGAGGAAAAGGGAAAAAAAAAAAAGGGGGGGGGGGGGGGAGGG
>CM065722.1:40981858-40984358 GCA_033310375.1 Conus canariensis | reverse complement strand
CGATGTCCTCATCCATCTTTCCTTTCTCATGATGTCCTCATCCATCTTTTCTTTCTCAAATTGTCCTCATAAATTTGTCTTTTCTCACGATATCGTCATCCATCTTTCCTTTCTCATACTCACAACGTTCTCTGCCGTCTTTCGTTTCTTATGATATTCTCATCAATCCTTCCTTTCTCATGATGTGCTCATTCATCTTTCATTTCTCATTATGTAATTTTCCATAATGTCCTCATCAATATTTCGTTTTTCATAATGTCCTTGTCTGTCTTTCCTTTTCACTGATGTCCCATCGATCTTTCCTTATTTATGATGTCTTCATCCATTTTTCCTTTCTGATGATGTTCTCATTCATTTATTCTTTGAAATTACGTTCTTATCTTTTTTTTTCCTTCCTCATGATGTCCTCATCATTCGGTCCTCTGTCATGATGTCCTCAACTGTCTATCCTTTTTCATGGTATCCTTATCTATTTTTCCTTTCTAATGATGTCATTATCTCTCTTTCCTTTGCATTGATGTCCTCATCCGTTCTTTCTTTCTCAAGACATCCTCGTCCATCTTTCGTTTTTCATGATACCTTCATCAATTTTTCCTTTCTTATTACGTCCTCGACCATCCTTCCTTTCTCGCGATATCCTCATCCATGTGTCCTTTCCCATGATGTCACCATCCAAATGCCTTTTTCCATGTGTTTTCTATCCTCAGCCGTCGATCCTGTCACATGAAAGCCTTATCTATATTTCCTTTCTCAAGGTGTCTTCATCCACCTTTTCTTTTCATAAAACCTTCTTGAATTTTTCCGTTCTCATGATATCCTTATCCATCTTTCCTTTCTCATGATATCTTCGTTCATCTTTTCCTCTCTCATGATATCCTCATTCATATTTCCGTTCTCACGATGTTCTTCTCCATCTTTCTTTTATCATCATGTCTTCATCTATCTTTCCTTTCTCATAATGTCCTCATCCATCTTTCCTTTTTCAGGATCCCTTCATGAATCTCTCCTTTCTCATGATGACGTCATCAGTCGTTCCCTTTTCGCGGTGTTTTTATCCATCTTTTTCATAATACCTCATACGTCTTTCCTTTTTCAGGACGTATTCGTGAATTTGTTCTTTCTCTTGATGACCTCATCCATCTTTCCATTCCTACGATGTCCTCATCCATCAATTTTCCACGTAATGTCTTCATCCATCCACCCTTTCTCAGGATGTCCTCTTCTATCTTTCTTTCCTTATGATATTCTCATTCATCATCCCTGTCTCATAGTGTCCCCATCAGACTTTCCGTTCTCCAGATATCCTTGTACATCTTTCCTTTCTCACGATCTCCTCATTCATCTTTCCTTTAAAATGATGTCCTCATCCATCGTTCCTTTCACGTTAAATCCTCATCAATCTTTTCATTCTCAAGATGTCATTTCTCATCTTCCCTTTTTCGGAATATCTCCATCAGTCTGTTTAGACGAAGGAGATGAGAGGCGGGCAGGGGGTTAGCAGATCGTCTGCTGCATGCGTTGCACCAGAACAGGCAGCACTGGACATCACCGCGGTGGCCGAGCAGCGGCGCAGTGTCTTCTGTGGTGGGTTGCCCTATGACTGCCGAAGTTGGCTGAATACGGGGGAGCTGGATTGACCAACGCAGAAATTATTCTACCGAGAGTGCAGGGGAGTTAAAACAGCAAAATGAAATAAAGCAAAATAAGAATTAGAATAATACATGTCACCGTAACAGCAGCAAATGTGGGAGAACAAAAAGAATTTCTTTGTGAAGCATGGTCCACGCTCTGCCGTTCTTGTTGCACAGACTCATTTATTCTCTCTTGTGTCACCCACTCGTGCTCTGATTAATTCATGCACGAGTATCTGCGTTTCTTGTCAAGAGAAAACAAAGGTATCAAAAGAGAGATGCGCGAGCAGTGCAAAAATCGATATCGATGGTGGAATTTACGGTATATGTCAGCATTTGAAAGAAGCTGAGTCTAAAGAATACCGTATTGGAACAACGCATGGGCTATGAATACACAGAAACACTCAAACAGACGCTCGTGCGACCAACACAAACACATACGCGCGCGAACACACACGCGCGCAGAAATGGTCACCTATTATGATAATATCAAAACAAGGATGAAAGATGGCAATCACAGGGAAGCTTTTGAAACACTGAAGAGTCTGACACAACCGAAGTAAAACTAGGACTGCCGGCTATAACGGATGAGAACGGTTTTATCCTCACATGACAAGCACAAGTAAAAGAGGAAGGTATAGAAAGAAGATGTTGCAAAGAACTGTACAATTTCGACTTCATGCCAGACACTTCTGAGCTGGAACATGTCATTAATTCTATCACCGATTCTCCAAAAAGTGGAGAAAGTGTCCGTATTTTCAAGGGAGACAAGTCATCATGGGTGGATCATGTGCCGGCAGAATTACAGAAACTCGGAAGGCCAACAGTCATTAGAACCCTAATTACTGCCCACAGTATAATGAGGGAAA
>CM065722.1:40971858-40976858 GCA_033310375.1 Conus canariensis | reverse complement strand
TTTACAGTGACGGCAACGCCTGTACAATTTGTGGTGATAAACCACCTGTGCAGTTTGTGGTGACGACAACATCTTAACAGTCTCTGGTCATAAATTCTCACGAGCATTTGTGGTGACATATAGAAGCTGTACAAGCTATGGTGGTAGCAATCCCTGTATTGCTTGAGGTGATAAAAAATCTGTAAAAATATTGATGGAAAATTTCTTCCCCGACCGACTCTTACCAGAGCTGATTTTGCTATGGCCTCAACTGGAAAGACTGCGACCACACAGTCGAGTTTCATCCACTTAATGGATGCGTCCCAGAGAGTTTTGCTCAAAATTCCTGACCAACACAGCAGGCGTCTGTATCTTTCAGGACTAGTTCATGCCAGGATATATTATGAAAGTAAGCATCGAGTACATCCCTGTCATGCAGTCTCACACCAGAAAGTACATCCGTAACACCATCTTCTCATCCTCATCTTCCTCGATCAGCAGTTAAAAGAATGTCTGAATCTGGTTGCAAAGTGAGACGACTGCAGGCGGAAATCCAAACAAATCTTAAATCAATGTTAGCGAACCGCCCCAAAAACGTGGACAATCGAATCACAAGACAAAACACGACGTGTTTCGACCTCTTAGGTCTTCTTCAGGCAAGATACAAAACAATTATTACAACGAAAATGAACGATCAATCACTTATCTTCAATCTCTTCAGCGCAAGACAGGCGTTGAATGAAAACGAGGCTGTCAGAAGCAAAATGTCTGAAATTTTGCGGCCCTTCATGACCTGTTCTCATGGTGATCTAAGTTTCAATTGCCTCTTCACGTCTATGGCCTCGGTTTGGTTTATGTCGTGGTCAGCCGAATGGGCAGTTTCATGAGGACTGTCGCTGGATGGACGTGGTAGCGCCCTCTGGAAGGAGACCTCACGCCGATTCCGCGACTAAGCAATTATTGTTGTCAGTAGGGCACTTAGTAGGTAATATCCTGTGTATTCTGGATCAGAACAGGCACTAGTGAACACCACCGAAGTGACTCGGCAGCAGCGCAGTGTCTCCTCCGATGAGTTGTCTCATGACGACTTGACATTGACAGCCCCTTGTGTACTGCTGCGGCAGAACGGGCCAGGCTGCAACCGTGGACGAGGGGTGGGAATGAGCGGGCGGAGTGGGTGCACAGCCACTGAATGAGCGGAGTGGGTGCACAGCCACTGAACGAGCGGAGTGGGTGCACAGCCACTGAATGAGCGGAGTGGGTGCACAGCCACTGAATGAGCGGAGTGGGTGCACAGCCACTGAATGAGCGGAGTGGGTGCCACTGAATGAGCGGAGTGGGTGCCACTGAATGAGCGGAGTGGGTGCACAGCCACTGAATGAGCGGAGTGGGTGCACAGCCGCTGAATGAACTGAATGAGCGGAGTGGGTGCACAGCCACTGAATGAGCGGAGTGGGTGCACAGCCACTGAACGAGCGGAGTGGGTGCACAGCCACTGAACGAGCGGAGTGGGTGCACAGCCACTGAATGAGCGGAGTGGGTGCACAGCCACTGAAGTGGCACAGAAGACGAGACAGAAAAAAGGTGGTAGAATTAGGGACAGCTGTTTGTTGTAAGTAAAAAAATCATGGGGAGTTTCTGATGATTAAAAACTCGTGACCTGTTTTGGTGACAGAACGTTAATTTTGTAGCATCTGTAGAAGTAATATCACTGTGCAATTTGTAGGAAAAATACCACATGGCCAGTTTATAATGATGAAAATTTGTGGACAGTTTGCCATGATAAAAACTCATGGACCATTTGTGGTAATAAAAACTCATGGTCCATTTTTAGTCGTATTAACTCATGGACCATTTGTGGTAATAAAACCTAATGGGCCGTTTGCAGTGATTTAAAACTCATGGACTATCTGTCGTGATAAAAACTCATGGACAGTTCGTAGTGATTAAAACAAAATTAATATTTTGTTGTGATGATATACTCCTGGACCATTTGTGGAAACCAAAAAAAAAACAGACTGTTTGTTTTGACCAAGAACTCATGGACAATTGATTGTTCCAAAACTCGTGGACACTTGGAGGCCCAAAAACTGCGGTGTAAAAAAAAAAATGTCAGTATTTACATTGCAATGATCAAAATCTCGCGGTAATTCTTGGGTGTTCAGAATCCTTGTATAGTTCGTATTGAGAAAAGTTTGAGGAAATTAAAACCTTTTTATAGTTTGAGGTTTGTTTTTTTTAAGCATGCATGTACAGATTATGATGACTGAAAAAATTTTGAAACCTTTATGGCAATGAAAAATATCTGAGAGGAATAGGGGGCGGGTGGCGTGTAGGGTGTCATGTGATAAGTAAAAGTCTATAAATCAGAAGAAAAAAAAACCTCGTGCATATTCCAGATAACGGCTCCATAATTTCAAAAATTCTAACTTGAGTTTTCTCGTCTCTCAAGCGGCTGGGTTAAACACGTTTTTAGCGCTGCGATTCCCAATGGACCATTTGAAAGCGTTCACTTCGATCAATAGTGTCGCCACAGATCGATAGGCGTAAAGGCAGGCGACCCCCCCCCGGGTTTCTTTGGAGATAGCTAAAGTCGGCTTACATCAATCGTCAACGTTAGGACTTGTGCTGAAATCGATACAACTCTACCGAAATGCCAGAAACCTATTTCGTTTCTCTTTATCGTGTTCTCTGTTTCCTGTATTCCCCCCTCCACTCCCCCCCCCACCCCCCCTCTCTCTCTCTCTCTCTCGTGCGAGCGCGCGCGCGCGCGCGCGCGCGCGTGTGTGTGTGTGTGTGTGTGTGTGTGCTCTTTTTCTCTGTCTCTCTGCCTTGCCGACTGCCTGCCCGTTGTACGTCTGTCTGTCTATCTGTCTGTCTCTCGGCCTGTCTTGTCTTTTTTCTGTCTAACTCTTTGTCTCTGTCTCTCTGTCCTTCTCTCCTTGTATATATCTATGTCTGTCTGTTTGTCTGTCTGTCTGTCTCTCTCTCTCTCTCTCTTTCTCTGTCTCTGTCTCTGTCTCTCTCCTCTCTCTCTCTCTCTCTCTCTCTCTCTCTCTCTCTCTCTCTCTCTGATACATAACACATAAGCGCAGTGTAAGTTCCCCTCTCTGATACATCAACACACTGGCGCTCTGTAATGCCCCGATTAACATGAAGGGAATTCGACTGTTGAGCAGCACTGCAAACTGGAGACTCTCAGCAATACCACAAACACTGAACAGCTGGAAAGTTCTGGATTCTTGTTTATCCGAGAGCATACATAGCGCCTGAAAACTGCTCATGAGCGGACAGTGACGGTCTGAGTGCGAGTGTATTCTCTATCTGCTTTTGGTCAGACTCTCAGTCCGCTGTTCGGCAGCTCGAATGGAACATTGGGGCACTCTCTACGTATAGATTAGGTTAAGAGGTTCCCAAATCTCATGGCCTTCATGGCCATAGGGGTAGCGAACTGTTTCAGACCCACAGTGTCGGCACAACGTAATGGTAGACGATCACCCTTCTTCTGCTGCCGCTTTCACCCTATCTCAGCTGAATCAGTTACTCATTTACTGGTGGATTGACAGCAGTTACTCATTTTTTCTGGTGGATTGACAGCAGTTACTCATTTACTGGTGGATTGACAGAGACTCATTTACTGGTGGACTGACAGAGACTCATTTACTGGTGGACTGACAGTGACACATTTACTGGTGGATTGACAGAGACTCATTTACTGGTGGATTGACAGTGACTCATTTACTGGTGGATTGATAGTGACTCATTTACTGGTGGATTGACAGTGATTCATTTACTGGTGGATTGACAGACACACATTTATTGGTGGATTGACAGAGACTCATTTACTGGTGGATTGATAGTGACTCATTTACTGGTGGACTGACAGACTCATTTACTGGTGGATTGACAGACTCATTTACTGGTGGATTGACAGAGACTCATTTACTGGTGGATTGACAGACTCATTTACTGGTGGATTGACAGACTCATTTACTGGTGGATTGACAGAGACTCATTTACTGGTGGATTGATAGACTCATTTACTGGTGGATTGACAGAGACTCGTTTACTGGTGGATTGACAGAGTCTCATTTACTGGTGGATTGACAGACTCATTTACTGGTGGATTGACAGAGACTCATTTACTGGTGGATTGACAGAGACTCATTTACTGGTGGATTGACAGACTCATTTACTGGTGGATTGACAGACTCATTTACTGGTGGATTGACAGACTCATTTACTGGTGGATTGACAGAGACTCATTTACTGGTGGATTGACAGCCTCATTTACTGGTGGATTGACAGAGACTCGTTTACTGGTGGATTGACAGAGACTCATTTACCGGTGGATTGACAGACTCATTTACTGGTGGATTGACAGACTCATTTACTGGTGGATTGACAGACTCATTTACTGGTGGATTGACAGAGACTCATTTACTGGTGGATTGACAGAGACTCATTTACTGGTGGATTGACAGACTCATTTACTGGTGGATTGACAGACTCATTTACTGGTGGATTGACAGTGACTCATTTACCGGTGGATTGACAGTGACTCATTTACTGGTGGATTGACAGAGACTCATTTACTGGTGGATTGACAGAGGGTTTTTAAAGCCGTGAAAATGCGACCCCTAAGTGGTTAAAATTCACAACGATCAGCTTCGAAGCTGATTACTATTTGACTGCAGACTCCTTTATTTCTGTGTTTGTATTGACTATCAATAACTCTGTTTCTTCTTTTTCTTTAATTGCACAAAGTTTGGAAATTGTCTAAGGGAAATCAGATATTCTATTCGTTTATCAGAGCTGAGCTGGTCTTCAGTTAGTCCAACTAAAGTTCAGAAAAACGTATTATCGCTGGGGTGGGGATTTTTTTTTCTTTTCTGATTCCAATTCCTCAGGTGTGTTGAGAGAATTTCAGTGTGCTGTACGGTGTTTTCCTGCCATTTTGAGCAAACACCGGGTTTTATTCAGGGTCTTCACGGTTTGTTGCTCGCCTATGGCCAATGTGT
>CM065722.1:40959358-40966858 GCA_033310375.1 Conus canariensis | reverse complement strand
AAGCAAGTTAAAATCAAGCTTCTAAAAACATCTACAAATTTGTTTCACGCTGTGCGGTCGTCAGGATGTGATGAGCTTGTGTTGCCAGTGCCACGTATATATATATATATAGCTAGCTGGTTTGCTGTTGTTGTTGTTTTTTTTTTGTTTTTTTTTTCCCGTGCTACATGTGTTTCTCAGGTGTTGGTTTTTTTCGCTGATAGGAACTTCCATCTGTGTCTGCAATTGTTAACCATTTCTGTTCTAACATTTAGAGTTGCCAACTGTGGTTTACATAGTATAATGTATTTCTCTGTTAGGCATAGATTGCATTTTTTTGAAATGTTGTTGTATGATGCTGCTCTTTTTAAAATTTTCCAAGATATGTTGTAGTCTATGTTTTTTTCTTTAAGTTTCCAAATGTATTTACTCAATTCTGTTTGGTTTTTGTATCTTTCTTTGTTGAATGATTGTTTATGGTTTGCATATCTAGTTTTGAATTGGTTTTCCGTGATACCTACATATGTTTCTTTTGCGTTCTCTGATGTTACAGTGGCTTGGTACACAATGTTGTTATAAAGGCATTTGTTGCTTAGGGGGCACTGTTCTTTTTTGGTACAGTTACAAGATTTCCTTTCGTTACCCTCCTTTTTTTCTGTGCTGCTTTTCATTTTGTTTGCTGAATCGATGGCATTTTTAAGGTTCGGCATACATGAATATGATAATTTGATGTTGTTTTTGTTGAATATCTTGAATAATTTATGGTCTTTTGGGAAAGATGATGTCAAGATTTTAAAGAATTCTTTCCCTACATTTGTTTTAACTCTTGCATCATATGGGGGATTGTACCATATGATATTCCTTTTCCTGTTCTTTCTGCATCTTTTTGTATCATTGTCTGGATCGTATCTTAGTTTGTAATTGTAGCCACTTGTATGTAACGCCTCTTGGTATTCAGCTGTAGCGTTGTTGAATACTGTTTCGTTACATGACAAATTGGATAGTCTTTTATTTATGCTTTTGGGTATTGTTTTCAGTATGGAGGGTGGGTGATTGCTTTTGATGTTTACATAAACAGGCGTGTCATTTGGTTTCTTGTATGGTTTATATGTGTGTTGGTTGAGGTCTAACGTTATGTCTAAATAGTTCACTATCTTTTTGTTTGCTTCTATTGTGATTTTTAAGTTTTGGTTGTGGAAAATTTTACACAATTCTTTTTTCTTATTTTCAATATTTCTAGGGTTGTCATTCAGAGCGGCAAGGCCGTCATCCCTGTACAGTCCAGTTTGTTTTCCAAGTTTTTTTTTTAATATTGGATAACATGAATAGTCCGACAAGTTCGCAAGTTTCGGCACCATCGTATGATCCCATTGTGACATCGAAAGTTGAATTCCTGCTTGTGTTCTTAATCCAGGTTTCATTTTTATTGTGCAGTAAAGTTTTCTTTGTGTGGAAAATGATTTCCATTTCTGACCCTGATATTTCTGTGTACTTGTTGGCAAATTTTATAGCTTTAGTTAGTAGCTTTTCATCTATAGATGGGTAGAAATCTACTATGTCAAATGTTATAAAAACTTGGAAAACAAACTGGACTGTACAGGGATGACGGCCTTGCCGCTCTGAATGACAACCCTAGAAATATTGAAAATAAGAAAAAAGAATTGTGTAAAATTTTCCACAACCAAAACTTAAAAATCACAATAGAAGCAAACAAAAAGATAGTGAACTATTTAGACATAACGTTAGACCTCAACCAACACACATATAAACCATACAAGAAACCAAATGACACGCCTGTTTATGTAAACATCAAAAGCAATCACCCACCCTCCATACTGAAAACAATACCCAAAAGCATAAATAAAAGACTATCCAATTTGTCATGTAACGAAACAGTATTCAACAACGCTACAGCTGAATACCAAGAGGCGTTACATACAAGTGGCTACAATTACAAACTAAGATACGATCCAGACAATGATACAAAAAGATGCAGAAAGAACAGGAAAAGGAATATCATATGGTACAATCCCCCATATGATGCAAGAGTTAAAACAAATGTAGGGAAAGAATTCTTTAAAATCTTGACATCATCTTTCCCAAAAGACCATAAATTATTCAAGATATTCAACAAAAACAACATCAAATTATCATATTCATGTATGCCGAACCTTAAAAATGCCATCGATTCAGCAAACAAAATGAAAAGCAGCACAGAAAAAAAGGAGGGTAACGAAAGGAAATCTTGTAACTGTACCAAAAAAGAACAGTGCCCCCTAAGCAACAAATGCCTTTATAACAACATTGTGTACCAAGCCACTGTAACATCAGAGAACGCAAAAGAAACATATGTAGGTATCACGGAAAACCAATTCAAAACTAGATATGCAAACCATAAACAATCATTCAACAAAGAAAGATACAAAAACCAAACAGAATTGAGTAAATACATTTGGAAACTTAAAGAAAAAAACATAGACTACAACATATCTTGGAAAATTTTAAAAAGAGCAGCATCATACAACAACATTTCAAAAAAATGCAATCTATGCCTAACAGAGAAATACATTATACTATGTAAACCACAGTTGGCAACTCTAAATGTTAGAACAGAAATGGTTAACAATTGCAGACACAGATGGAAGTTCCTATCAGCGAAAAAAACCAACACCTGAGAAACACATGTAGCACGGGAAAAAAAAAAAAAAAAAAAAAAAAAAAAAAAAAAAAACAGCAAACCAGCTAGCTATATATATATACGTGGCACTGGCAACACAAGCTCATCACATCCTGACGACCGCACAGCGTGAAACAAATTTGTAGATGTTTTTAGAAGCTTGATTTTAACTTGCTTTTAATATAACAAATGTCGCTCCCACTGTGGTTGAGCACTGTTTTTAAGATTGCGCTGATCCTCAGTACCATTCTCTCTCTCTCTCTATATATATATTATAAACGGATTCAATTATAAACAAAGCTTGCTCTTATGTCTTAGATTGAAGAAATACGGGGAGATAAGCATTCATATCTGCAGTGGTAGATAATTCTGCCTAACTAACAGTATGTGCTTGAGTGGGTGAATGGGGAAAAAAATGAAATAAATGCTTCTCAAAATGAGCCTTCAGAAAGCTTATAGTCTCCAAGGAAGAGACATTCTCCAATGGAGAGGAAACTCACTAGCATATAACTCCTGGTCAGATACCGATATTTCGAAACCTGAATGTTTCTCCTCAGTGACCGCGGAAAGGAGAAACATTGAGGAGAAACATTCAGGTTTCGAAATATTGGTATCTGACCAGAAGTTATATGCTAGTGAGTTTCCTCCCCATTGGAGAATGTCTCTTCCTTGGAGACTATAAGCTTTCTGAAGGCTCATTTTGAGAAGCATTTATTTCATTTTTTTCCCCATTCACCCACTCAAGCACATACTGTTAGGCAGAATTATCTACCACTGGATATGGATGCTTATCTCCCCGTATTTCTTCAATCTAAGACATAAGAGCAAGCTTTGTTTATAATTGAATATTTCTTGCAGTCATTGCAACACCAAGCTACTCTGTAAGTTGCTGGAATGGTGCGGTATTTATCCTTGGAATTTATTAGTTTATATTATAAACGTATATACATACCTACCTATATATGCATATAGGCTTGTGTGTGTGTGTGTGTGTGTGTGTGTGTGTGTGCGTGTGTGCTGGCGTCTGTGCTAGTTTGTGCAGTTAATCAACACTAAAGAATGTTTTCTTTTGAAATGGTGTTTATAGGCATATGGGAAAGGTTTCTTTAAATAAACAAATTGGATGCATGTTGTTCAAAATATACTTTTAAAAACTACATTTCGCTACCAGGAAAACCCCAAGGAATAAATGAAACATTGAGAACCAGCTCTGTTCATCATCATGATATAGGCTTCGTTTCGTGTGCTAAATCTAAACACAGCCCCGAACTGTGACCGTTCCTTGAAGCGGCCGGAGGTGAAATGGGGTTGGGCAAGGAATGGACACATAATCATCACAGAAATTAATTCAACGCTGTCAAAAAGTAGGAATGAAAATGGAAGAAAAATACAGTTCATTGTTTAAAAAGATGGGTGAAAATGACATTTACAAGCTGCACAAGCAGGTGCAAGGTTATGTCTAGCTAGACACAGGCATGCGCGTACGCACGCGGACATTATAGTGCATTGAAAGATAGATTCAAGATCTATAACCCTCTTCTCTTTTCGCCTTTTGAGGTATAGAAAATACGTCAGCAGCGTCTGAATTACTGTTTCACCTTTAGCACACCAAATAAGCATGAAATTCACTCAAGAAAGAAACATCGGTTAAAAGAATCTTTCGCCGTTTAAAGTTGATCCTACCATAGCCAGAAACTCTTTCCAACAACTGAGAACTGTGTTCTTTCGTCCCAACAGGAAATGCAGTGTGTTGACTGACCTGTATGTAGATTGACTTGTAGATTAACACAGGTGAAATGTTCTATGAAACAGACCAGTTTCTAATCCCTTCTGCAATTGTTTGAATTGTGTTGGACCGCTGATTCCAGTCACATAGACTTTGAAAGGAATCTTTGCATTCGCAGTCTGGAGGTCTTCCTCACACGCAGCTCTCATAATTCACAGAATGTCAGAAAAATTGGAGAGCCACTGGATTTGATTGGGTTCGCCAATAACAACAACAACAACAACAACAACAACAAAAAAAACCGATGCATATTCGATAACAATCTTTCGCCTACGGGCGCTTGGGACATGACCATATGTGTCAGTCATGCAATAACGTGAGGATGTAGGATAATGTGCTTTTTGTGGAGTTATTACCGTCCCTCCAAGCAGATTCCTAGCAGAGTCTATTACGGAAATACGTATTGAAAGAAAGTATTGACCGATTTAATAAAATCCCGGCTAAACTGCTGGTCAAGCCGTCAGGTGTGACAGTCAAGCAGCTCCTCATCCACCGATCGGTCACGTTCCACAGCCTCCAGTCAATACTGAATTCGATGAGGTGCACGCGCTTCAGTAAAACCCATGAAGCAGCTACAGAAAGGACAGGCAGCAGAAAGTTGATGGCATCCCACCGGACGACTTGAAAAATGAAGGCCTGACACTGCACACCAAACTCCATGCATTCTTGGTCAGGTGTTGGTAGCAAGAAAAGCGTCCACGGTCATTATCACCCTGAAAAGAACAAAGGGGGTAAGTGTGACTGGTCCACATACAGTGGGATAAAACGGGATAAAACTTCTCACCAGCGCTAGCAAAGTCCTAGAGAAGATGTCGCTGAAATGACTGGTACTCACCATTGCAGAAGAATATCTGTTTGAGAGTCCGTGTGGTTTCAGAGCCAACTGGGGCACTGCTGACATGGTTTTGTCTTCAGGAAACTCCTAGAGAAACACAGGGAGCAAGATAGAGGATTTTACGTCGCTTCCATAACCTGAAAAGTCTTCAACAATGTGAGCAGAAAAATAATCTGTAGAATCCTGAAAGAGTTGGTCTGCCAGCCAAAATATCTTTCCGTGTTCGTTTAAAATCATAAAGACCAGCTCGACCAGGTAACATGGCCACGATATTTTACAGCCATTCCTAGTCATAAGCAGTGTGAGGCAGGGTTTCGTTCTTGCCCCAACACTGTTTACTATTTTCTTCAGTATGTTGCCCTAGGAAACTGGGAAACTTGATCACCAATACGGTGTGTCGTTCCGCACTGATAGCAGCTTGTTCAACCTGAGATGAGCGAAGGCCTATGCAACGACCCTAGAGCAACAGGTCAGAGCGCTCTTGTTTTCTAATGATGAGCTATGCTTGTTCACACTGAGACTGCCCAGCTCTTTGGACAATAAAAGTCAGCTTAAAGAAGACTGAGATCCATCACCAACCTAACTCGCAAGTAGGGACGATCGACGCTTCTGGCTGGGCAAAATGCAGCAGACATTTCTATGCAGCCACTATGGTAGGACAATGGCCGTCCTGATCGGCTTGGTAGGCCGTGAGCATGCCTGCAGCAAACGTGACCATACCCACAGGGGGGTGACAGTGCGAACCGAGGAGGACAGCATGGGTTAACCCTACATCCCCCCCTCCCCCCCCTCCCCCCCCCCCCCCCCCCCCCCCCCCGGCAGAGGAGACACCGCTGAGTCAGATCGGTGGTTTACAGCGGTGCGTGTTCTGAAACAACATACGCAGGACGCCACCTGCTAAACCCACCGCTGACAACAATTGCCTGCCTACGGAACAAACGCCGGCCAGCTTCCCCCGCTTTTGTTTAACCTAGAAGCTGGACAATGAGGCCTACATTCAAGCGTTTGTTGTGCAATGCTTTTTTTTTATTTTTTTTATTATTATCATGTTTGGTCATGGTAAGTTTACTACATGACAATCTTATTTAAAAGGGTATCGCAAGATGGATAGCCCATCTTGAGCCGAACATGAGAAGATACGTGATTGCTCTTTCTTCATTTTCGTTGTCCTGAATGTTGTTTATCTCGCCTGAAGAAGACCCAAGAGGTCGAAACGCGTCGTATTTTGTCTTGTAATTCGTTTGTCCATTTTTATTGGCGGATTTTTTTCAAATAGCTTTCAAGATTTACTTCAGTTTCCGCCTGCACTCACCTCACTTTGCAAATAATAATCTTAATCTTCATTGTTTACAAGAAGGAAGGTGGCAGAGTGGTGAAGACGTTCGCCTGCCAATCCAACGTGTGAGAAGTGTGTGGGTTCGTGCCCCGCCTTTCTCGCCCTTTCTTTCCCAGTTTGAATGACAAATCGAACTGAACGTCAAGTCCATCGGACGGGGACTATAAGCGAGCCGGACCCGTGTGCCTTCCTGGCCCCCTGCACACGTTAAAGAACCCACGGCAGTTGAAAATCGAAAAGAGCAGGGGGGTTCCCCGCTGCCCTGGCAAAATTGATGTAGATTGAAGATAGCCGCCTGGTATTTCTTACCAAGCCACAAAAATTGTCACTAACTGTTGTCGTGTGCCATCGTGCACCGGTGGAAATGGACATCGCAAGTATCCTATGTGAGAAACTGGAGGAATAAATGAGATAAATGAAAATGAGTGACTGATATTTGAATGGTACGGGAAACGACTGAATGAGCGCCAGTAGGCTGCTCTTCGGCCGGCTCTACCTGGGTAGGCAGCCCGTTGAGTGAGTAAGGTAGTGTGTTTACTGTAAAGCGCTTAGAGCTTGGTCTGTGACCGAGGATAGGCGCTATATAAATACCCAATATAATTGTTTAAAAAAAAAAAAAAAGGAAATAAACTAGGAATGTTACGTTTGCTTCCCGATGGAGAAACAGTCACACTTCCATAGCTCCAAACTAATGCCTCTTGCGGCACCAGTCGCCTAGCACATGTGCAGGCACGAGGCACGCAGAACAAACAAGGAAAAAGTGCGTTCATGAGCTGTAGGCATGTCAGCAAGCTTAAAGTTTTATCATTGAAAAAAAATTACTGGTTTTGGATGCCTCATGTCTGCATACATACCAAGAGAACTGATGAGCTGCAAGCAGTAGTAAA
>CM065722.1:40944358-40949358 GCA_033310375.1 Conus canariensis | reverse complement strand
CCTAAAGAACAACATATTCCTTGTTATTCCCCCTGTGTATCCATCCCAACATGTTGTGATGGTAAGCTACTAGTGATGACGATATGAAAGGACTTAACAGGGAGCACTCGGTCACAATAAACCAGCATGTGCGGGCCGGAAACATGCATGTGCGTACGCAGTGCACACACACACACACACACACACACACACACACACACACACACGCACGCACGCGCACACACACACACACACACACACACACACACCACACACACACACACACACACCACACACACACACACACAATGTGCGCAGCACGCAAAAACATATACTCACGTGACTTCGTCTGACGTACGTCTTTTTTTTTTTTTTTTTTTGATAATGTAGTTATACCACCTATTTTTCGCGTTTGTAAATGACGTGCTCACAAACCAAAAGAAACTGGTTCGACCAGTCCGGGAAAGAAAGTAAGAAAAAAAAAAAGAAAGAAAAGAACAGAAAAAGGCGAGCACGTGCAAACCGGTTTGCGCGGAAAGCAGTGACAGAGCTTCATTTCCATCTCCGCAGCAACTTGTACAAAGCTGGAAATGGCGAGACGCGTTGGCCTTTAGTCATTGTGTATAGCTTACTGCGTCAAGTTTCCCCCCTCCCCCCTCCCCTGTCAATAGAGCTTTGTTTCCCAGTCTTTTCTTCCCTGCTATCGATCACCTCATCGAACTCTCCGCTTCCTTTGTTTGGCTTCGCTGGTGACTGACCATGGACTTTAGAAATGTTGAGAGAGAGAGAGAGAGGGGGGGGGGGGGAGCGGGAGAGAGGAGAGAGAGGAGAGAGGGGATGAGAGGAGAGAAGTTGGAGGTGTGTGAAAAGAGTAGGGGAAGGCCTAGGAAATGAAGAACACAGACTAAGACAAGACCACTTTACGTTGTTGTTGTTGTTGTTGTTGTTGTTCTTATTGGGTTTTTTTTTAACTGCACAGTAAAAAAAAAAAAAAAAAAAAAAAAAAAAAAAGTTCTAACGGTGGATACATATTGTAGTTAATATCGGACCCAGTGACTTGACGGAAAGAGCGTTGTGTGGCTGACACAGAGATAGATGACGTCAGTCATTGACCAAAGAGAGCGCAATTACCACCACTTCCCAACCCTCTTACCACCCAATCCCCCTTCCCTCCCCCTCGCCCCCATACACGCATCCTACCCTTTCTCCACCACCTCTACTCCCCCCCCCCCTCACATCAGACCCCCCCCTCTCTCTCTCTCTCTCTCTCTTTAATGCTTGACTACCCGATACGAAAATTTCATATGTATACGAATGCGATGCCTAGGTCTTCTCACACCAATCGGATATGTTATTATTTTTGGTACATGGAGACCAAAATAATGGTTGAACATTGTTCCGAGAAAGTATCAGCAATAAGAAAAAGATACACCTGAAGGTGCGGGAGAAGTACTGAGAATGACTTTCCTCAACCGCCGAATAAACCAGCTGGGAGCAATCCTGCACCACCCTCGGAAGTCTACGCTGTATTCACATAGGGTGCAGGCACGCACAGGGTATGCCATTAACACGTCAAGGGACATAATTGCTCCCTGGCAGATGCCATTAATGGCCACTGGATGTAACACGACAGAACCTCCACGGGAGCGTCCCCAGGGGTGTTACCAGCCCATATTTCATGACTGCAAAGCCCACCGGCAAAAAGCACCACCGTCGAGCAACTGCCGTGTGCATCCCGTGGCCTCGCTCGTTGCTGTTCCGCTAAGAGGTGATGACAGACACGGCTCAGCTTTAGCCATGAGGTCTTACGTGCTCTCTGAAGAGAATCCCAGGTCACAGTCTTTCCCGTAGTCGATAGGACTTTCCATGCGGTCAGTGAGTCTTTCCTCACTGTCACTGGACCTTTCCCCAAAGTCGGCCAGAAGGCAGACATGGAGACCAAACTAATGGTTGAACATTGTTCCGAGAATGTATCAGCGATAAATTTTTAGCCTTTGAAGTCATTTATCTTGTTCACATCGAAGATGAAGTAGATTGTACATAGAAAAAAAAATCAGAGTTAGACCCTAAATTATTTTAAATTCGTGTTTGTTTTTCTTTCGATTCGTTCTTTTTTGTTTGTGGATATTATTGTATGCGCCGGACGACGTAATTCTTTCAACTTTCCCGCGATTGGTAGGTGCAGTTTTTGGCGTTCACCTGTTGTTACGACGATTGCCCGGTAAACTAATCGACTGACACTTTAGTTTTTCACACCTAACAGGCGTGTCAGCTGCCCTCTTTTTTTTAGCGTATTTCCGATTTATCCATTTTCAGCTGATTTCCTTTTTTTTCAGATTTTTTTGGGGGGGTGTTGTTTTTCTGTTGTTGTTGTTGTTTTGCTGCTGCTGAAAAACTCTGGAACGCCATCCTCACTCCCTGAATTTTTTCCCCACAGATAATACAAAATCTGAATGAAAACTAGTGAAAAATATATATGAAAGTAAACAATTGTTATTTTCCAATGTGGAATAGATGCTCTAGAGCAGTGCCTGGTTTTTGTTTATTTGTTCCTTTGTTTGTTTGTTGCCCCTCTCCCCCCCCCCCCCCCCCACCCCCCACTCGCTCCTCCAGACCTTCTGTCACCCTTTCCATTTCTTCTCATTGCAGTTGTTATTCCCCCTCCCCCTCCACCCTACCCCCCCCCCTTTTTTTTTTTATACCCAGGAGGGTTGGCATGCCTGATTTAAGGACTTCATTCACCTACTTTTTTTTTGATAGAGTCAAAACTAAATAAATGCATACATACACTTTTCAGAATATTGCCATTATCACAAATTGTCCATAAAGAGGTGCCATGATTAAACAAAACGTAAGAACTTGGACACCGCTCTCCAAGCCAGAGAGGCTTGATAGGTGACTAAGGACCTGCTAAACTGAGGTGATAGTCAATGTGGCCACTGATGCGTTCAATTCGTGAAAGAAAAAAAACTCTCTTTCCCTGCCTCTCTCTCTCTCTCTCTCTCTCTCTCTCTCTCTCTCTCTCTGTTTTATTTTCGTGTGTTTGCACTGGTAGGAGTGGGCCATGAATTGTGAGCGGTGTGAGGAAGGGGAGGCGCGGGGGGGGGGGGGGGGGGGGGGGGGGAAGAATGCCTGTTTGTTGTCTGTTTGGTCTTCTCTATGTGGATATTGTTTTCCCAGTGATGTCACAGCGTTATGACAGACGTGTTTTTTTTTTTTTTTTTTACTTTTGTAGCAGGATGGGCCGCTCCGCATGTCGGACTGTCATTGTCGGACCTCGTGACTGATTGTACGCAGGGCCGGATCAGCTGCATGAGAGGAGGAGGGGGGGGGGGTTCCAAAGGGTGGGCTGGGGTCCCCTTTTCCACAATACTGTAAAAGCGGTAGAAGAAGGGGGGAGGGGGGTAGTTTGAAACTCTCTCTTCTTCCAATTTTTTTTTTTTTTTTAAAGCAAGGTGTGGCGGAACACAGTTACTCTTTTTCAACAGATAATTCAGCGTCATCTTCATTTTCAGCCTGTATCACACAAACAATTCAGCTGATAATATAGGACGGCAGCAAGAGAGGGGAGGGGGAGGGGGGCAGGGGAGGGGTCAAGAAACCCCGGGAGGGGAGAGGGGTTCCAAACGGGCTCTGGGTGTCCTCCACATGGTGAAAAATTGTGCCAGCCAGAGAGACGGGGAGGGGGTGGGGTGGGGTGGGGTGAGGGGTGACGGTCCCCCTCCGCTACCTTCGTCCGATCTTGGTATGACATATTAATGGTCTTGTGTGGTACAGGCGTGGGAGAGTTTGTATGTATCATACGCCTCTGTGTGTGTGTGTGTGTGTGTGTGTGTGTGTGTGTGTGTGTGTGTGTGTGTGTGTGTGTGTGTGTGAGTGAGTGAGTGAGTGTGTGTGTGTGTGTGTGTGTGTGTGTGTGTGTGTGTGTGTGTGTGTGTGTGTCTGTGTGCAGGTGTGTGTGTGTGTGTGTGTGTGTGTGTGTGTGTGTGTGTGTGTGTGTGTGTGTGTGTGTTGTGGCTAGTTCCACGAACAGTTCTAACAACAATTCTTGCTATTTCTAGACATACGTCTTCTTATATCTGACCAAATGTCAAAAAAAAAAAGTTGTCCGTTATGATATCAGCGTAACCAAAATGAGTCAATATAAAGTTATATACTTAATCTCGAAGGCTTTTTCTGTCAAGTGTATACTTAAGATTTTTCCAACAAGAAAGCAACTTGCTTACTGAATTCATAATACTTTCAATCTGTTCATACCACTTGCGGTGGCTTTGAGATATAATAGCAGGATACTGATGTTTGCTTGAGCCTTGTAAAGGAACAGAACTGAATGTGAGAGGGAAAACCTGATTATTGTTTGGTATAAGCTTTAGTACTACTCTTATACTCTTTAATTTTCCAACATTTCGCCCCAAATTTTATTTCATCTCAATATGAGTTGAAAGTATTTCTGCGCAAGTATAAGATCATTAAGCGCTAATCACATACATATCCGTCTGCCGAAAGTTTTATAGTAGATTTATTGTTGTCTACTGCATTATTAATATCATTTCTTAAGGTGAACATTATTTTGAACTGTGGTAGACACCTACTGAAATTCTTTTGTAATCAGAGGGACGCCTACTGGAATTAATTTGTAATCAGATGGACGCCTGGTGGATTTGTTTGTAATCAGATGGACGCCTAGTGGAATTTTTTGCAATCAGATGGACGCCTGTTGGAATTTTTTTGTAATCAGATGGACGCCTAGTGGAATTTTTTTGTAATCAGATGGACGCCTGGTGGAATTCTTTTGTAATCAGATTGACACTTACTGGTATTCTGTTGTAATCAGATGGACACCTACTGAAATTCTATTGTAATCATATGGACACCTACTGGAATTCTTTTGTGATCAGATGGACACCTGCTGCAATTCTTTGGTAATCAGATGGACACCTACTGAAATTCTTTGGTAATCAGATGGACACTTACTGAAATTCTTTGGTAATCAGATGGACACCTACTGGAATTCTTTGGTA
>CM065722.1:40844358-40929358 GCA_033310375.1 Conus canariensis | reverse complement strand
TCACACATAGAGAGCGTCGAAAAACGAGCGCAAGAACGAGCGCTTAAGTAAGACTCACCCAGTGTGACACAGGTTTTAGAGCACCCGTGTGGCAAGATCAGCTGTTTCACAGATGTCCGCACCCTTCTCTTGTGGGTAGCAGAGGGGAGACAAAAACAAACAAAACGAACAGAAAAAGGAGGGAGGTTGGGGAGGACGGTCTATTGATCATTGTCAGCGATCACAAACAGAATGTGAAAACGCGGAGAGGACAGCGTATTTTGTTGATGTGGTGGAAAAAAAAAAAACTAGAGGTGTTAGTAAAAGAGGATAGTCTATAACCATACGCAGAAAAGTTTTTATCGTTAATATTTTTACTACTTCAAATCACCACCATCTCCCGTCCCCCACCACTGCCGTCCGGACACCACCCCATACACCCCAGGATAGGTTACTGTAGAAGGCAAGTCCGGCGCCTGAGTGTGATTGCGTGTGTACAGGTGTATGTGTTTATGTATTTGTAAGTCCGCCTATCTGACTGTCTATCTGACAGAGTCTGTCCTTAGGCAGTGAGGGTTTTTTTCCCCGCTAGAATACTGGACCATTATTTTCAATGAGGTTTTGAGTCAGTTACAAATGTTATGAATACAACGGGTCCCCAAAAGATTTGAGGCAAATCTAAAACGAATTGGCACAGCCATAATCATTGACAATCGTTTAAGAAACAATCATATATATATATATATATATATTATATATTTAGAAAGGTTCCTCGGTAGATTGAAGACACGTCTAAAACTAAACATCACAATAAAATTATAAGTGTATAAGAAATAACCTTGAAACTATTTAGGAGGGGCGGAGGTGGGGGGGGGGGGGGGGGAGGTATAAAGAACAGAAATAAGTTTAATAAAAAAAATCTCATTTTTATCTCACGAATGGTACGTTTGCTTGTGTCCCTTCCCATTCGCTTGTTAAAATACTGTTATGCGTTTATGCATTAGGTAGGCCTGTGCATGCACGTATGTATATCTATGAACATGCTCATTATGCAAAATGTGCGTTACAGAAATCACCGGACGGAAGGAGTATCTGCTTATGCATATTCCTTTTGTTGATGTACATATTGCACTCTTTTCAGATCAATTCATTCATGTTCCTTCTCTTATTTATTGACTTTTGTTCCTTTTTCCACATTTTTTTCTTTTTAAAACAAAAATGATATAAGTAGCTTGTTTTCAACAAAAAAAGTTGCTTATTCAATGTATAATCTGAACACACACACACACACACACACACACACACACACACACACACACACACACAAATTTTTCCAGAATCCAAGAATACGAGACTCTTCTGTTGGTCACCAGATCCTATATGATATCGCTGTTCACATCTGTGCTTTTTTGTAACTGTTGTTCTTGCTGGCTTATATTGTTTGACCATCTCGATGAATCTTAACATACAAACGCAAAAAATAAATCATCTAAGAATATGTTTTTATCAGCTGACATTCACATTTAGTCAATGTCATAGACATTCGCTAAAAAACTGAAAACACAGTTCTTAGAAATTGAAAGCAGAATCAAACAAAACAGAAGTAGAAAAAAAAAAGAAAAGAAAAAGAGAAAACTGATTAAGTAAACCTAACGACGTCGCTGTCCCCCCCCCCCCCCCCCCCCCCCCCTAAAGTTTTGACGTTTCTCAGTCTTGTTAACAAAGGTCAAAACAGTACGGACTATTACCCTGTGTGTGTGTGTGTGTGTGTGTGTGTGTGTGTGTGTGTGTGGTGTGTGCGTGCGTGCGTGCGTGCGTGCGTGCGTGCGTGTGCGTGCGTGCGTGCGTGCGTGCGTGTGTGTGTGTGTGTGTGTGCGTGCGTGCGTGTGTGCGTGCGTGCGTGCGTGTGTGTGTGTGTGCGTGCGTGTGTGTGTGTGTGTGTGTGTGCGTGTGTGTGTGTGTGTGTGTGTGCGCGTGTGTGTGTGTGTGCGCGCGCGCGCGCGCGTCCTTCCCATTCACCCCTCTCTCCTCCCACGCCAGCCCGTTCTTCTTGCAATAAAGATTCTGTTTTGGCAATACTAGTTTCCCTACCATATGAATGCTGACAACTTTTGGGAGTTACATAATAACACAGTATCACCGCCTTAGAAATTAATGCCTAAAATATGATGTGTGCGCGAAAATAAAGAAGAATGAAATGTGTGGATTCTTATTCAAACCACGCGAACTGAACACTGTACAAACGGTATGGTCATTTCATAGGCAAATCTTATAACACTCCGTTGCATATAATTGATGAGAGATTTACCAATATGTATACTGTCCCTGGCGACATTCAGGAGAAAGGTTTTTTGTTTTTTTTAATTCCCATGAATCTGACTCAAACAACTCAAAATGAATCAAAGGTATTTTGGAAGCTTAGTATTTGTAACGAAAAAGAAACTGAAATTCTTAAAAACTGAAACTTACCTTGAACCTAGCCGGTCTAATCTTTGTCTGTATAAAATATGTGATCACTTTTTTCTTGGTTGTGTAGCCTGATTATTTCATTTATTGTTTTTCATTCATTTCATTGTAAATTCACTGCATGGATGTTATGATGTATCGTAATCCGTCCATGATTATACGTTAAACTGCTCGTTGTGAAGTTGGCATTTCAGATGTGTAAATTTTTTGCTTACAACGTTGTGATAAAAAATGATAATGAGAAGTTTCTATCTTAATGTGCTCAAGTATGACAGAAATGCTTCAATCCAGAATATTAATTAACGTTTCTTGATGTGCTCAGTCTGATAGAAGTGTTTTGATCCATAATGAATGTAATACTCTCTCTCTCTCTCTCTCTCTCTCTCTCTCTCTCTCTCTCCTCTCTCTCTCTCTCTCTCCCACGAGAAAATGACGAGAAACATTTTGCAAAATGTCCGTGACACATACAAGCTTTTGATTTTATATAAACCATGTCGAGTTTTTTCCCCCCAAAGAACGTGTCACATTATGGTTGAAATTTACATCGCATGAATATGTTACACACACACACAACACACACACACACACACACACACACACACACACACACACACACACGCACACACACATGCACGCACGCGCGCACACACACACGCACACATGCACACTCACCTTCCTTTCCTCCCTATACCCCATACCCTTTCCCCTCCCTCCAATAATGAATGGAAGCCATATTTCACCATCTTTTTTTTTTTTTTTTTTTTTCAAATAGAGCAATATTTTGATATTTGGGTATAGAGTCATTCTACAGTCACCCCATTTACTGCCGTTTCTGGCTAAAGACAAATTTTACGGACTCTGGTGAAAAATGTCTTTAAATCACTTTCCTTCATTTTTCACATTTGCGCGCGCGCGTGCGTGCATGTGTGTGTGTGCGTGTGTGTGCGTGTGTGTGTGTGTGTGTGTGTGTGTGTGTGTGTGTGTGTGTGTGTGTGTGTCGCTAAACCAGTGCAGACAAATGATTAATCTCAAGTTACTGGAGAGTAACAGTAACAACCCTAACCATGATGCGGCCTGACCGTGTTTTCATCAGATCGCATCAGAAAAGAAGACAATCTCTCTCTCTCTCTCTCTCTCTCTCTCTCTCTCTCTCTCTCTCTCTCTCTCTCTCTCTCTCCGGCCCAAGGAAAATATTACCCAGTTTTTATGCTGAACAGGTAAATAACGAGCGCTATTTCCACCAGTCCCAAGGAAATTTACAGAGTTCCGTGAATTACACCGCTCTCTCTCTCTCTCTCTCTCTCTCTCTCTCTCTCTCTCTCTCTCTCTCTCTCTTTAAACTTTGCAGTCACTGACCTGCCACCTTATTCCTTTGCTGCTGTAACTCGGACAATATCTGGCGCAGAACTTCTGTCCGGCTGATCTATCGTTCAGACCCAACAGGACAATTCGTCAGGCCTTTCTTATACCATGGTTCTCATTATTCTTACTGTCACGGTCTGGTCTGCCTTCATACTTACAGGAAAACAAACGTCACCGCTGATCGCCGATCTGAAAGGGTATACCTATATTCCTGTCAGACTGCTACAGCTACACGACAGTTCATGTAGTGAATGCGTTCAGTCAATGCGTTGATTGATTACCGGCCTTCGTTTACCTTTTGTTGACATGGATACGTTTGTATTCTATCAAGATCTGGTTACTCCGTACTGGGTCTCATAGATATGCTACAGTGGAAATAACGGGAATAGTACAATGATAAAAAAAAAAAAAAAAATTTTAAACTAAGGGGCAGAAATCCCATTTGTCTTGTTAGACTACCAATCCTCTTAACAAGAACAGACGAACCCCCTCCTCTCCTCCATCCCTCCCCAAACCTTCCATCCGTCATTCCCGTGAGCTTTCCAACTATCCGCCCACTGGTAGGGTGTTCACACCTTAGAAAGGGGCTTTGTGACGAGTAAACCAGAAGACTCTTATCTCAGCTGCGGACTGCATGACCTTAACTCTACAACCAGACCCTAACCCTGACCTACCCCTAACTGCTCTTACCTCACCCAACCTGTGAACAGCTTCATCACAAATCGACAACAAAACCTTCACTCGGAAACCGTGCTCGCTGTATCGGGGGCAGTGGGGTTGTCTTCTCCTTTCGCCCGCTGAGAAGGGAAAGTATCCGTCCCTCCCTTACCCCCACCCTCCCACACACCCCTCCTATTCTACACACCCTCACCTTCACCCTCCGTTCCTTCCTCCTTCCCATCACCACCCACTATGCCTTCGAGATTTTTTTTTTTTTCCCCATGACAGTGTCGAGTATGAAGGGCATTGCCGGGTTCACCTGAATCCTTTTGCAGACGTGAATTTCGTTTTCAAGTATTTTTCTCCATTATTACTTCCTTGTTCGTTTGAATCACCCTGTGCTCACATCAAACTGCTGAAAGCGTTTCATGGTGTTGATTAATCCACGGTGTTTAATTGTCGTCACGGGGTTTTATTTATTGAAAAAAAAAATCATTTTGTTCATTTATTCATTCATGTATTATACATCTATTTATTCATTTATCTATTTGTTTGTTTAGTTGTGTTTGTTTTTCACTTCACGTCACCCCATCGCCCAAAGCCCTTCTAAGACAATGCATGTGTGATCGCAGCTGATTAACAAATTAATCCCCGCGATTTGCAGAGTATGGTGTACATAATTATTTTACTTGAAATAACAGCATATGATGTACATGATTCTATTTATCTTCCTCACTGATTATCAATGTTCTTCAGACATCATACACTGGTTTTTGTTTGTTTGTTTGTTTTAATCTCGTTTGAATTTGCGTGCGATGGTTCACACAGTTTCGATTCTTCTTCACCTCGGTGTACACGAAGCACGGCTTTGTTTAGAATCTTATCTGTGATTTTGTTGTTTGTGTACGCTTGCCTTATGCAGAGGGATAAAAACACTGCTGTACAGCGACACTTTTTGTTACTTTGTTTGCTCACTTATCTTTTAGCTGAAGAATGTTTTGCACAATTTTGGTGTATGTTTTCCAATACCAAATGATTCTTTCAGTAGTAAATCGTCAAGCATGTGTAATTTTTTGTTCAGTTTATCATTCAAATCAGACACGTGTCAGTTCACGTATGCCCAATGGAGTTGTTCAGTCAGTAATGAATAAGAATTCGAACAGTATAAATCATAGATCAAAGTAGACTGCAAATTCAGTTTTATTGAACATGATTGCAAATAAATTAGTATTGATATATAATGCAAATTCGATTTTCCCAAACGTCTGAGTGGTGTCAACAAAAATTGCCCAGTAAAAAATCAGTACAGGCCGGAGAAGTATAATTGAGATAATTTCCACCAATCAGAGAATGCTACCATTTATGATGCATGGGGAAAAAACAACAACATAATGCCAGAACATGGATAGGAAAAAACATATCGCCTCTCTGACCTCTAGCCGTTGAGGACAGTATTTATCTCATTTAAATGGCAGACAAGTGGATTGTAAACAGAAAGAACAAATCAGAGACTAGGCTACTGAAACTTTCTCTTCGTTGTTCCTGTTTGCCCGCTTCTTTGTTTATGTTAATTTAACGGTGTGTCGAGATGCGAGATAAAATAAAGAAGAAAAAAAAAAGAAAAAAAAGAGAAAAAAAAAAGAAGAAAAAAGTAAAGAAAGAGAAAAACCCTCGCAACTGGTTCAAATCAAGATCTCAATCTACCGATTTAGAGCTTTTAAATGCTACTTGGTAGGGGTCGTGAAACTCCGCGAAGAAGCCACCAACCGGTCCGTTTCTATTTATAGTACAGTGGCGAGAGGAGAGAGGGGCCGAATGAAGGGAGAGGGAGAAAAAAAAAAAAAGAAAAAGAAAAAACAAACAGAGACTGGCTTCGATCTTTAAACTTTCTGACTTTTAACTTTCTACATGAGTCCTGTGACGTAGCTTCAACAGATTTCATTAGTCGTTTCTGTCTCTTTTCCTTACACGAATTAGTATGTATGTGGTGGGCTATGATTCGCCAAACTGTTAACTTCATTGCGGGGGGGGGGGGGGGGGGGGCTGTGCTCTGAATTCGGAAGCAATGTGATAATCACAGCATTGCTTATCCAGAATGTCTAGCTCGGTTTACTAGCTGATAACAGAAAGATCAATACCCGGAGAGTGTTCTCTGTGTGTGCGCGCATGAACTGGCGGTCTATTTGCATGGACGGATGCATAAACACTGTCCTGCAGCCCCTCGGCGCAAAGAATCAGATGGTCTGTTTGCGTGCTCGGGTGCGTCAATACTCTCATACGTTCCTTAGCACACAATTATTTACGTTAATACTGACCTCGTTTAAAGAGACTCTCGTTGACAACAACGTTTAAGGGAACCTCCACAACTCAAATACAGTTCGATTTCTCACAAATTAACCGAATGAGGATGTTTTCTTAAGTTAAACATGACCGTTTTCGCCTTGGCTTAAGGCAGTGCCAGGCCAATTGACATAGGCTAGAACACCAAGGCTACATCAAAATGTTATTATGCTCTGCATTGTTGTGCGGGGATTGTCTTCAGTTGTGACAAGCTCCTAGCAATACTCAGTCTCCAAAATCCCCCGAAGTCAGAGTGTGGCTGCCCACGTGGCGGGGTAATCAAAAACGGTCACACGCGTAATGTTCTCATCCCTAGCTGATGCATTTGTACCATAGTGTTCAAGTGCTTCGGCTGTTCGGATGATCCCTGGAGTCTTTTAGCCAGGGTACGACAACAACAACATGACCGTTTGAACGAAACTGGTTCACCTTTCAAAACATAAACATGACAGTTTCCATGGAAGCTCTTTGAAAACATTTGAAAACGAAGCCACAAATGATTCTGGAAATCGATAGTAAATAAGCATCTTAATCAATAGTTTCTATATCTCTAGTATTCTGGGCATGTCTGTAGAGAAGGTATATTCATTAACGGGTTATGTATCTCTGGTACTGTGTAACTGACAGGAGAACACGTTGCTGTGTTGGGAAAGGGCGTTGGGGGGGGGGGGGGTAGTCATACTATAAGGAAGTATTACATTAACAACACACACACACACGAACGCATGCACAGACCTGGAAACGCCAAATTAAATGGACTGCTGAGTCAGGAAGAAGAGGGGGGGGGGGGGGTTATTATACTTCAAAGAAGTTTTACGACACACGCACGCGCAACCAATAACTGGAAACGACAAACTTATGATATCGGACTTACTTTGTGGCTCTGGATGCTTTTCACCATTTTGTTGAATTAAACCGTTGAATCACGTCACAACAGAGCTATGTGTTTGACCTATTCTTTAGGTTGTCAAAACTCTGCCGTAAACATGCACTTTATTGATGCAGTTTGTGTTGCACCCTAATTTCGGTTCTTCTTAATTGTTGCGGATGTATTTTTCCATTAGCTCTCGTTGGATAAGGTGGATTTTGGACATCAGTTGTTTGTACATGCACAATACATAAATGACAGGACTATCGAATGTATACAAGCAAAAGGTATTTAAGAATAAATTCTTGGTGGATCAGATTCTAAAGTACAAGATTCGTCATTGCGTGCAACTGACAAATGGTAATACTAGTCGAGTCTATTCTGTATTTGCCGCACGGCCTCTGTTATCAGCTGTGATATTGATGTATTTATTTTTTTTTTTAGTTTTTGTCGTCTTATGTGTGCATGTATGTGCGTGTGCGAGTGTAAAAAAACACTTTCAACTCTTATCAGCGATGTGCAATTTCTGCATTAAAAGTTCTAAGCTAAGAGAGAGACTGTTAAACAGAGAGAGGGAGAATGATTGTGCAGATAAACGTGTGTGCATGCCAGTGTTTTGCCATTACCCGGGATTGCTTTCCTGTTATAAAATATCTCAAATGTGAATCGTTACCTCTGAACATGAGGAGCTTAACGTTTTCACCACGGAGAGCAGACCACGCACCTCTTCATTCCTGTTTACCAAGGATGCCCACAGAGTAAGAGGAGTACACGGCCAGCCTGCCACCCTCTTCCTGATGACCCTCTCCTAACCGCTCCTGGTGGCCACATGTCACCAGTTGGCCGATTACAAGACCTCTTACAACGCTGACCCCAAGAGGTAGCGTTCCACCTTGGACCTGTTGGACTTATTGAAGAATGCAGCTCTCCTCATTGAGGCCATCAACAAGCGGCCGCTTCATGTGTCTTCATGCGAGACTTAATAAAACTGCCACAAAATGAGCCGCGTAACAAAAATATTTAAAAAAAAGAAAGGAAAAATCCAAAAACAAAAAAGGTTGAAGCAAATTGAGTTACTCCAAATACTATATTATGGATCATTACAGAAAGGGCACAGCGAGCACTTGCCACTACGCAAGCAGTCAGGAGGAGAACGCAGCCACCTGCCAAATTGCCCAGCCAAAAAGGCATTGGCACTGACCGATAAGGTCAGACAGCCACATGCCCAAAGCCCTTGCCTTCAGACATGCAAAATTGGCTATCGCATATAAAGCCCGGGAAGTTTAGGCGAAACAAGCATGGTCAGAGCTCTCATACTGTGATCATCTTGATGTCTTGGCAAATGGCTGCGAAATCATAAAATATTAGAAATACGACGTACACCAAACAAACGCTGCAGAGTCTGTTTGGTACAACTTTAAAACTGGGAGAGGAAGGCAGAAAAGGCAGGAGTGGTCAGAAATGTAATAACTCAAAATGCTGATCAACTTCGTTTTTCAAGTTATTTCCTTGTTACACTTGTTTGTGCCAAGTTATATCATTGCATGGTCCATGCCACTCTTTTCAAATCAGAATGGAGTCACACTGATTTGAAACCAGGCAGATCAGCTTTTACTGGAACCTAACTACTCAAAGATTTGCGACCAAGAAACGACCACTAGTGTGCAAAAGGCTTTCACCTGACGGCAAGATATTGCTCATCATATACGCTCCCTAAATCACAATTTTGCCTCAATCTTCATTACATTTGAAGAATCTTGTCAAACAATCTACATGAGCACCAGATTTTCACTGTGAAATGTAACCATGATGAAAATAAAGAGACACTTTCAGAAATGCCAGAGGATGCAACGTCTTTTCTGTTTTTGCTTCATGCCTTGAGGACCATCACAGTTCAAGAGCTGAGTTGGCATTATTGTGATTGGAAGTAGGAAAATGGTTCATGATTGGCTTTAGAAGCAAAGCAAAATCCTGCCGACCACTGGTTATATTTCATTTCTGCCAGGTACAAACCATAGAGCTAATGTGAATGATTTGAAAGGATAAATACAAACACTTTTCATTAAATGTCTATGTACTCCCTCAGGTGGATGGAGGTATGGTGAGGGGTGACAGGTGGGGTCGAATTCGACAGAATAGGCTTTGCTGAAGTTAATCGTTAACAATTTCTGCTGTCAGAATAGGTTTTTCCTGACACAATTCTATAATGCCTGGTTCAAAGGCATACTGTTCTTAAACCATCCCTTTGTTTTTCTTTTTCAAGATTTCAGAGACTGTGACAGTGAGAATGCAGTCTTGTCTAATTCATTACATAATATAATTACTTATTTGTGGTGCATGAGGATACAAATAACAGATTAACTCAATTCAAAGAATTCCTCTTTGCTTCCTAGCCCTTTTAGACATCATTAACCATGTTCATCTTGAAAATGGATTTTAAACGGAAAGTATCAGGCTAATCTTTCACACAATGTTGAACAGCTCTACTTGTCTTTTTTTTAATACTTTTCTCCTACTGTAACCTGCATTTAAAAAAGCATAAATTCACATCTGAAGCACACAATCAATCGTAGAACTACAAGCACACAAACGGGCATACATCTTGCACACAGAAACTTAGAAAAGATATTGTGAGACACACTAAGCTGTGCTTATTTTCCACTTTATTTTCTAGTCACATCTTTAAAAAGCAAACACTTTTCAACACAATAATGAAAACTAATAAAGGAAAACAAATTATACCTTTAAAAGAAAAGGAAAAAAAAAGGGAAGGGCAAATACAGCATACACAGAACACACCAATACAATAGCTATAATAAAACTGCCATTCAACATACACACCAACACAAACAAAAAAAAAAAGTGAACATGAGGAACAGTACGTTTTTATACTAAAATTAATATGCCTACAACTTCACCTGCCCTTGGTGATAGCAGCCATGATTAGTGTTCTATGGAGATGAATCATTTCATCTTCAAGACAATTACCACCAAAGCAGCCCAGAAATAAACTGTGATATGCAGTAATGACAGGACCCCAACTCATGACTACCCGACCATGTTAAAGGTGCCTGCACGCATGATCTGAAGATGGAATCAATTTATAACATCAGTGGAAGAACAGACATATGGCTTAACAACATGTAGTCAATGCTGAACATTACCTGGTCACTTTTAGACCCAAGTTGAAAGAATGGCTGTCAAATGTGTGAAGTTCATACACAGATAGGAACAAACGCACACATCACACACACACATTTACTTCATGTTCACCTCTACAACAGAGTGTACACAGGCAGGGACAAAAACACACATTAGAGACACACACAATTTAAGTTCATTTTCACCTCTGTCACGGAGTGGACAAAAACACAAAGTATCTCCTTCGGAAACCACACGAAACCAGCAAATGACAATGCTATTCACAACTTGGCCCAAATGAGCACTGATGCCTTGTTTACTGCCATCTTAATTTCCACCTTTCTTGGTGCCCATAATCCTGAAGATAAAAATGATGCTTCACCAAAAGAACGGCGGCTACAACACAAAGGGCAAGGAATACTGTGAAAACTTATCTTGGGGGGGTGGGAACCCCACTTAAATGGAAATTTCATTTTGATGTACACATAATCACTCCATAAGAAAACAAAAAAAAAAGAAAAGAAGTCAAACTATGTTTGGGTCATGTATGTTCTGATTCTGAAATCTTCTGTGAACACATTGACTTGTCTGAGCAGGGTCAAGAGGCTGTATAATCCCCTTTCGAAGAGGGGGCATGGAGACTTTGGCTTTGGTCAATTTACGGCATTTTTCCTTCTTTTCCAATGGTGCAGAGGCATGAAGAAAGAAAGGTCATTCAAAAGGTCCAGAGCTAGTGTGCTGCCCGCACAAAAACGGCGGTAAGTGGACCACATTCCTTCTATCAACTCCTTAACAAATCAACTACTTTTAGTTTTGTCGGTTAAGGCACCGTAAACCCTATAGCAAAAATTCCTAACATGCTTGCTAGGTACATACGGGGACATACACGCACATAAAGGGAAAGACAGATCTACCTGTACACATATCATCTGTGATATTATTGTTCAATTTGTACAGCAGGTTGAGAACAGTGCCCATCAGTGAAAATAATGTGCGAGTCACAAAGAAAAAAAAAGCAAGCAATTCAAAACGAAACAATAAATCAACAATCTAATATGTCGCAAGCACTTTGACCAAACTCTATACACTCAAGACCAATGTGTTCAATGTGGTAATATATTTCAAAACAGGCTATGTACATAACCCAGTACAAGGTCACAGGACAGCTAATCCTGCTCTAAACAAATCCAAAATAATGAGGGATGGAAATTAGAAGAAGTATGCATGATGTACAAACCACCAACGGACACATTTCAAAAGAAAAAAATGGAGGGGGTAGGGAAAAGACCGCAGAACCTGCTGTAAGCGGTTCCTTAGGACTCTACCCTTCTGTGTCTATCCACCCATACCCACCCCTACAGTTCAGTCCTGAAAGGCTTCCCAATAATGTGGAAAAAAAAAAAACATCTGTAAGCACTGTATAGCCTAGTATCAAGCTGCTTGCTCACTTCAGTTTCCAAAGTAGCATTACAATGTTTAAAAAAGAAAAAAAAAAAAGGGATGATGAAGAAGAAGCGCAAACAAGAACTTTAGTACATACACATGGCTATGTGTGTGACCCAAGGACCAGACCAAAACTTTTTCTTTTTTCTCTTTTTTTGTTTCCCTTTTCTCCACAATCTTGAAGTACATGACAGGACTAATCCAGCCGGAAGGGCTGGTCCAAAACATGCCAAAATCCACAGCAGCATACATGTGCCAAAGAAGCCGAGACTGATGTTCGGCTTTTCTCCCCATCTGCTGTTGTTGTCAAGCCATGGACCATGGGGTGCAGATGGTGCCACCTGTTACCTCAGTTCCAGGTGGAGTAGTAGTTGTTCTTGGCAGCAGCAGGTTTGCCCTGATTGGTTGGCTGCTGCAGACCACGGTTAGAGCCAGTGCCAGAATCCTGCACAGATATCACAAGTCTTGATGCACTCACCTTACACAACTCTCAACTGCATGTAATGCCTTCTAGACTTCTACAACTCACACAATAGCAATCGCTGGGGCTTTATGTATATGCACCCACAACTTTGGCTCTACTGCCTGTGAATTGCTCTGTGGTCAATTTTCTTGTGTTGCTTGGGATTTTCAGAGAATAAAACATGATCTATATAAACATTTATTTTGCACTGCTATTAAATTTTAATGTCACATACCAAGCCAATCCACTCCAAAGCTGTACTCATGCAGTATTTTTTAAAACCCTAGCAGATGCCAATATTCCAAAGGCCTTAATAGGAAAAAGAGAACTGTGAATGAAACAATTCTTGTTCCCACTTCTGGCAAGAACTCTTTTAGGTTTTGTTGGTATCAAAATTGTGTTGTGTTGTTTGTTCGATGTTTCTGACCAATTTTGATCACAACGTTCTGCTGCTTTGCGGGAGATCATCGCAAACCCAAGTTCTGATATTCTGAAAATGTTTTAATCTTTGAAGCAATATGATGTTTGAATCTCATTCCTCATTTGCCTCATTAGATGGTGACTCCAGTGTCCTGGCAGAACACCGATGTACTCTTCAGCTGATGTATGGTTCAGGTCTTCCTGTGTGCCCTGGAGATGGCCAGACCCTGTCTCTTGCAGTCGCATGGTTTGGGTCGTTTACAGGGTGTTAAAATGAACAAGTGTTCGATGAAAACAGACTGGCTGAAAGGTCATGAAGAACTGTGCTCACAAGCTGCGTGTCAAACTTCATAGATCATGACTTTTTTAACAACAAGGGAAGAGGAGAAGGAAGGCCATACAAACTAATGACCCTTCTTACACACTTGTCATTCAGATATGAACCCTTTTCTGCAGATTCACGATTTACATGAAAACAAAGCAAGCCACAACACATATACACAAGAGCACAATGCAAGTAACACTTAATCCATAAACAAAAGGGAACAGACAGGGTAACAGGCGCGCAGTATGCTTTGGCTTGGCTTCATCACCTGAGCCTTGAAGTGCAACTCCACATCTCAACTGCATAATCAGTAAGCCCGTTACTGACCATATCTCTAACTAAAATAAACTCATCAGAACAATTTTGACCTTACTCTGATATACTGAGACCAAGCAAAAACAAATACGATGAAATCTGGATAGCTGGCTTTTCTGGGAGGACAACAGCCATCAAGAACAAAACAGGACCAGTCAATAGGTGCAGTCATCATGTTAACTGATCACTGCCAGTAAATATAGTTTTTGCAAAAGTAGAGTACTGAAGTTTCTTCTTTGAGCTACCTGTCCCAAGGATCGTTTATTTTGCTTGGAATGGCAGCCAAACAAGAACAAAAATAGTATCAGAATAAAGAAAAAACCCATGCATTGTTTCAAAATAGTGTGTGCATCATGGTCAAATAAGATTTCACTACCATCGCTTTGTGTGCAGAGGCAGTTTCTAATCAGTAAATCATGTTACATTATGATTATGCCATAGCCTACTCTTTTGGTTCCAACACCGATTCAAAGACACCCAATCTTCATTGTCTAAAACCACAGATTTGCACTTAGCCATCACTGAATCTTTTGTGGTCCTACAGAGACACGCCTGATGCCATACAGGAAAACCGGCAAAAGTCAATATTTTCCTCTTCAATAAACAAGTGAAACCTGACTTGGTGCAGAAAATGTACAAGGTTTGGTCCTGATCAAAACAAATTGCAAGTCTATCCTGTTGCCTTGTTTCATGGACCTGACCCATATTCTAGGATTTCACTTCTCTGGGACCAGTTTCAACACTGACTGTTGAGTGACACTGTATGTTAATCAGAGTTAAGACTAGTCTACAAAATTCCTCGCACAATCACCAAGAAGTGGACACCAGAAAAGACATGCCTTCAGATTCCCTCGAGCTTTCATCTCCTATTTGACTATCAAACAGTACAAGCCAAACACCATTTCCGATTGTGTAAAGGGCAAGTTACCTGGGGCATGGGGTGGTGCAGCAGTGTCTGATTATGAGGCTGTGGGGGCATCATGGGCAGGAAAGGAGTTCCGTAAGGGGCTGCAGGGGCGCCTAATGGTCCTGCCTGGGAGGCATTGGCCAGGGGCAGGCTGAAGGGAGGCGGCGTGCCAGCAGGGAAGCCTTGCTTGTCAAAACCCTGTTGTAGTAAGAAGGACAGAAACTAAAAGAAAGAGATTAGTAAAGAGAACATTTTAAAGGCAAGGTATATGGCATTAACAAACAAATATAACAAACTTAACAGCCTATGGGGTAAAATGTTCTATTTGTGTAGAAATACAATAATTCCATGAGCTCATATAGTTTGTAAGAAACCATAAGAAATAATTATGTCACATCAAACTCTGAAATAGGACACTGGTCACATTTCCATTTGTAATTTCTTAAAGCCTAGCTGATAGCACAGGGTGAACTGAAGGAGTCAACTGAAAGAGTCCTATCATCACCAGTGATAATTACTTTCTCAAATTAGGTCAGACTCGGTAAAAAAAAAAAAAACAACTCATTTCCAAATTTTCAAGGGATCAAAAATTAAGAGGTCACACTTTAAGTGATGGAAAATGTATTGAAAACAACATGCGCGCGCGCGCACACACACACACATATGAACGTGCTGTAGCTGGCTCATACACATGAATACAGAGAAAGAGAATGAGACAGAAATGGAAAAGAAAAAGAGGTGCCAAAGTTAGTAAAACACCCCAGGTTATGTCAAACATTATTCATTCCGATTCGTGTTCCAACATCAGGAAAACGTTGCCAACTAAAGTGAATAAATGTGAGCAGCTCATTATCAGGATTTTAACAACGGAACTCGATATGTGGGATGTCTTCTTTGATTATCATTGCAGCAGAATCTGCACTATGTGACCCATTCCCATGTGTGTTGATATATTTTACAGTTTGACCATATTCCAGTCACCATAGGTTGACTGTCAGAAGCCAAGTGAGAGTGCAGATTGCTCAATTTTTGTTCCATTCACAGGAGAGTTAAACTGTTGATTTTGATTCCGGAAAGCCAAATTTCATACAAATCGCAATATTTTTCACACATGGCTGAATCACTTGATCTTGTGGTCCAAACATAGACTGGGTGCTCTATTTTGATGATTTTTGTTGGTTTTCAAAAGAGAAGAGTTCTCAAGCAGAATCAATTCAGAACATTCTAAAACGTCAAGGAAAGTTACATTTTTTTTTAATCGACCTTGATTGTGGCAGAACGAACAAAAGTGCCTTTTCATTAAGGTAGGGCTGCTCTGAGTTGTAATGCATTCAGGAAAAAAAAATTATTGCGCCACGGCAAACTTAGGTACATTTTCCGGACGCACTGGCCTGAATTCTGGGGCGCCAGATGGGAAATTTACTTGTAAGTAAGAATTACCACTGGTCATCACACAAAGCAACAGTCACAATACCGACAAACAATGAGAAAACAAAAATGACATATCTATATACAAAATATATGGTTCATTGCTAAGTAACGTAGCAACTGACATCCTTATCCCCATAAAACTAGGCTACGCTACTGATGCAGTAAAAACTGGATTAAAAAAAATATGACTGAGAAAAAAGATAATGTGAGAAGTCCACATTCAATCATATTCAACCCCCCCCCCCCCCAAAGTCCAAACCTTTGCCAAGTCATTACTATGATGACAGAGGAGTTGTTGGCCTGCGCTTTTTTTCCCCCACTATTAGATTGATTGTATTTGTCTGACCTTATTCAAGTTTAAAAGGCTGTAGTGTCAGTCTTGAATAAAAGTTACTCTGTGTTACGTTTTCTTATGGGAGCAAAAGTTACCCTACTTGTTTACTGTTTATTTAAAAACAATTTTTTACAAACATCGTCACGATCCTGGATTGTTGTCTGCTGTTTCACCAAGGGAGATAATTTTTAACTTTATCAAAAATTGATGAAATTACAAATTATCGCCCTTGGTTAAATAGACGACAATCCAGGATCGCAACGATGTTTGTAAAAATTTGTTTTCGAATAATTTTTCATTAACCTGAACGCAGCAAAATCAAACTGCAATTCATTTTTGCCACATTAAAGATTTTTGGAGCCGATGGCTTGATTTTCAAATGTTTTCAAGGAAGTTTGGTCAACAGAACCACATTTTATTGATTTTCAAAGGTTTTCAAGGCCTTGAAATTCACTGTCAGAATTCAAGGAGTTCCAAGGAGCGTACGAACCCTGTCTGCCTACCGCATGACCTTGTGCTATATGACTATGTGAATACCATGCCAAGAGAGAAAACTCCGCAACACATACACACTTGCCACAAAGAAACCTCAATAAAAAAATTGTTTTTTACTTCTTTTCTATAAAAGTAATGAAAAAAAATCAAAGACATCACTCCATCCAAAACAGCCATTTTTTCCCATATATACTGAACTGGTACATGAGGAAAAAAAAACAAAATGAACAGACTAACTCTACTTCAGTGTTCTCGGTGCTAAAACAATTTTCCCTAAATGTACTGTACCCACAGAATGTCATGGATTAGGAGCACACAGTGATTTTCCAAGTCTAAACAAAGTACTGAAACCTTCAGGAACAAAATAAAGTCATTCTGCATGGTCTGCACACAAAATAATCAACTTTTGTTGTGAAGGGGAAAAAAAACCCAAACTTCAACCATTTAACAAATTGTTAAACTGAAGGCATCACATACAAGAAGATTTGTCTTCTAACTACTGAGGGGAAAAAATAACAAGAACAGATTACTGAATACTGGACTTTAGATTGTGATGGAATTCAGCAAAAATGTGCTTTTGCACAAGTGCACTGAGCAATCCCCCCCCCCCCCCCCCCCCCCACACACACTGTGGTGATGATGTACCTCTTGTCCATCTCCTCTTTGCTTTTTGATAAACAGGCACTTTTTATTTCAGGCCAGAGTTTAGTTCATCCTTTTCTGCTTGCTTTTGTGCAGCAAACAGATTTGTTTCTCGTAAAAAGTCTGCCAAAATTCTTCTGAAATCAAAAGACTGAAGGTGACGCTCCCACAGGCAAATCATGGGACACACCCACCGACTGACTCGGTTTCCTGGCTATCAAAACAAGGGAAACTTTTTGGGGGCTTCACTTCTTGTCGCCAACCACTCTAGTCAACAACTAAAGAATCTCTAGCAAGTTTTGTTTTTCGAATTTTCTTTTTGGGGGGGGGGGGGGACTGGGCCCAGCAACAATGGGCTATTCGACGTCATCATCATCATCACCCGAATCATTCTATTCGACATCATCATTATCATCGCCCGAATCATTGTTGATTCGGGCCTCAAAATCAGTCACCAGTTGATCTTTATTTATAACTAGGTCAAATCTCCTCCAAGAGGTGTACCCCGCAAATACGCTACGCTCTCTTCATCAATATCACTTCAGAAAATGAATTCCGCAAGATGCATCGTTAAAAAAAGCCGAAGCTTGAAAATTCACAGCAGCGAAACTACTCTATCAAAACTCATGCAACAAAAAACAAAATGGCGTTCAGAAGCTTCCGTACCGGAAGACTCTTCTGTCACGATTGCATTCTGGGATATGCGATGGTGAAAGCAAAAGTTGTTGACCTAGTATTCAGTGGTCGATCTCGGTCGATCCAGTATTCAGACAGAGGAAATCTCGCGATCTCGGTCGATCCGGTAGGCACTGGGTTAAAGTGTACCTCATCAATTTTCCCTTCACAAGACTCCAAACTTTCACTTACCTGGGCATGGGACTTGGCGTAGGCTCCTGTACCAATATCAGCAGTGGTTCCTGTTCCTGTAAAGAAAGAAACAATCAATCAGAGAGACCACCTTAGACATACATGTGATCATCTCATTAGCTAGTCTACACTTTAAACTTCTCTCTCAATAGTGCACAGCTGCAAACACTAGAAAGAACACCCAGAAACTTTACGCCCATCCTCCAGCTAAGTGTATAGTAAACGCTGGTGAAGCTGATGACATTTTCTTGGTGGAGCCTGCCTCCAGTTATCATTCTCCTCTGAACAAGTTGATTACAAATCAAGTACATACACCAAAACTGGTATGATTTAGAATAAAACCAATTACTTCTTAGTCACTGTTTTGTTAAATGTACATTCTATCAATGTTGAAGCTATGTGTTTTAACATTTCAGTACACTGTCAAAGGAAACTGCTATGAAGAGGCAAACACTGATCGTTGCAGAGCACACCTTCACTCCCCATGCTGTGTAGAACTAAATGGCAAACATGCAGACTGAAAGACCCACAACACAACAAGCATCTGGTGCATGTCTGTCACTACCAACCACAGCACATTCTATCTACACTCTCCCAGCAATGTCCGGAGGAGAACACAGCAAATGGACATCAACAGACAATGTGTGGGTGGGCACTTGGCATTGTACACATCAAATGGGAGATCAACTTTACAAGTTTTCATTAATATCATACTGATCACACCTTCACACCAATGAAAAATAAATTCATAAACCTGCGCCGAGTTCCAACTTTTCCACTGACATGCATATAAAAATAAGTTTCCCAACAGAATATCAAGTGTTGTGAATAAATTCTTGAAGCTGTCGCCTAGCTGGAGAATTGTGCACTGTGTCTGTACACACAAATATTTGCAAGCTATGAGCAACTCCAGAACTTGTGACCTCAAAAAGTGCACTGTGTCTGTACATACAAATATTTTCAAGCTATGAGTAACTCCAGAACCTGTGACCTCAAAAGTTCACACAGACCACAGTGACACACATATCTAAAAACCTAAATAATCACCAAATCAAACCCCTTCTGCCTCTGAATTCCATGTAGAATCATACTTACAATGAAGCTAATGATGCAGTAATAGTAAATGAGAAGAAAGAAAAGAGTAACAAAAACATTTTCTGTGCATTCATTTAAACGAGGAACCAACTAACAAACTCTAATAACCTTTATGATCTGCTCCAATGTTTAAGTGAACCTATAAGTGAAAACTGAGACGATAAACTGACAGATAAATGATTCTGCAGACATGTCTGCTAACTTCTATTTTCCGTTGCACGAACACATATCACCATAGTCATGCACTAACTGAATTATGAAAGACAGAGGCACTGAACAAATGAATAGAAGAAATGGAAACTGAACAAATATCAATAAAGCTTAAAACGAAACTGTTCAAAAGGTGGGGTGGGGAGAACAAAGAGCACGGAAAATCAGCCCTTGAGTGATGTAGGATCCATCGTATTTCACACAAAAATCTATAAACCTGTCAATCTTAACAGTTTTGTTTACACTGCCATCATGTTCAACAGACTACAGTTTCATTTTTATTTACGAGTATTTCAAAATACATTGGAAAAAAAAACAAACCAAACAAACAAAAAACAGAGTTCTCATTCCCTAAAGTAAACTCTTAAATGTTTTTGCATCTACATTTTCAACATTAAGGGGAAGCTGATAGAGTCATTCTCACAGGGGCGTATTTCATCATAACCATCGTCAAAAACAACAATAATTTGTTTACATTTGAAAATGTCCAAGCGCTTACGAACCAACAGCAGTACAAAGGCTATTATTGATTAGCTTGGAAATGCACCAGTTTTATCTCACACAGTAGCAGAGTAATGGAAAGCAAAGTGTTTGTTTCTAGTTCTGCTTTCACTCAATGTGAAGCCAAGACACAGGTTAATTAGCCAAACTTCAACCTAACACTGTGTAGCCATACTTTTTGCTGTCTTTTCTTAAGTATCCAGTTATTTTTTAATTATTTTGTTTCCAATCCATTCCACCTTATCCTTCGAAGTATTTTTCAATTTTCTGGACATGATGACAGATACGACATGTGAAGCTCTGATTATGTTACCTCAGTACTTCAGACCTATAGCATATGGAGATTGCATATAATCTAACCAAGCAAAGAGAGACACAAACTCAAGCTGTGTAACATTCATTCATTCCAAATAATAACAATGAAAGAAAGAAAGAAAAGACAACAGACTGCTAATACAGATCAACCAAAGACGGACACAGTTGAAAAAAAAAAGGAACAGCAAGTGGCATAAACATGGGTTTTCCATGAAAAGGTCATTTTTTGAGCACTGTACAAACATGTTCTTCACATCAAGTCCTATGCCTGCAAACAGCTTTACTAAAACTCCATCTGAAAATCACCAATCAAAATGGTAACAAGTGTGTTTTCAGTTCATGGTCAGCAAAACATTTATGTCTCTGGGTCTGCACAGAAAATGTGGAAATTTTGACAGTTCATGTTGTTCCTTTTCAAAGTCTGCAGAACGCCCACGCTTCTCCTATTGCTGTCCTTCCAAAATAGCAGTTCACATGAACCTGCAAGACACTGCTTGAATGATCTCCTCAAAATGACACAAGTTCACCATTTCCTTGTTATTTCTATGGATGCATCATTTAGTTTTTAGTATTTTATTGTCTTCATCAGTACCAGTCACAGACTAACATCCATCATTCTACAGGCTCACATTTGACTGAACAGAAGCAAAAGCTATTTAAAAAAAAAAAAAAAAAAAATCAAAAGACAATAAAACACCACTGATCAGAACAGCAGCAAAACAGAAAACACCAATGCTCCACGATAAGGAAACCAACAACGTCAAAAAGGCGACAACGCTGAACAGAGAGTTAGTGATGAAACTGGAAACTAACGAGTGGACATACGTGACGCCACGGCTGCCACCGCTGCAACCTTAGCCTGCTGCTGTACACCAGCATAGGCCACTTTGGTCAAGTCCTGACCTCCGCTCACCTCTTCAAATCCTCCTGAACACCCAAACATCATCCACTTTCTGACCCTTACAGTATTCCAACCCTTGCAACTTGATTTTGTTTTAAACCCTTGGGAACAAAGGTATGCTTGTCATGAGGACTACTTACATTACTCCATCTCCTTTTACCAATCTACTCTACACGTTCATATTTTCATGGTTATTTGCTTCAAAATCCAGGATCTGACTTAGCATTAAGGACACATGTGTTCAAATGTTATTTCTTATCAGTCTGCTATGACTCCTGTAGAAGGAACACGGGTGCAGGCAGGACAATAATCTTGATTTTTCCAGGCTAATGGCGAAACATCAGATACTGATAAACCAGTGTAGTTACATCCAATAAAAACAAACACTGACATTAAATGTGTCCACACATATAAACATATCTGCACACGCACACACACTGCACTGACAGTCATTTACTGCAACCAACAACAAAGTACTTGGTCTGTGGTAAGATTATTAGTCCTTGAACCATGTTGTGCAAGTTCTCGGAAATAAGACAAAAATATAACAATGTCCAAATATTGTAAATTTCTAATCCACATCCTTCAACAATCTTTTTTCACACTTAGCTACCAATAAGGTAAAAGGATTTAAAAAAAAAAAAAAAAAAAGCTCTTAAAAATCCAGGCATAAAACAGTAAAAACAATCAAATATAAGAGGTGCTTGCACAATGAAAAAAAAAAAAGTGCTATCAAAACAACAAGATCTGCATTTGCAAAGCAAAGAAAAACTTAGAACAATCTTTAATTAAAATAAAATGAGATCTGATCAAATTGTGTTCTTACACTTAAAAGGACCAGCATGAACAAGTGTGAAGGCACCTCCATTCCAAACTTGATCACGGGCCACTATTTTCTCTTATTTACCTCTTTACATTTACAGCTCCACTTCCAAACCATCTTCGTATTTCTTTCCATCTCATAACCAGGGTTACTTTTTGTTGTTGTTGTTGCTTTTCTGGCCTGGAGTAATTGCCCCTACTTTTTATGATGAAATCCAGAAGTGCATGCGATAATCAAGTTCAACCAAATACTAGCACCGATCTTAATTTAAGAGTGCATTTATTGCATGCCTGCTATATCTGTGCACTGGATTAAAATGCACACTGGAAGATCGAAGTTCTGAGCTGTGCTGACAAAGATACTGCATCATGAACAGGACTATAGATCAAGCCACAAAGTAATTGTCACAACTCATTCTCTCACAGACAGGGCGCATAACATCATAAGGTACCAAGTCAAAATTTTACACACACATCAGACAGACATACAACACAAAAAGATTTCCTCGTAGTTAAGGAATAGTGGTACTTGAAACCTGAAATTCTGAATGCCATATTCAATTATTACAGACTGCGATCTGGCCAAGAGAAGTGTTTCTGTCACTAAACCCAAACCTAGAACAAAGCTGGGAAGGGACATCACCAGGGCTGTAAAATGCATGAAGTACGTGACCACTATTGCTCCTTTTTATCTATTTTTAATTATACTTTTTTCTGACAGTTCCTACAGTACACAGTGACAGTTCACAACCACATGACCACTACTGCTCATATTTATCTATTTTTAATAATACTTTTTTTCTGACAGTTCCTACACAGTGACAGATCACAGCCCCATAACACTACTACTAAATACCACCAATACATAAATGTTATACATTTCAATCCACTCCCTGTAAGATATCCTCCATCCCATCATCAACTACCTAATAACCCCCCTCTTGAGGATGTTGAGACACCACTGAAGAATACTAAACAGTATCACTCCATTTATGTCTGTCACTCACTTATCAGACGTGAGAATATTTTCTAACAACAGAGAGGAATAGGTGAAAGTACCGGAATCTATAAGCTGTATGACATCCCAAATTTTTAAAAAATTGCAAATTAGAACACTTTCTTTTCTGTATCTTCTTATCAACATTAAGAAACATTCACTTTTTGATGTTTGTGGTGCATTCCTTCATTTCTGTGTCAGTCACTACGGTTGCATGGACCTTCTGAACAGACCTTCAATCAACACTGAACAGACTTAAGTCATTCTTCAACATATTCACTTCACTTACACATATAAACATTTTATTTTAATGCATGAGGGAAGTACTACTTAGTTTAGAAAATAATGAAACAAAATTTAAATGAAGTAATCAAAATTACAATTCTGAAGACTGGAGTCTAGAGAAGAACAGTAGTCGATATCAATCTCAACTAACATAATCGTAACAAACATGACAATTGATTTCAGACTGGCTAAATTCAAACAAAACAAAACAAAAACACACATTCACACACTTTGTTTAAAATTCACATGCACAAGAATGCATATTCAGAAAGATGTAGCAGAAAATCGCACACTTGTTTTCAAAATCACATGCACAAGTATGCATATCAGAAAAAGGCAAAACAAAAGTTGACTAGTCATGAACCCAGAGAGATGGGAACAGAGATGGGAGATCACAACAAAACTCTTAAGTTCTTTCCCAGACTTCCGCAGCATTTTCCATCCATGAAACTGGAATCTTCAAAAAATAATGTTGCTAATGTGTCATTGACATGATCCCTGTAGAAAAGGTTTAATCATGAATTAACACATGCACAAAAAATGGATTTGTGAAAAAAGTAAACTGGAACAATATTCACATCATCATCATCTTTGACAGTTTCCACTCATGTACAGGACTTAAACCCAAATTTCAAATGACAGTTGCTAGCATGAATGGCCTCAACCAGTGCAAAACAAGCTATCCTGCTGGGAACTGGAACACTGGCATACACATTCACTCCAACCACGAGTATGTCATCTGCCAAAGAAAACTGCCTGTGTACGCACCAGGGTGTGTGTATATACATTCAGACCTACAAAACTACATGGAAATGGTAACTGCAAATGTACCCTTACAAAATACTTGCCAAGAGGAAAACAACAGGCCGAGGAGGAAAGCAGAAAGGAACAGAGAGGTTGGAGAGGGAGAAGAAAAAAAACTGAGCAGGATGGGGTGAGGAGAGAGTGGCCAAATATACATAACAAAAAGGCTAACTATCCATACGAAGCCGTGTCTTGAGGATCTGAAAACATTACTATTTAATGTGAACTTGGAAAAGCAGCCTAACACTTGCCTGAGGAAATGACAAATTTGAACTTTGAAGACTTCTGAGGAACTGATTTTGGAAATAAAAAGATTTTCTTTCCTCATTTTTTAAATAAATATCCAATTTCCAGAATATACAGATATACCTCTGTAGATATACAGACATGTGCCAGTCTGTGTATGGGCAGATGGAGGGAGGTGCGATGTGGAGATGGTGTGCGTGCACATGTGTATATGTGTAGACGGGAGGGCAGCAGAGTACTTTTTGTAAGAGGGCAGAAAAGGGATGATTCAAGAATGATTCAATCTTCACGTTGTTAGTAAAAACAGAATTCTGTTCACTAATCAGTTACAAAACTTAGTACTACATTCTAACAGCAGAAGTGCACTCTCAAAAAACATCTAAAAATGTGTAGTCTCGAAAGTTTTCAAGGCTGCAAAAGAGAATACTATGAAGCCCTGAAGTTTTGTATCACAGCCAATACAAAGAATACTACAAAGCCCTGAAGTTTTGTTTCACAGCCAATCCACAGAACACTACGAAGCCGTAAAGTTTTGTTTCACAGACCTGGGTTTTCTGACCATCTTTTTGGACTTGTGTTCTATACAAGACAGGAAACCAACTGCTACTGGCTTGTGCACATGCGAGTTGTGGTTATAAATTCAGTTTCTTCAATAGTCAGGTGGAAAAAAAAAAATTCATGACACACTAATGCGTGAACAGGTTCAGTTATGCATTTCAAACCCACAACTAAAAATACAGAGAAAACAAAAATAGCTCAAAAACGAAGATGCAGGAGAAATGTTATGCCACAATCTGTTTCAGTTCTACACAAAAACAAATGAAACAGCAATGAAGTCACCTTCGAACAGAATGTCAAGTACGAATGAAGTTTCCGAGTAAAGTAACTTTTTTCAGAAAACTTCCCAGATAACACAGGCAGCGCTGACTAAGGAAAAGAACTCTGAATCTACAACCCAACTGAAACTGGCAAACCACATTCGTAATGGAGTCAACACTGACACCATCAACGTGACAGGGAAACCTACAGACATTTAACCGCACTCTTACAAAACATTAATCACAGCGAGTTGCTCTTTCAGAGGAACTGGCACAGGTCATGCTGAAATTCAACTTATCATCAACACCACCATGCATCTGGATCTTCAACAATGCCAAACATCTTATAGAAAAAAAAACTGGTTGACAAAAACAGAAGAGAAAATGACAAACCTGCCCAGGATACATTTTGTAAATGCTATCAACACAAACTGCCATATGCCTCTGTGCTCAAAGAATACTGTGGTCACATTCCCTCAGGATGTCTGATTTTGACCACTTTTCAATCTCTCTCATTGGGACAAATAAAAAAGCAATGTGACTAAAACTTCACATTTTAGAAAGTCAGTCTTAAGATTCATCTTCTTCAAGTCGAAAGTTGGCAGACAAGCCTAAATCATGACATGCCCAGGCCAACTTCTTGTCTGCTGCAATGTCTGTGGAAACAGTAAAGCGCCCGATGCAAGTATATCTGCAATGTGTATTGACAAATTCAACAAAAGGAATCTAAGTGTCCATCTTTCAGACTGCCATTCAACTTTTTTTCTTTTTTTTTTTTGCAAACATATATACAATTATATCAAGACTGTGCATTCAACAAATAAAAGGAGAAAATGCGATCAAGAAGTCATATAAATCCACTTCATTTACAGCAGACAAATACAGCAAGCAAATTTTACATTCATTCCCACCGAACACCTCTCTGGACATCTTAATCAGGCCCTCAACAGACAAGTCCACACCCACTGAGTAGAGAGAGACACAGCCTGCACTATAAGCTGCTTCATCAACCACCCACACACTCACCAAGCACAAACTCTGCAGGTGGCTGGGGGAAAGCTATGCACGCTCTATGCAATACTGACCTTTTGAGGGAAAGCCCTGGTGAGAGCCATAGGTCTTGGGGAGCTGGGCAGCAGTGGTGGTGCCAGGCACATGAGTAGCAGCAGTGTTAGTCACCGGAGGCATCTGCAGCACATGCATAAATTTAACATCCTCCTCCTTTGTTTTCTCTGACTAAAAACAAAACAACAAAAAAACATAACAACAGAGGACAAAAAGATATTCACTAAATCAGGTGGGATGAGGAGTCTGAAAAGAAATCATGAATATTTGACTGATGATGATGATACCAGTCCTGCTGAAAATATACATCATAATAAAGAGGGTGAAAAAGAAAACAAGATGACAAGGAGCAAAAAGTATCTTTAGGTCTGTTCAATTCGAGCAGAACTGTGGAGGCTTTATACTTTTATTCACTTTTCTATTTACATTATCCTATCATGATCACCACCATCATCATTATTATCATGATCATTACCATCAATCTTTGCAACAAACTGGAAGGGAACTGGGAAAGCACAGACCTTGGCCAAGGTTGAAATGATTCACCCTTCGAACTGGACCTACACCACCGTTCCACACCAAAACCCAGCAGATCTGTCCCAGGGCCACCTTCCATCTTTTCAAGCTTTGTTGAAACTGGATGTGCAGTTCTTACATCTTTTGGCTAAACAGACCCCGGTTCCACCCTTCCATCTTTATCCTCCTAATGATTTCACTTTTCAGGATGTGGGCTAAAGAAGTTGGAGAGCCCTCATTTCCTTAACTCTCTTGACAAGCGCGCGCCCGCTAGCGCCCAACCGGACATCACACTGCCAAAAGGCTGAGTGCCTGCCAGCACCCAGTAAAACACATGGCAACAATGGGCGCCGCCATGTTTCCCGTAGAAAAGGAAGTCTCGCGAGAACGTGACTTCCTTCTTCCTGTAGCCATTCACTTCCGTTTGCAAAAAAAATGCGAGTCGATATGCGCCATATTTCTCGAGTTATGAATTTTTAAAGTTTTGTGGTCGAAATGCTGCTTTTCACCATGGCTAACCTTGATTTCTGCCGTTCTAAAATGAGATTTAGTGATGAAGATATTGTGATTTGTAGGATTTACGGCATAAGACTTAGTGAAAGTGCTGGGTGATGAAGCTTACAGTGACCTAGATTTCGACTGGGATGAGGTTCCAGATATGATAAACAACCATTCGGAAAAATGTTCTGAAGAAGATTTTTTTCCCCCGAGTAAATGGCTATGTGACACTCTTCAAATTTTTAAAATTATTTTCATTTCATTATTTCCTTTCCTCTCTTTTAAATTAATTTTTAAATTGGGTAACCATGTTCAAATTATGGAGTGATTTATCTTGCCGATGGTTTTCGGCGTAACTAAGCTCAGGTAAGTGCATACTGAAGAGGGTTAACACAACCTGACAAAACAATGCAATGCAGTTCTTTTGGTACTGTGCAGTTCAAATTAAGTAGATCCTGTGGTGTCGCACAATACAGAACTTTAAGAGTTGGGACCATTTTCCATTTCTCTACCATTCAAACCGGTTGGTACTTTTTGCATAACCTTGCTGAATAGACCCTCCATCTGCACCAAATTTAACGGTTTTGCCTTTCAATCAAGTTTCATCGTATTAGTCCTGTGTCTGCACCACTAATTTGCACCAAACATAAATGCTTTTCTCTTTAGCACACAATCCCTCTTTCAACAGGTTTAAAACCAGCTCAGTGGCTTGTGTGTAATTTTTTTTCCATAAGGACAAATGAACAACCAACAACATGGATGAGTAGAAAAGCTCCAAGATGGAGAAACAAAATACATGCTCATCTGCAACAACAAAGACAACGTTGGCCCCAGATTCTTACCGGAAACATGGTTGGATACTGGAATCCTGCTGCCCCGGGCAACATAGCGCCTGGGTAGAAGTAACTGTAGTGGATGTTGAAGGGCAACGTCTGCTGAGGAGCACTATGGGTCGACTGCTGCTGGTGGACTGGCTGGGGGACTGGGCTTCCATTCGATTCATCTGTTTGTTATCTGTGGCAGCCCTGTAAACACAACTGGCAATACTGAGCTTAGAGTTCCGGAGGCAAAGGCCAAGCCTTTATTGCTTCAATTACCCAGCTGACCATACACAGCCATATCAAGGCTGTGATCACATGGAAATTAATACACAAAGTCACAGTCCTGTCATGAATGAGAAACATTGCAATCAAAAATTCTGGAGTTCAACTTCAGGAGCCGGGGCTGAAAGTGGCAAGTTTGGATTGGAATGCTCCCCCCTACAGGTTCTGTCTAATAATGTAAGCTTTTGGAAAAACAAACAAACAAAAAAGAAATTCTGTACCTTCCAGTCCTGGTGCCTGCCAATATTCACATATCTTCACGTTGGTTCCTTATCATCCTTTCTGAAAAATTTGCCCTAAACGACTCATTTCTTTAGTCATAATACAAAAATCCAGACCTTGTTTGGATTAAAACAAAAAACAAATCATTTAATCGGATATGGAAATCCAGAAAATGAGGGTTGGCAGCTGTAGGAAGTCCACACACATATCCATTCAGATGAAACAGGTAACAAAGCAGCCTGAACTTTCCACATCCTTAAAGCTGATAAAATCTGGCTGTGACATGGACATCAACCATTCCACTCAACTAACAAAAACTGGAGCAATCATACAATAACCTGTTAGCCCCAAAACACAAAAACACACAGAGAGGCCCTAGACCAATGTCTGCAATCTACCTACCTACTGTGACAAAATATACATGAACATTAAAAACAAGACAGTAACACAGAGTGAGTCAACAATACTGAACAGGCAAGAGAATTTTGACAAATATGTCTTCCTCAAAAGCTGCAAACACAGGCATGAAAGTGACCAGCAGTAAAAAAGGCTGAAAAATTGGCGGGGGTCTGGGGGCCGCCGTAGGCCCCCAGTGGGGTCCAGGGGCAACGCCCTGGTGGGGGTCAGGGGGCAGAGGCCCCTGAAGCTGAAGCTTTTTTATGAAATAAAAGGCCTAAAACTGCAATAAACCCCTATTTCAGCGCTGTTAAGAAGAAGGGCAAATAAGCCACATTTTCATGTTTTCAGTAATGAAAATAATACTTCAAAAGACCATATATACATTCAGTAATGAAAATAATACTTCAAAAGACCATATATACATGTGCATACTGACTCATTCACTCAAAACAATGAGACACCCTTCATCACAACATTGATTCAGTCAGTCAATCTTTCCACATGGAACACAAAATGCAGCGCCTTTTTTGTCTACTTTGCGAAACACATCACCAGCTCGAACATCGTCCACTTCCTGGTCTAGCCAGTCCCACCTCCAATCGTTTCTCATCCCCTTTTTTTTGCCGTGAAATCGCGACGCGCTTGACAAACTTCGCCAATTTAACGATGTCCGACCTGACAATAGATGAAAAATGCACAAAACAACACTCCCCTGCTAGTCAGCCTGAGAATGGAAATCATGGAGCCAAAGGACAGCTCACGCTGACAGCTATCAGAGTTGTGTTTTGCTCACTTCTCGTCTGTTGTTTGTAACATCTTACAGAAGACATATTTGTAGAAAATTTACTCGTCTGTTTTGCATTTTTATTGTAACATCTTACAGAAGACATATTTGTAGAAAATTCATTCGTCTATTTTGCATACTAAATCTGCGTTTCTTTACACCCTGTTTTGTGTGTTCATTTGTATTTCACCTTGTTTTCAGTAATGTTGACGTCTGTTTCACATTCCTCACCACATAGTCATCAGATCATAATGGTATAATTAGCGCCTTGAAAATTATAAAATAATGCACAGAGTTATTCCAGACCACAGGCAGATGAATGGGCTATGGAGACTGGATAAAAAGCAGATGAAACTCAAAACATTAAGTCATATAAGAAAGGCAGAACCACGACAGCGAAAGAAAAACGGACATCATAGCTCATAACGCGCATGCGGAACTGAATAATACATAATAATCGTCATACCGCAAATATACTTTAATACTACAAAAATTTATCAGAGTTTATGACACTGTACCATCTGTGATGTTTAACTTGGAATGTCCAAGATAACAGGGTATGTCTGTACTTCCTCCCTTATCCATTATCTAGTAATCTGCACCTTCACTGTTTTTAATTCATTTGCATTCTTCCATAAATTGACAAGCCCATTTACAACACAAAAGCAATTCCCAGAAAGAAAAAAAAAGGTAAACAGGAAAAGGAAGGAGAAAATCCTGATTTAAAGGAAAACAACCACACTCTGAAAGGTTTTCTGTCACTTGTTTTTGTTGCAGGACTGGGGAAGGAAGGTATAAGGGAGTAACAGGCACTGTTAGTTAAATCTGGAATTCAGCTTGCTGACAAGGAAATTCCTGTGCATCTTTCTGTCTCTATCTGGCTCAAATTCAACCATGTATGCTGAACAACAACAAAGACAACACCTCATTGTACAGGCTACAAGGAATAAACCATTCCCACATCATTGTATTACCTGTGAATGGAGCAGTACCCAAGGCAGCTGCCTGGTCCCGTCCAGCAGCTATTGTGGAGGGAACCTGGGAATAAGCTGCTATATCATAGTAGTTGCTTGTCTGCTGTTGAAACACACACACATAAGTCACTTGTAGTTTTCAAATTCATCCAAGATGTACCTGACTACCAAGAACCTAAAAGATGTACTTGAGTACCATGAACCTGACAATAAAACGTGTCAGTGCACAACTGAATGCTTGTCTGTTCGATTGTGCTGTTCTCATCTTGAACAAAAACATGCCATTACCAACATCAACCTTTCATTTAAGCAAGACCCGCCCAATGTGTAGACTACCCCCCTCCCCCCACACACATACATGCAAAGGTACTTCTCTTTTCAATGGGTGGTCTAGTTAGTGATGATGGGTCTTTTTCATGCCTCTTTCTTGCAAAGCATTATCATTACATTGCATGTAACTATAAATCTCTTGTACAGTCGCAAAATCCATCATTTGAAAAAACTAGCTCATATAGCTACACTTATTGCCAAAGGTAAACCTCTGTTGTTTTTAAACCAACTTTTCAAATCCTTCCCCAACTTGCAGCCCGATACCCCAGTCACAGAAGAGCAGCCAGATACCCCTTTCACTCACCAGTGGCAGTCTTGCAGGCTGCATCATCTGCAACTCTTCATAGCCATACAGAGGCTGCTGCAGACCCTGGAGGCTCTATTTGAGAGGGGGAAACAGGGAAAATCATTACATATATATATGTGTATATGTGCATGTGCATGTGTGTGTGTGTGTGTGTGTGTGTGTGTGTACCGAGAGAGAGACACACACACAAACACACACACATACACACGCACACACACACACTCGACAGAATATGATCTGACTACAAAAATGAGAAAGAGAATATGAGATGTGCCAAATGTTTCCACATGAAACATATTCACACTTTACCAGTAATCCTTTTCTTCACATCTACTTCTCCCTAACACATATGCAAGTCCATCAACAAGTTTCAGATTCATAGCTTCTTTACTGGCACTATAATGGAGTCTTTCTTCACACTTTAACTCTCTTGACAAGTGCGCGCCCGCTAGCACCCAACCAGACATCACAAAGCCAAAAGGCTGAGCGCCTGCCAGCGCCCAGTAAAACACATGGCAACAATGGGCACCGCCATATTTCTCGTAGAAAAGGAAGTCTCGCGAGAATGTGACTTCCTTCTTCCTGTAGCCATTCACTTCCGTTTGCAAAAAACCGTGAATCGATACATGCCGTAGTTCTCGAGTTATGAATTTTTAAAGTTTTGTGGTCGAAATGCTGTTTTTCGCCATGGCTAACCTTGATTTCTGCAGTTCTATAATGAGATTTAGTGATGTAGATGCTGTGATTTGTAGGATTTATGGCATAAAATTTAGTGAAAGTGCTGGGTAATGAAGCTTACAATGACCTAGATTTCGACTGGGATGAGGTTCCAGATATGATAAACGATTCGGAAGAAAGTTCTGAAGAAGAAGTTCTTTCCCCCCCCCCCCGAGTAAATGGCTCATGTGACATTCTTCAAACTTATGATATAGCAACATATATATTCGTAGGAATTTTAAAATTATTTTCATTTCATTATTTCCTTTCCTCTCTTTTAAATTAATTTTTAAATTGGGTAACCATGTTCAAATTACGGAGTTACTTATCTTGCCGATGGTTTTCGGCCTAACGAAGCTCAGGTAAGTGCATACTGAAGAGGGTTAACTGAAAACAATAGATATGTGGAAGGATTCTCTGGTTGCAAGCCTCATATTGCAGACAGCCCTCACTAAAGAGAAGACAAAACCGCTACTCTGGCTCTATACTTACAGCAAAGTACGGGGGCAGACCACTAGCAGCAGCCTGACCCATGAACAGATGAGGGTTCATCAACGGCACACCAGGGGGCAAGTTGGGAGGTGCTTTGGCTGCACAACCCAAAACACTTGTATACATATCCAATTTCTTTACGTAATTTTCACAAACTCTCAAAAAAGCCAAAAAAATTCTGCTTTGTTTCAAGTTATGAACAAATCATTATCTGGATGCAAATAAAAGAAAAAAATTGTTGTTTAACTTCAAATTTAATCCATTAACAATGCATAAACAAACTACAATTTCACTCCAAACTGTGCAGTCACATTTATAACAGGAGGATGACTTCTTGTCCCCCCCCCCCCCCCCCCCCCCCCCAATACTGCACAAGCCAGATGAAGGCATGTCAAGGTGTTTTTTTTTTCTTTTTTTTTCTCAGTCATCTAACCAAATGAAAATCTTCAGCTAACAGCAAAAAAGCTATTTCATTCATGAATCAGTTTCTGAAGAGTTACTTGTTGGAAGTTATTAAGACACTGTATACACACACATATATATATATATACACACACACATGCCTAAACATACGTTTTTCACATTATGATAGAGAGACAATCCTGTGTTGCTGATAGGCATTATCTATTACACTAGGGAAAAAACGGGGGTTCCCAGACACTTCTCTTTGTGAAACCAAGACCTTTCAGAAACATCATTTTAATACAATCATTTATAATCACAATTTATGATAAACTGGTGTCACAAATAAAAGTACCTTAACAGTCCTTAACCAACCAATTCATAGCAAACTAATACAACTATAATACCAAGCAAGAACTAGCTTTCAAAACAAAAGGAATTTTCAGCATCATCCAAGGATTAGCTTTCAAAACAAAAAGACTTTCAATCTACTACTACAAGGACCAGCTTTTAAACAAACATGACTCAATCTAATCCTAGGACAGCTTAAAGAAATAGTGACTTCATAACAAAGACAGGGTTCCCACAGATGTGACCAAACAAAATTCCATACTTTTTCCAGACTTTTCCCAGGGCTTTTATAACTTTTCCAGACCGCAGAATGTGTGTGTGTGTGCACCTCTGTATGTGATTACCATGCTAAACACATCAGAAAAGAACTGATTTAATGATAGCAGAGCATTCAATACTTTCCAAAAAATTTAGTGTGTGTGTGTGCGCGCGCGCACACATACGTAAAGAGAGTCAGAGAGACGCAGACAGAGACAGACACAGATAGATAGACAGAGACAGTGAGTGTGAGAGAGAGAGAAACAGAGAGACAGTGTGTGTGTCTATGTATGTGAGAGAGAGAGACAGAGACAGTGTTGTGTGGTGTTGTGTGTGTGTGTGCGTGCGTGCGCGAGTGTGTGTGTAGGTGTGTGAGAGATATGTTGTGTGTGTGTGTGTGTGTGTGTGTGTGTGTGTGAGAGAGAGAGAGAGAGAGAGAGAGAGAGAGAGAGAGAGAGAGAGAGAGATGGTCAGGTCAGGTCATTAGGACACTAGGCCTCGCAACTGTCCTTTCATTTTAATTTGGATGTTCAACATGGCTGAGTACTTACAAGCCAATGTGCTCTCTATTGAATTTCATATTTAAATTTTGAAATTTTTGGATAAGAGAGGAAGAGAGAGAGAGAGAGGGGGTGGTGGTGGTGGAGAGTGCGTTAGAGACAGTGTGTGTGTGTGTGTATGTATGTCTAAAAATAAGCCAGTGTATCGCCCTTGGGCCCTTTGATTTTCTCTACCCCCCCCCTATTCAATGCATGATCGCATCCCACACTGAAGTAAAAAAAAAAAAAAAAAAAAAAATCACCTTTCACAATCCTTAGCCCGAAAATAATCAGTCAGGTCATTGTTGGAGTCCGAGTCGTTTTGTCTGAAAGCTGCATTATTTATTGATGTTTCTTGCCTGCCGCGTGGCTTTTCAGAGCAGCTTCGCCCATGTTCCCGATGCCGAAGTCTTTCTTGCACAGCAGGCACCGTGCTTTTGTTTTGTATCCATTGGAAGCAGGAGCAATCCATTTGCGATAATTTGTGTTGTCTAGCCAGGCTAGGCTAAATACACATTTTCCCATGTTTTCTTTAAATACTTCGACGCTATTTTCCTTCACAGCGCTGTTGACTCGAAAGGAAGTCAGCAATGGTACCAACTGCGCATGCGCAACGCTTTTTCACAGTAAAGGGGAGCTACTCTGCAGAAAAAAATGTAGTCTGCTAAACCTCTGGCCAGAGGAAATCTGAAAACCGCGATCATTGTGCGTGATTTAATTTATATTTTTATTCCTATTTCAATGTTTTTGTAAAGAAACAAAGTGAAATTCGACATCATGAAAAAGTTTGTACAGCTTTTACAAAATTCCAGGACTTTTCCAGACCCATGGCCACAAATTACAAAATTCCAAGACTTTTCCAGCCCTGGAAATGTTTTTTTCCATTTTTCCATACTTTTTCCAGACTTCCAGGACTCTGTACGAACCCTGCAAAGATCAACTTTCAAAACACAAGGACTTTCAATCCGATCTAAGGACCACCTTTCAAAACAAAAGGACTTTCAATCCAATCCAAGGATCAGGTTACAAAATGTATGGACTTTCAATCGAAGACCAGTTTTTTACAGACAAAAGAAGGACCAGGTTTCAAAACACAAGGACCTTCAGTCCTATCAACAGACCAGGTTTCAAAACACAGACTTTCAGTCCTATCAACAGACCAGGTTTCAAAACAGATTTTTGATTCAAGGACCTGCTTTCAAAGCATAACTTTTAATCCAAACCAAGAACAAGCCTTCAAAACAATATGACTTTCAATCCAAGATCCACTTTTCCAAGCACAAGGGTTTCTTGACAGGGTTATACAGGCTTACAAATTACTAAGAAATTCAAGGACTTTTTAAAGGACTTTTCCGGGAGTTTTTCAAAAATAAAACTCAAGAATTGTGACATGGAAAATTCAAGCTTCAATACGTACTTTGGTGCTCCATGCAGACACTTAACTCTCTTGACAAGCGAGCGCCCGCTAGCGCCCAACCGGAAATCACACAGCCAAAAGGCTGAGCGCCTGCCAGCGCCCGGTAAAATACATGGCAACAATGGGCGTCGCCATGTTTCCCGTAGAAAAGGAAGTCTTGCGAGAACGTGACTTCCTTCTTCCTGTAGCCATTTACTTCCGTTTGCAAAAAACCGCGAGTCGATACGTGCCGTAGTTCTCGAGTTATGAATTTTTAAAGTTTTGTGGTTGAAATGCTGTTTTTCACCATGGCTAACCTTGATTTCTGCCGTTCTATAACGAGATTTAGTGATGAAGATACTGTGATTTGTAGGATTTACGGCATAAGACATAGTGAAAGTGCTGGGTAATGAAGCTTAGAGTGACCTAGATTTCGATTGGGATGAGGTTCCAGGTATGATAAACAACGATTCGGAAGAAAGTTCTGAAGAAGATTCCCCCCCCCCCCCCCCCCGGAGTAAATGGCTCATGTGATATTCTTCAAACTTATGATATAGCAACATATATATTCGTAGGAATTTTTAAAATTATTTTCATTTCACTATTTCCTTTCCTCTCTTTTAAATTAATTTTTAAATTGGGTAACCATGTTCAAATTATGGAGTTACTTACCTTGCCGATGGTTTTCGGCCTAACTAAGCTCAGGTTGGTTTTCGGCCTAACTAAGCTCAGGCAAGTGCATACTGAAGAGGGTTAAACAAAATCTTGTTCGCAGTCCCTTCAAAGGGTCTTCAAATCAAGGACTGTTAAAGACTTTCAAGGAATAGAATCAACCCTGCTTTCAATCCTGTCTAAGGACAAGCGCTCAAACTATACTAACTTGTATGTAATCCAATGATCAGCTTTCCATGCACAAGAACTTTTCACATCAATAAAATGTCAAGAGTCATCGTTTGAAACACACACACTTTCCATCCCATTCAAGAACGTTTCTAAATACAAGGACTTCTAATCCAATCGAAAGAAACCTTTCAAAAACCACAGACTTCATTCAAAGACAGCTTCTGGAACACAGACTTTCAATCCAATCCAGCGGCCTGCTTTCAAAACATAAGGATTTTCAATATAATCCAAGGACCAACTTTCAAATTATCAGGACTTTCAATCCAATCTCAGGGACCAGCTTTCAAAACATGAGAACTTCCAATCCAGTCGCAAGGATCAGCTTTCAAATCACAGGGACTTCCAAGGACCACCTTTATAAGGACTTTCAATCTAATCACAAGGATCAGCTTTCAAAAAACAAAAAGTTTTCAAGATAATCCCATGAACAACTTTCAAACCCACGCTGACTTTCAATCCAATCAAAAGGGGCAGTTTTCAAACCACGACTGTCAATCCGATCTCACCACGACTGTCAATCCGATCTCAAAGACCAGATTTCAAAACACAAAGACTTTCAATCCCATTCAAAGACGAACTTTCAAAACACTGATTTTCACCCACTGGGTTGCCTTCCCTACTCTGCAACGCCTAGGAACACATTTTATGAACAACAAGGACCAAGAAAGATTTCCTTGTGCTAATACACAAATTTCACAACATGGGTCTTATAATGGCCATGTCTGTGTATTTAGCAATGAAGATTTGCTGCCTCTCCTGCGCAGATTCATTGTCAACATCTTGATGTGAATCAACCTTCTTGCGTATATCTGGCTTTTTCCCAATTTTTTTCCTCTCTTATGGTCTATACACCTGAGCACTGGTTGATTCAGCAATATTTAGATAGTCTGAACAGTTTTCATAGTCTTGCAATGCCAGTCTAGTGCATTCGCCTTCAAATTTTCTTCCCGGACATAGAACAGAGAACTGGATTTCCAAGGCAATCTGTCCTTTTCTATCATTTCCTGGGACAAATACTTTTATTCCAGGGCTGTACCCAGCCCTGAAACCTCTAAATTTGTAAGCTCCTGCAAAGAATGAGTGAACCTCGACACAATGACTACTCACTGGTGAGAGGTATAGAGGTGGTGACCCGAGAGGCCAGCGTGGAAGTGGTGACCACAGGCGTGGAGGTGGCGACACAGTGGACGTGGACGTTGAGATGGTCGATGCATTTGTCGCGCTGGAGGAGGAAGTCAGACTGACCGTCGTTGTGGAGCTGCTTACATGATCATACTGCACGCAGATAATGATAAGTTACATGACCATACTGCCAGCAGACACCAAGACACTTGCATGATCATACTCCACGCAAATGATGATACAGTCACATGATCATACTGCTCCAAGACAACGACAGTTGCGTGATCATACTGTCATAAAAACAATGAACATTATCATACTGTACATGGTGATACTATTACATGATCATACTCACGCAGACAATGATAAAGTGAAATGATTATACTACTGATACACAAACAATGACACTAAGGGCTTCTGATGCAAGAAAAAAAAAAAGGTCTGAAAATTTTTCAGATGAGGTCCTGGAACACATTTAAACTGAAACGAGCAGGTCTGAAACACACTAAATTTCTTCTAAGGAGCATCCTGTTTCTTCATTCAATCTCCCGAGCAAGACAAGCATTTTCTATTCATCTAACAGAGTATAAACACCTCAAATTGGACACTCTGTCATTTTGTCTATCCATATGTCTTTCTATTCTTCTGTGTGTGTGTGTGTGTGTGTGAAATAATAACCATAAATTGGACATTTTGTTATTTTGTCTGTCCATCTCTCTCTATTTTTCTCTGTGCGTGGGTGTGAAATGTCTAGATGTCCTTCGATGAAATTGAAACACTGAATATAAAAAGCTGTAGAATCTTAACAGTCGCTAACATTCAAACATAATATTAAGAGAGCTGGGGCAGTGCGAGTCTAGCATTCATTAAAATTTGGACCCTGGAGTCCCAAAGCCAGTGACAATTCTCATGCATAAATGTGCATCCCTGACGCATAAAATTTCTAGAATTCCATCCAGTGCATCACTAAAATGTACCAAAATTTACTGCGATGCAATGATTTTCTCCTATACCTATTCCAACTCCAAGCAGCACATCACGTAAAAGCACTTTAGTCTGATCCACCTCGATGAAGTCGATAAAAGACATAATTTCCTCGACATTGTAGAACGTTCTGAATCGATGAACAACTTCCACTCTTGAACTCTTCTCTGCTGAAAACCAACAAGGGTAATCAAATTAGACAACCCAAGTCCATGACTGGACTAAAAGATCACATGATTCGGCCAAGCACAAACAGCATGGAAAACTGTATGTAATTCAGCTTTTAAGAGACAAAATCGACGGTTCATCTGTCGCATGCAGATGATCATCCAGTGAGATGGAATAAGCGTCAGGTAATCTATGCAACACGACCGGTTCGGATAATCAAAATGGTTCCATTATGGACGCAGGAATGTGTAGCGCACAGTACAAGAGTGGTCAACCTACATAGTTTCGTGAAAGGTTCCACCGATATTCATCACTCGCCTCTTGTTTATCAGCAAGTCCTGATGATCATTGCAAGGAAACTTGAATATGGTTAAATAAAAAAATTGTTTCAGTATTGACGGTATTGGCTCACGTTGTGTAAATTCTATAATGGAAATCGCAAAAATATCCCACATATCAAGTTTCACTGTTGAAATCCTGATAGTGGAGGTATTCACATTTAATCACTTTAAGTTAACACTTTACTAACATTGGAACATGAATCTAAATAAGAATGTTTAGCAATAATCTGGAGAGTTTTCATTAACTTTACTGATAGCACCTCATCCATTTCTGTCTTTCTATGTGATTTCATGTGTGTGAGCCTGTCAAAATGTGCTTGTGTGTGTATGTGTGTGTGTGGTTTTCTGTACATTTACAAGCAGTAATAAAGCGTGACCCCCTAAATACTTTTGCGGCCCTCTGAAAATCTGGAAACAAGTTTTTCGCACCGAGTCTGACCCCCTAGTTTTTCAAAAATAAATATTACTGCAAAACCTTTTAAGAATTACACTACTGGGTGTTCAGGAACCCCTAATGTGTAACAGCTGTAGGAAGCCCTGATGATCATACTGCAGGCCGACAATGATAGTTACAGGATAATACTGCATGTAGACAATGCAGTTGTACAGACCTGCCAACCCACTTTTCACGAACACCAGTAGCAGCTATTCCCAATTTCAGTGGTAACAAATTGTAAGTGCACCTGCTGCTCGAGAACTTCGTCTTCAGATTTTTTTTCAATGTATTTTTTTCTCAGTTCATCGAATTCATGGTATTTTCCCCAAATATGTGTACAAACTGCGGCGAAATGTACTTTGTAAAGAAGATTAGAGAATTTCCTTTCAGACAGAAAATAAACTATGCTTTCTAAAAAGCCCTTCACATGAATGTAATGATGATTCCAAATCAGTTTAACTACTTTCTGCTCTAAGATAATTCCAACTTTTTACGCTTTGATTCATTTAATCCAATTAAAAACGCAAATTCTATTCTTCACAAAAACTTAAATTTCAATCTTACTTATTGTCACACTTTTTGTATTGTTCTGAGAAAGCAGCAGATAGAAGCAGGTGAGGTGGTTTCCAGCAACAATAAAAAGGATTATCAAAAAACAAAAGCAAAAAAAAAAAAAAAGGCACAACTGGCATGCTTTCCGTGTGTCCCATTGAACAGGTCTCAAGATAGGTTTGTTCAAATATCAGAAGACAGGACAGACGCAGATATAATGTTCAATTTCATCGGCATCAGCCAAAATGAGCAGCACCACAATGGCATATACATCAATAGTAAACAGCTTCATTTCTTGATTTACATGGCATAAAACATCTATAGCATACAATTTCAGACATGTTCACCCTAAAATTACCATTGGTGTACTTATAAACAAAAAAGTTAATGTATTCTCCACAAAGGCTATGTACAAATCTTGCACAATTTTTCACACAGAGGGTATAGGGATTTCTGTTTTTGTAGCAATTGGAGTTAAAAATAGGATCTTCAAAACGCAAATCACTTTGAAATCTGATTCACCAGCATACTCTGGCTCAAGTTCATGCCCTCTCACTCATTTGGCTTTTACCCTCTCAATATTTCTGGGCCTGTAGAACCTGCTTTTGTTCTTATGTATCAGCATGATTCTGAAGAAGCAAATATAACCACACAGGATTTTGCACGCTAGATTTAGCAAGAGTAGTCACTTTTTGGTCAAAGCACACCAAGATGTAGTTACGGCTGATCTCGGCTACTGCAGTTTCCATTCAAGAACTTTGTCTCAAGATTTTTCTTTCGACTTTTTGTTTTTCCAGTTTGGTGTACTTTTATTCAACAAACTTGTCCAAAATATGGCGAAATCGTAGAGTAATGGCAAAACTGTATGAGGAAACAGGTTTAAAATTTCATCAAGCACAGAGACCAACTATAACATCACTGATGTCAACGTACAGAGATAAATGACATATGCCTCCAAAGAATATTATCTAGGTAAGTCACCCCCCCCCCCTCCCCCCCCCGGATTTTTGACTGTTCAAGTCAAAAACAAACAGATGTTTCACTACCTTCTTCATTTCATTTTCAAAATCTAGAAAGCATAATTCTCAAGTGATGAAGACATTACTTAGAGCACAGGTATAATGTTCTCAATGAAATAAACAGCTCACCTGTGATGTACGTGATTCGATGGAAGGTGAATCTTTGATGGACATTTTGGAGAGACTGTCTCCTAGCTTGTTGCCGAGAGGGGAGGTCTGCAAGTTCTGCTGTGGGGTGTGCTGAGCAGAGAAGGTCTGGGTGTTGTAAGTGCTAGGGCTCTGCGTAGTGGTGGCCTGCCCGTGCTGCGAGGAATGCTGCGCTGAGAAAGCCTGTTGTGTGTTGAAGGAGGTAGGACTCTGTGTTGTTGTGGCTTGGCTGTGCAAGGAACTGTGCTGGCTTGAGTATGTCTGTGAGCTGTACGCATTAGGACTTTGTGTGGTGGTTGGCTGGGGAGGTCCCGAGTATGTCTGAGTGTTGTATGCATTTGTGCTCTGTGTGGTGGTGGCTTTGGTCAACCCAGGAGCTGGCTGCTGGTTTTGATATGAGTTACTCGGCTGGCTGGCGGCTGGTGCAGCCAGGGCCCCCACCGACTGTGGGAGATTGCCTGCAGGCTGCTGGAGATTGACCACTGATGGCTGGAGATTGCCTGCAGCCTGCTGGAGACTGACCACAGACTGCTGCACGTTTCCTGAGGACTGGGAGTCACGCACATGGAATGAACCCGACCCTGGCGGATACGACCCTCCAGACTGCTGCGTTGTGTTGGGGTACAGGGGATTCTGGCTAGGCTGCACACCAGGCTGAGACTGGAATGACACTGAACTGGACTGGTAGTTGGTGTGGTACTGACTTCCGCCTGTCTGGTACTGGCCCTGGGTCACCACGGGGGCGGCAGGGAAGGAGCCCTGACTGCCACTGGGGTACTGCGATTGACCCGGCAAGTACTGACTGGGAGCCGGGGCAGAGCTGCCCCTGAACCTGCAGAAGGGAACTGACCCTGGGAGCCAGGGAACTGGGCCTGCCCAGAGGCGTACTGGCTCTGCTGAGCACCACTTGCACCTGAGTACTGAGTCTGACTAGGGAACTGGTTGGGGTAGGAGGCCACCGAGGTCTGGGAGACAGACCCCGTCTGGCGATAGGGCTGAGAGGGGGATGCCGATGATGAAGGTTTATGAGACTGCGAGTGAGTGGGATATGAGTTTGCAGCATAGCCATTGGCTACGGAAAAGTTTGGCATACTTGAAGAGTCTCGTTCAGGCTTGCTTGTTGACAGAGAACCTGCAACACCATACATTCATTGCAATTTAGCATACCAACAAAAACAAGTTAATTATACTTAGGGCTTCAGCAATAAGAATATAGCAAAACATTTTATCACAATTCTTAAAACAAAATTCATTATATCACAAAGACCAACAATTTCACGAATCAATTACACACAGAAAACAAAGTGAAATAGGATATTTTCCAGCATGGATAAAGTCCAGTAATATCTTTAACACTATTCATAACAAAGGTGAAATATCTAAACACAATTAAAAGGCATTATTCAATGATCCTACAATAACCAAGGCTAAAAATATATCTGATAGATCAACAGAATACGAACTGCAATCTAATGAGTGTCCTGGCATAAAAACAGAAGAAAATGCATCTATCAACACACACGTTTTTGTTTTTTTTTTAAGCAGGTTAAGAGGATTCCCTCATCCCCCCCCACCCCTTCCTTTCAATCACACTGACCCTGTGACATGGAGGAGGAGCTTTGTGATGTCCGCTGAGAGGCCATCAGGTTGCTGGGTTTGTGCTCTGGGCCACCAGGACTCTGGAAGGGCGTGGGTTCAGCAACCTGCATAGATACAAACTGTGAATCCCAGTCTTGCTCAGCCATATAGCTAGTGATTTACACAAGGTACTTGTCAATTCCTTCACATTTTTCATCATTTAAGAGTGCTTCAGAGTGTTTATTTTTCATCAAGTAAGAGTGCTTTAAGAGTGTACAGTCACTGTATTGTTTAGAGCATATATTGCACAATTTTGAGCATGTACTACCATTTACTGGTGGCATTATAACAGGTACTCATCCAGTCCTCCTTTTCACATTGTTCAAAAATGAGAGGGGGGTAAAAGCTGATGAGCGTAACTCCAGACAGCACTATAATGCCACTTATAAAAGAATTAATATGTTTGATCACACTCTTGTCAAGTCAAAATCTGAAACACTTTCACCATTCAAATAATTTTCCTCATAGTAACCTATCCCAATGCACTGTAAGATGTCAAGTGACATCCTGGTACGGGAATGGTGCTTTCGTTTGGACTGGCAAGTAGTTCATAAAACCGCTTTCAGAAATATAATTCCAATTCCAACTGAAATAATTCTAACACATAGTCATTTCTTCTTCTTCTTTAATATCTACTTAGAATAAACTCTTCCAAATCCTTGAGGACAGGCAATGATATGTATCAAGCAAGATGAAGTCTTCGCTTAAAGCACTCACTCACCTTGTTTGCTGGAGATTCTGACTTGGAGGGAGAGGAGTACACAGAATCTGGAAAGACTGATGGTCGGGACGGGGAAACATCCATGCTGGGCATGGAATTCTGGGATGGCTGGGAGCCTGCTGGCGGGGATGACATGATGCTACCTTGCCTGTTGGACTCGGCTGCACTCTTGTTGCTCTCTCCTAAGTGGTTTGTCACCGATGAGCTGAAAATACACGTACATATTCACAGATTAACTCTAGACACACTGAGAAATGCCATCCAAAGTAAAAAAAAAAAAATGCACAAGCATAAATACCGCATTTTACAAACAACAATGCATCTTGTGTTGCAAAATGCATCCCAACACCTCCCTTTCCAATTTTTTTTTTTTTTTTTTTAAATCACAATTCAGCAACAGTATGGCATGGCACATCATGAGGCACAAATGAATAAGATGAAAAAAAGACTGAGAAAAAAAATCCTTCCTGGAGTGCACACACACATGATTTCAGATCTGTACATGCATTTACATTCACATGACATTTTTCATGTTTTAAAAAGGCTAAAAAAAAAAATTCTTCATAATCAGAAATAAATGTAGAGCACAACTGAGCAGAAATGGGTCAATCACTGTTTATATATTTTGATTTATGGTTTCAATCCGGACATCATACTTCCACATTCACAGATCAACCTACATACAATTCCGATTCACAACTTAGTCTGAATGATTTGTAGTAGGATTTATGGATCAAAAATGAAGAGAAAAAAAAAATCAATGCTTTAGAGTCTGAAAAATATGGTAATCATGTCCTTATCATGAATCTCCTGATCACAAACTTGGAAAGCCTCTAATCACTGTGCCATGCCATGCCATGCATTTTTTCCCTCTAATGCTAAATAGTTAAAAACCATATCATTTCTACTGATACTGCAAGTCTGATCTGTTTCCACACTGAAATTCTCCATTTAGAATCATGTGCACAAAATGATTTCAAAATATACATTACAATGAAACACACTCAGCAAACCAGCTATGCTAGAGATGATCTATACAAGCCTGAAAACAGATTACAGCACTAAGAGATCTCTAGAACACTGAAGGCACGTGCACCCATATACTTGTCATATAACCAATCTACAAATCAAAGACAAACCTCCAAAGGTGACAGTTTAAAAGATCTGTGATACAAAACAACAAGTATACAGAACACAATGACGACAACACCCCTGCATTTCACACATAAATGAAATGTCACTGAGGAGACAAAACACATCACAGATGATCATCAACCATAAGCAAGAGAAGGGAAAAAAGACCAAAAAAAAAGAATAAGAACATAAAGGGTGGGCTGAGGAAAGGGTGATGATGGGGCGGTGGGATGGGGGGGGGGGGGAGATCAGGAAATGAGAGAAAATCACACTGAACTCAAATAGAGAGGACGTTAGACGCCAAGGAGAAAAACAAAAGACTTCCTCTTATCAGTCTCCCCAGATCTGATCATACTAACTTTGGAGCTGATGAGGAACCAGAGTATGCAGCGCCTGTGTTCCCAGCGGGTGCGAAACCAAACTGGCTGGATTCTGCTCCGAACTCCACACCAAACTGCACATCCAGCTGCGGCATGGCATGACCAGGCATCTCAACAGCAGATGCTGGGATCTGCAGGGGAAAAAAAATGTAAAAAAATTGGTGAGAATACACCCATCTGTAAGTACTGAAGCTGAGATTTTTTTTTTTTTTTTTTAACATTTTCTTTCTCTGGGTGGGTTTTTTTTTCCAGATCATTTCTTTACATAACAATATAGCGTCAGCTTTGGATAACCAGTAAAAATAAGACTTGTTCCAGACTTAAAAAAAAAAACAGGAAGGTGACAGGAGCTTGAGATGGGAAAGCTGATGGGGGGGGGGGGGGGGGGGGGGGAAGGAGAGATGGTAGTGGTAAGGGTTAGCTCCTTCAGGACTGCTGATGCTGCAACAGCATGAACCTGGTGTGTTGTTTCTGTGTATGTGGAAGCCAGACTGAATGCTGGAAAGCAGTGTCGCCAAGATGGCACGAAGACACGGCAGCTAAAGCAAAGTTGTAAAAGGCAGCTAAAGCAAAGTTGTACTGATTGTACCTGCCAAAGCAACTAAAAGAACATCAACTCCAGATGTCGGATTCCTCAGTTTGTCAGTCTCCTTTCCCTGTCTTGTGAAATGAACTTCTGTCTGCAACTGATCATGCTTCTTCATCTTCTACTTTCAAATTCAGGCGAAAACTCCATTTGTACTATGGCACACTACATATAAAACTCCCATTAACACTTTGGCAGAGTACATGGTATAAATGGAAAGAATGAGAGCATGGATGAAAAAAGGCAATCAAACTGAACTGAATCTAACGTTACAAATCCCAATTCAATGCCAAATGTTCAGTTAAAAAGATGGTTATATGAGCCATAAATGAAGAAAACAAACAACTGGGTGTACCTGCCAAAGCAACTAAAAGAACATCAACTCCAGATGTCGGAGCTCCAAAACAGAGTGTTGTACAGATCTCCAGCTGCCCAAGCATCCATCATGGCATCTACTCTATCCAGTGCAATAGGACAATAACAAATAGTACATCATGGCATCCACATTACCAAGTGCTATGGAACAACAATAATCACCCAATGGAAACTACTGACATTTTCTGTATCTTCACACAGAGAAAGTAGGATGCCATCATCACATAACGACATGTCTGTGAAACCTACAATAAAGCCACAGACAATTCCTCTACTGACCTTCGAGGGCGGAGGTAACTTTGACCTCTGCTGTCTCCTCTGCTGTGGCTGAGCCGGTTGTGCCAGTGGCGGGGTAGATGCTGGAGCTGAGGAACCTGTCGCCGACGCTGCAGGGAGCATGTCAGGGGATGCGCTGGAGGTAGACGACGGGTGCATGGGGACTGAGGTACTGGAGGTAGATTGGGGCAGCATGGAAGGGACAGAGGAGCGTGAGGACTGGGCCTGGCTGTGGCTCATGTCCCGCTGTGGCATGGCCGGCAATGTCCCAAGAGACTGCGGCACGGCGGCAGGCATGTTGGACAGGTTCTGCCGTGCGGAGGATGACCCAATCTGTTCACCATACATTAATTAAATTTGAAAGGAAAAGAAGGAAAAAGAGTAAAGACTTCTACTTGCTTCTCTTCTCAAACATAACTATACAACACTACTAATTATAACACATTTTTAATATTAGGGGAATATACAGTGAAGACATATATTAAAATAAACCACCAACAGTAACAAATACAACTGATATAATACATGCTCTATTAAGAAAAAAACAACAGTGCTTACACAAATAGAATTCTTAACAGCGACCACCAACAGTAACAAACACAACTGACATAATACATGCTCTATAAAGAAAAAAAACAAAACTGCTTACCCCAATCGAATTTTTAATCGACTCAGCAGCCTGTTGGTTGTAGGTGGCAAAGAAGGAATCTCCTGATGTGGGTTCCCCGGTCTTGGTGAAGTCTGGTGCTTTTGCAAACTCCGCCGACTTGGAAAACAGACTGCCTACATCAAGCCTGAAAGGATACTTCACTTCACTAATGGTGAAGGCACACACACACACACCACTGCATTAATACAAAGTTTTTATTTTTCATTTACTGACTCGATCTCCTGTGCCCCTCAATGGCATTACTTCCATGCTGCTCGTTCCAGCCAATCCAAAACACAGCCACATCTGACTCTGTCCTTAACAACCTTAGCACCAGCAACCCACAGGGAGCCATCAATACCAGACCATCAGGAGGCAACCCACCTGAGCAGACTAGGCATTGTTGCTCAGGTGGTATTCACTGGTACCTGTTCTGTTGCAACACGTACAGGATACCATCACCCACGTCCCATTCAAGCAACAACTGCTTTGTAGTAGAGCCAGCAATAGTAAGTCTCCCCTAGCGGGCACCATTAAGTCCATAAACATCCCCATGAGACAAGAACTCATTGTGGTCATGGATGTGCAAAGGAGATCAAACTTGAGGTCCACACGACAGTATGTCATGATAGGCGACAGAATTTGACTTTGTCATGACGATAAAAAATGATAATGATGATTTAAATAATAATATTGAGTTCCACTCAAGTCTCAGATACACAAGGCAGTACTTTACACTTCTTTTCACAGTATCCAGGGCTGCCTGTTAAAAGGGTAAACTGGCCAAATTTTCAAAAGAGAGAGAGGGGTGGGATCTGAATAGCATTATTTTGGGCCCCTACAGATAACACTTTATACCAGCTACATCATATGATTCATTATCAATGTCATTAACATCCCCTTCAGTCACTAGTTGCTTTCAAACTTCTTTGAACTGAAACATCTTTCCAATGCAAAAAACTTAACATCTGGTCACTGACAGCACATGCATGACAAGTTTTGCGATATTCCATTTAAAACAATCACCTTCAAACCCGATTCCTATTAATACTATCCAGACAGGCACGGCAGAGCAACGTCACTTCCCTGCAGACGCGTGCACCGCACGTGCTTATAACCGTTGCAGACACGCGATTTTTACACTTTTGATTTTCTTTTACGTCTCCTAATATTAACCTAACAAGCAATTGTTATACATCAACGGAAAGGGTAGTAAAGTGCAAACTTTGCAATGAGCATAGAATTAAATACATTTTGGGTAAAATAGCAATGCTACAGTTACGGAAACAACATAAGTAAAATGTAGGAGAACACAATATTGTTTATGTTTGTTTGGTTAGTATGACAACAGCAAATGAGGAAGAAAAGGGCATAAAGCTTCGCTCTTACTTTGAACAGATGCAAAGAAAGTGTGAGGTATTCAATATGTGTAATCCAAAGAAAGCGTGAGGTATTCAATATGTGTAATCCAAGTGAATTTTTTTTTTTTTTTTAATGGAAATTAAATCATTGCACACAGTACACTCTTTTCACTGTTTTGACTTCAGATGATATGACGTATAAAACTATTAAATACACAGAGCAAATAACCCAAGCTCAGATTCTTTACGATAAACTTGTATACTTTTACCCCCCTCATCCTCTCCTTTTTTTGCTGAACCAGTTCTAACACCACATATCATTCTTCTTCTGCCCAATATGTTGGTGAAGCAGGAAATTCCACATGTGCCTTCCCAGTGCCAGACAGGTCCCTTTGTTCAGACTACTCTGGGGTCACAAAGGTCATCGCATGTGAACTTACCCTTGCAGTGGCTAGAACCCCGTTCTAAACATTTATGGTAGCTGCATCCCCTAGACAGTAGACGAGAGAACATAGGAATTTTTTTTTTATAGTTGTGCCGTCATGGAGGCATGGCACATCCAGGGAGTACAGCAGCGCTGCCGTCACCACGGAAATGCTCGTCGTAAACGGGTCGACTGAGTTGCCGTCACTATTGCACGGCGCGTCACGAAAAGGTTAATTTTTTTGGTGTCAATCACCATGGCAATTTTGTGAACATTTTGCCAGATTGTCCAGTCATATTGAGAATCCTCACGGCTAAATACTGGATGTAGGCAGGTCTGCAAAAACCTTAGCATTACCTCTTACCACTATCCCACTGCACCACAATACACACAGTGAAAATGAACACAAGCAAAACATTTCTGAACCTTAACTTTCCAGATCAGGGCTTTATGCAGCCATTCACTTTTTTCCCCTATCATATTCTACAAATTGGGGAGTTACTGACTATGCATACAGCACAAAGCACAATCTTTTCACTCACCTTTGACCTATTGTGTTTGTAGAGTCAGTGATGTTAGCCGTCAGATCTGGCTCTACATTAGTTTTGGTCTGAGACGATGTGAACACTTTTGTGTCTTCCAACTGTAACAGAAGTTGCCAGCACTGAATACTTGAAACCAAAGACAAAAGCATCTCACCAGAAAAAGTTAATCAACAGAATCATCCCTTGCCCTAATTCCACTTAGCATTTATCAAACAAAGCAGACTTTGATGAAAGCCCATTTGTTTACCTTGTGAAACCAGTACCTACTATTTTTTTTATCAAACAAAAACAAAAGCCCCACTTGTTTACCTAGAGAAATCAGCACTCAACCAGTATTTCAAACAATTCAGACTTTGATAAAATTTGTGATCTAGTGAAACCAACACTTAACAATTTTCAAACAATCTTGACGATAATAAAAACCCACTTGAGTCTCTAAGGAAACCCGTCACAATAATACAAATCTGGCTCAGTTGGCAGACAGTATATTTCATAGAGAAAAGATAAATTTCAAGAAAAATTAAAACAATACTTACAGAGCCAGTCCATTGGTCTTCACACCAGTCTTCTGTGGAGTCAGCCCATGTCTCACCCCATCCTGAGTAAAAGATAACGCTACGATAACGCATCTGTTACAACATGGCTTAATTCTTTCAAAAACATGTATCCCCAAGATCCAAAACAAAAAAGTCTAATATCTGTTCAACATTCAACGGAAATATCTACTTGGCACAAGAAGAAACAATATGAGACACAAGTAACCTAAACAAGACTGACAATTTTTTGTTTTAAAGCTTTAGTCACGCAAACATATATTACACAAATAAAAAATACTTGTCTTCGGGCCCAATGCAAAGCAAGACTGTTTGTAAATCTAAATCAATATTCAAAATTAACTCTGTGACAATCAGAATCTGTGAATGGCCTTACTCGTGATGTAAAGTATGGAAAAAAAAGTGTCCTAAAACATCTGCTGCTGCCTGTGTGTTGCCTTCCATGACTGCTTCTTTTTATTCCAACACTTTTTTCCAAATAAAATAAATAAAATTTGAATGTTTACCAGAATTTTCTTTCTCCGCATTTTCAGCAGTTTCGTTGGTCCAGGTATCAATGTGGGGTCCTTCATTGGAATCATTACGGTCGTATCTCCGAGAGCGTCTGTAACAATACAGTATTCACAGCTATGGTTCAATAAATCATTCACACATTATTTATACTTCTCTCTACCATTCAATTTATTTTATTCCAAAGTGTGTTTTTTTACATCTCATCCTATGCATGAAAACAGTCTGTTGCACTTGCACTTCACGTGAAACTGAAGGGACATTCTTTCACTGAGAAAGTGGTGGGAGGAGTGGCCAATTTCAGGTGACCAAGTTTCAGGTTGACCAAGTAATGCTGCTGCTACCAATCAGTATGAAATATGTTTGTATGGCAAACAAACTGATCCCCACATGGTGAGGTAGAGTGTGAGACAGTCTGAACAGTAGTTACATCACAGCCACACTGTACACAAATTTACCCACATCGCCACCTTACTGTTTGCTTGAATTCCTTGGCTTAATACTCTGAGGAATGAAAGCGAAATGAACAAAGTGATTATCTGGGTAAGTTTGACTTTTCAAAAGACTGGAAAAATGAGAATGACTGAACACTTACTTTTCTGAATACAACTAGTCTGAAAAAAAGCACCTTTTCTTTTATTTACTTTTTTTTTCTGGCTACAATGGACCTGACAAAAGCACTTTTTTCTTCTTTTTTTTTTCCCCTTTAACATTCAGATGTCAGTTTCAGAGCAAAATAAATCTCTGTTAACACATCAACAGGTAGCTTTCTTGGGAATCCAGTCTGCACTGCATATTCAATACAGGCCCAATACTCATTCACCACCGTCTTGACTGATCACAAGCCAATGTATCCATTAAAAATTATTTTAATCAACTTGCAAGAAAGGCCTGGAAGTTTCTTTTGTCTATTCTACAACCAGATTTGCTATATTTTGGCTGGACATCATCATCTTTTACATAGTTGACAGTACCCACATGTCAATTTTCTTATCAAGAACAAAGTGACTATGTAATCTTTTTCTCTTTTAACCAAAATCCAAGTAATTACAATTTAACTAAATCAAAATTGAAAACATCAAAATTGCATAGCATGCCTGTATGGGGAGTTTGTGTTATACTCCCTGTTTGGCTAGTATACTTACCATGTCAGACCATAGCATTCAACGGCAGTTAGCCAGCTCTGTCAGGCCGAATTTTTTCCCGTGGCCAATGCAGTCATAAGACAGTCACGTGATGTCCCCCACTTCCGGCCCCGGAAGAAGCCAGTGTCAACTTCCTATACGTCATTCAGCGAGGCCTGGTGTATGGTAACCCCGAGAACCTTGGCGCCAGAGGGGAAGGTAGGGAGGGAATTAGAGTCTGACATGGTAAGTATACTAGCCAAACAGGGAGTATAACACAAACTCCCCATTTTGGCGTCATATACTTTACCATGTCAGACCATAGCAGAATTTAAAGGAATCGGAGGAGGGCGAGCGCCCTAGTGGTTCTTGGGGTTGACCGATATGGCTGCATTGGCCGCCACAAAGGAAATCCCCTTAGACCCATCAGCTCTGGTCATGCGGATATCCCTCAGGTAAAAATTAATGAAGGGATTTTCCGAACGCCAGTAGGCTGCCTCCAGCAGGTGGCGCACGGGGACAGAGTACTGGAACGCTGTGGAAGTGGCCAGTGCTCTGACCTCGTGGGCCCTGGGTGATAGGACAGGGAGATCCTTGTACGCCTGAGCGTAGGTAGATCTCACCGTCTTGGAGAGCCACCTGGAGATAGTTCCCGCCGAGATATCTCTAGTATTGTTGGGGTTGAGGGAGATAAGGAGTCGTCTCTGGGAGGAGCGCCTGGGGCGTGTGCGTTCCCAGTAGTACCTGAGACACCTGGAGGGGCAAAGGTCCATGTCTCCATCTTTTTCTCCCTTTCCCAAGATGTCCGTCAGGGAACGGATGACGAGGAAGGGAGAGGGGGTGCCCGGTTCTTGATTCTTTGCCAAGAACTCCGGAAGGAACTTGAGAGAGACTGAGCCGTCCCTGTGGAAGGCGATATCTCTGGGGTCACCGCTGAGGGCGTGAATCTCACTTCGTCTTCTGGCCGAGGCCAGGGCGAGGAGAAAGGTGGTCTTAAGGGAGAGGAGGTCAAAAGGAATAGAAGCAATGGGTTCAAAAGGGGGTTTTCTGAGGGCATCGAGGACCGTAAAAAGGTCCCAGAGGGGGATGCGCCTAGGGGACTGGGCTTCCCGTAGAGCAACTCCTCTAGACACCTCTCTGAGCAGAAAGTCATTGTCAAAAGAAGGGCCCCCGAGTTGACGAATGGTGGTGCAGATAGCTGATCTGTAGCCCCGAATGGAGCTAGCCGACAGCTTAAGGGAAGAGGATAGGTGGGAGAGGAAATTTCCTATTTGGATGTTGGAGGGGCAGTCATGGGGAACAGAGTTATCTGAGCACCAGGCTATCCATCTCTCCCAACGGTAGTTGTAGAGGGACTCGGTGCTGGCTCTGCGAGATGCCGAGGTTAAGTCCCGTAATCCCTGAGAGGCCCCTGCCCCGGCTAGTGTGTCTAGGACGGACTGGGGTCTGTCCGAGTGGGGGTAGCTGCAGATGTTCGCAGTTGGGCTGGCATAGAAGCCACGCGTGTAGGCGAAGCATGTTGGGATTGGAGTGAGGAAGACCTGACCGGGGTTGTCTCAGCATGTCCCAGCGAGGGCTGAGCCGGAGGGGGGAACGTGGGTGAGGGACTTGAGGTCCGGGAACCAAGACTGGGTCGGCCACCATGGCGTTACGAGGATCAGCCTGGGTCTTTCCAGCCTCGCCTTCCTGATCACCTTGTGTAGGATGGGGAAGGGGGGAAAGGCATATGCCAGTAGGCCCGTCCAGGGGAGGGATAGTGCGTCGACTGCATACGCCTGGGGATCTGGAACGGGGGAGACGTACAGGGGCAGGCGATGGTTGAACCTGGTGGCAAACAGGTCGATCATGGGCACAAACCAATGCTCCCATACCCCCGACAGGGTATGTCTGTTGAGGGTCCACTCCGTGTGGAGGAGAGACTTCGACCTGCTGAGGGAATCCGCCAGGATGTTGCGTTTCCCTGCTATGTGTCTCGCGCGGAGGGTGATTCCCCGCGCGTGACACCAGCGAAGGAGGGCCTCTGTCCTGAGGGAGAGGCCTATGGAGCGGGCCCCTCCCCCTTTGTTGACATAGCAAGCTACCGACGTATTGTCCGTGAGGAGGAGAACAAGTCGGTGCGCGACCTTGTGTTGGAATTGGAGAAGGGCTAGCCTGACCGCTTCCAGCTCCAAGATGTTGATGTGGAGGCGTGCAGTTTGTGAGTCCCACTCCCCCGAGGCGTGACTCTCCTCCACGTGGGCCCCCCAGCCCAAGTTGGAGGCGTCTGTATAAAGTTCCAGTGGTTGGGTTGGGAGGGAGATGGGGACCCCGGTGGAGAGAGTGGTTGGAGTGAGCCACTCCTCCGTCGCCGAAATGAACCAGTGTCCGAGGGGAATGACCTGGTCCCAGCGGTCGGAGGTCTGTGACCAACGTCGGCGGAACTCCCTCTGAAGTTGGCGTTTGGGGACCCGCCCCAGGGGAATGAGGGGAGACAGGGACTCCATCATTCCTAGGAGGGAGGACAGGGTTCTGGCCGAGGTGTGGGGTGTCTGTGACAGGCGGGAGATGAGGTCCACTATGCGTGCAGACCTCTCCGGGGTCGGGGAGACTATCATGGAGATTGTGTCGAAACTCATTCCCAGGAAGGAGAACCTCTGGCTGGGAGTGAGTTCGCACTTGTTGGGGTTTGTGACAAACCCCAGTGTGGAGCACAGACTCAGGAGGCGGGTGGTGTGGGCTTGGCACTGGGCCCGGGAGGGGGCCAAGATGAGCCAGTCGTCCAGATACACTAGGAGGCGGATGTCTTCCTGCCTGGCTAGGGAGGCCATCTCCTTGACAACCTTCGTGAAGAGGAAGGGTGCCAGTGATAGGCCGAAAGGGAGGGCCCTGAACTGGAACACTCGGCCCTGCCAGACGAACCGTAGGAATCGTCTGTGGACCGGGTGAATCAGGATCTGAAAGTAGGCGTCCTTCAGGTCTATGGATGTGGCCCAGTCGAGATGATGGATGGAGTCTCGGATCTGGGTGGGGGTCTCCATCTTGAACTTGGTGGGCCTGAGGAGCTTGTTGAGGGGCGAAAGATCTAGAATGGGCCTCCATCCTCCCGAGGCTTTTGGGATCACAAAGAGGTGAGAGTAGAAGCCGGGGTTTGGGTAGGAAACCTCCGCGATGGCCCCTTTCTTGAGGAGCTCTTGGACTTCCGTGCGAAGAGCTTCTGCTTTGGCGGGGGAGGGTTCGTTGGGGGAGGGAGGGGGAGATAGCATGAGGGGGGGACGCTCGTGGGCCCAAGGAAGGCGAAACCCTTCCTGTAGCACCGCCACTATCCAGGGGTTGAGGCGCATACGTCTCCACTGGTGGGCATGCCGGGAGAGGCTGCCCGCCCGGGGGGGGCGAGGGTCTGGGCTGGTGGGGGGGGGATAGGGCGAGGGGGGTGCTACCTGATCTAAGTCCACCTCGGGCTGTCTCCCTAGTCAGCTCCGGGAGCGTGACTGTTGGCCGAACCGAAAATTTTGCTGATGGGGTTTTGGCTTAGGCCTTGGGAGAAGATTAGGTCGCTTGGCGGGCCGTGCGGTGCGGGAAGGCGATTGCCTGGGATAGGGTCTGTGCCTGGGGAAGGAACGAAGTGGGGGTCTAGCAGGGCGTGGCGGTGGCCTGGGCGCAAAGGACACAGCCTGCTTGCGTTCCTCAACTGCTTGGGCTATGACGTCAGCCGAGTAGTCGCCAAAGAGCGATTGGTCCTGGCCCGGGATGCATCGCAGGGCTGCCTTAAGCGTCGGGGAGAGAGAGGTCCGCGCCAGCACGGCATCTCTCGCGACCAACAAGCAGTTGAAGTGGCTTCTGGCTGCGCTGTCCGCCGCAGCCGAAAGGTGATGCGAAATCCTGTTAACTAAGTGTCGCATGAAAGGATCGCTGAACAAGCGAGGGTCAGGCTCTTGGTGCTCCTCAGAGCCCGAGTCCCCCGGTACTGGGATGGCACCATCATCCTCCGGCCATAGAGCCTCCGCTCGCTGAAGGAGCATGCCCAAGTAGGTGTGTCCCGCCGTGGTGTGGAGGATGCCCATCCTGGCTACTCGGTCCCATTCCTTCAGGTTCTTAAATGAGATGGTGCCGGAAGTAGGGGGGGGCAGGTGGGGGATCAACCGACGGTCCGACTGGGAAATGCCCATCTCCCTGGTCACGGGATTGTCCGTAAACAAGGAGGCGACTGAGGGGTTCTTGCGGTCCCCGAGGAGGAAACCGACCTGGGCTGCATGTGGGGCCGAGAGGGGTCCCTGTCCTGGTGGAGGGATGGCGTGCGCACCCCTGGCGCGAGTTGCTGGGCCTTCCCAAATTGAGGCGAGGGATTGGGGGGCAACGATCTTTGGTCTAGATCTCTGGGCCGGGGGGGGACCGGCGAAATGGGAGAGGGAGAGAACTTCTTCAGCGGGTGCGGCCTCCCTCCTAACGAGGTCTGGTCGCCACCGTTCTATCGTGCGGACATCGTACAATGAGGTGGAGGCTAGTTCTTCCTCATCGTCCGCCTCAGGGAGGTACTGGTCCTGAGAGGGTTCATAGCACCCGTCATCAGGAGGTAAGTCGAGGGGTGCCTGTAGTGAGTCCCCGGTGGCCCTATAATCGGCGGCCGGGACATCGTCCTGCCGATCGGACAGCTCCCGAGGAGGAAGACCAAGGTCGACCCAGGCAAGTGAGGCCGGGTGCCACATTCGACCATATAGCTGGTCGTACTGGGTGTTGGCGTTAAGCCACTGGTCTCTCTCGGGGCATAGAGCCACCGGTCCCCGGGGAGGTAAACGGGCTGTGGCGGCCCTGGGGTGTAGGCAGAAAATCCCCGGGGACCCGGGTAACCTGAATCACTGTTGGGGGGTCTTGAGAGGCCGTGGCCTGTCGTCCCCGTCCAGGTCCGTGCACTGTACCATACACGTCCTTGGAATGGGCCTGGGAGGGCCATAATGGTATGGAGGAGGATGCGGAAGTCGAGCCCCCAACCCGCGAAAGTGCGGATTGGTCAGGATGCGGTCCCGTGTTCCTCCCCCTGGAGGAATATGTCAGGTTACCCTTGGTCCCGCTGGTAGATCCTCCCCCCGGAGGAGCGGGACCGCGGACGTTGCCCAAATGGGGATCCGAAAAGGTCGGTTCCCCAACGTCCAATACCCCTAGGGAAGAAGGTGACGTTCGATCGGGGTAGGTCGACCGTCCTTGTGCATGGGCACGGCCGGGCCCATGGCGCGGCGTGCCCGCACGCCCAGGATTATGGACACCACCGAGGTCGTGCGTCGGGGTGACCATAAGGCTGCTTCCGGAGTCGAAGCGCTCCTCGAGCTCAGGTGTTGGCTGCACCCGTGCCCGGTGGGGCCGAGCGCTATGAGTGGACGTATCAACTTGGGGGAAAAGGAGATACGTGACTCATCAAGGCGAGTGACGGATGGTGATTCCATCCCAGATCCGTCACCCGTGCTGGTCCGCGGCTCGGCAAGGTGCCCCGGGGGCCGAGATTCGCGTGACTCAGCATGATAGTGAGAAGTCTCCGAGCGAGTCCGTAGGCTAGAAGGCAAGCTGGCCGATGGAGAAGGGGTGGGGGAGGGCGAATTCCGTTGGCTAGTCTTTGCTCGGCAGGGCCCCTTGAGGGGAGCCTTGCCCTTAGACTTCTTGGGCAGCACCTTGAGGGGAGCTTTGCCCTTAGACTTTGCAGGCAGATCAAATGAAAGGCATTTTGAAATGGTGGCCGCTTGCCTATCAGCCTTGGGACGCCGCGGTCGTGCGTCCGTCGGTTTGGTAGACGAGGAAAGATCACGCGTCCCTTCCGCGGAGGAGTCGTCTCTGTCTACCTGAACCGTACGTTCATCGGTGTGAACGGATTGCTCTGAGATGGAATCGACCCGCGGGTTCTCCGGGAAATTGAGCGAACTCCGAGCAGTGGAGTGGCTCGACCCGGCGGTGTCCTTCACCATGTTGGGCACAGGTGGATAGAGCAAACCCGGAACACACGACCGCAAAGAGGAGACAAGGTGGCCGATCGAGAAAATCAATTAATCTCGATCGTCCGTGTGGTGTCGTGCAAAGTGCTCGAGAGATCGACTGAAACTCGAACTACCCGTACACGCCACCGGTCGGGTGACTGGTATGGCTATTAATAGCAATCTCTTTTTGGGCACTAAATCTTAATAAGCAGATCAGTGTCACGCACCCTTACTCGAACACGTTCTACCTGTGAAGGGTATTATTGAGCACTAAACCTTAATAAGTGGAACCAGCACAAAATGCGTGTTGAACCCGAGGCTCGGCAATATGGTGGGGGAACACGACCGGCGAGCGGTGCCGACGATCGCGAGTAACAAAGTCGCGAGAGTGCCGGTAAAAGAGACAAATCTTTTAATAAATACGCTCCCGAGAGTGCCGGTAAAAAAGATAATTCTTTTAATAATTTCGCTCCCACCAAGAGCCTCACACGGCAAAATACTCAGGGTCTAGTGCAAGCCACAACTGAATCAAGTGTAGAAACAAAACACAGCAATCTTAACACAAAGGCAAGTATAGGCGAGACAGAGCACAAGACTTATCTTGCTTTGACGGCAGGCCGAAGATGAAATGACGTATAGGAAGTTGACACTGGCTTCTTCCGGGGCCGGAAGTGGGGGACATCACGTGACTGTCTTATGACTGCATTGGCCACGGGAAAAAATTCGGCCTGACAGAGCTGGCTAACTGCCGTTGAATGCTATGGTCTGACATGGTAAAGTATATGACGCCAAATTATGGTTTAGTGGCATAGCTAGACATGAACAAATCGTGAAAATATTGCCAGAAGGCAAACAGATGGTAGAACAGCCTCACAATCTAATCACCCAACCACCACAAAAGATCTGACATGTTATAAACTGTGACGCAGAGCAAGTGTTAAGACTTTCTAAAATCAGGCATTCGGATGGGCCTAAAATGCAGAAAAAAGTTGATGATAATACAGACTAACAAAACTTTTGCGGAGGACTTAACTCCTTTCTATCAGAACCAAGAATATAATGCCAGCAATTAGCAACAGCTTAAACTACGACCACTATCACTGCATTACGTAACAAAAATTGATTGCGGTACAGGCCTCAGGTCTAGCTTACACCAAAACAGACAAAAGTTATACGATAAACTCAGAGCACACTTATATGACATGCTAAAACTGAAAAGAATCTGCTTACCCTCCTCTGCTACTGGGTCTTCCAAATCCTCCTGCAACAAAAGTCAATGTTGTCAATAATCAACACAGACTCGTCTTAATATAAATTTCATCTGTTTCAGACAATTGAGTACAAGTGAAAAGAAAATAGGTGCTGCCCCAACATCCTCAATCATCAATTAAAGTACACAAAAAGACTTATTACGAGGGTACCTTTAAAGGAGTTTACCTTACTACTGTTCATGCTTCGGCTGGTCAACCTTTCAGTTACGGTACCAAACTCCTCAAACTGAGCAGATTTTAGCTCAATGTGCTTTAGTCTTTAAATCATTTACAGACAACCTTGTTAACTTCATTTACTGCCATCTCATGGATTACCTGTGCGACAGCCAAGTTTCCTTTCTTAAATTAGTAATGTCTTATCTAGGTTTGTTCAGAAAACATTACTGTTGTTAGTATGTGAAATGCTGCACATCTACACTGTTATCTGCTTAAGTCAATATTGCTTCAGGAATGATAAACAGTTTAAAAACAAATAATTCAACTGGTCAAATACATGTCTATTTTTTCATCATTGATTGCATAAGCTGATAAAATATCTTAACTATCAAAATACCACTTCATAATCTCTCAACTATCAGAATACCATGTATCACAATAACTCTTTAAAAGGATTTCTTTTTTTTTTTTTTTAATGAGGCACACACGTGTGTGTGTGATACTGACTGATGAAACCTTGGCCTGACTAGTTCCTGCAGGCTGTGCTGAAACTCAAAATTTCTAAAATTTAAAATAAAATCATTTAAAAAGCAAATAACTTGTTATCAAGAAACGACAAAACCTTACCTCTCCCTCTACCTCTCCCACGATTGCCACCAAAACCTCTGCCTCTGTCACCTCCAAAGCCCCGGTCTCGATCTCTGTCACCTCCAAAGCCCCGGTCTCGATCTCGTTCACCTCCATAGCCCCTGTCTCTATCCCCTCCAAAACTTCGATCTCTATCTCCGTAGCCTCGGTCTCGGTCTCCACCAAAACCACGATCTCGATCTCCGCCAAAACTGCGATCTCGGTCTCCACCAAAGCCTCGATCTCTGTCCCCTCTTTTCTGATCTCTAAAATCTTTTGTGGAATGCTGCTCTCTGAAGTCGTTGATGGCTAAACTATCAGACTCCCCCCAGTCTTCTTCTCCGTTGACTGCATCAACTTCATTGTAGTTGTTCCGGTCATTTTGGTCGTTGTAGTTGTTACGACTACCGAAGCCACCACGGTCCCGATCTCGGTCACCACGGAAGTTGTTGCGTTCTCGCCCACGACCTCTGTTGGCTAGTCGAGGTGGTGGACCTCCATTGCGACGATCCCGCCCACGTCTGCAAAACAATATCAAAATACAAGCATTAGTGTATCCTTTAGTTCAACACAATTGTTCAGGGTTTTTTTTACTTGCTTTAACACCTACTACAAGCAGAACCTCAAAAAACAACAGCATCTACTTTTCGTCAGATGACATGCTGATGCCAAATGGTACAGGAACACTGACAGTCATGTGTCAGCTGCCCCCATCCCCACCTTCCCCATTCTTCTCTCCATGACTGATGGGGGAAGGTGAGTGGGAGACCAGGATATATTTCTGACCGTCCTATATTTCCCAAACTTCAACAACAACAAAATTGACGACTTAACGGTCTTCAGATTTTTAAGGACAAGGTATTAGTGATAGTTTAGCTGCTCTTTTTTAAGACACCAGTCATCGCACACCATCCCTCCCCCTCCCCTCTAGCTTTTCCTCTTGTCAACTCTTGCCAATCTTATCCCCACCCTCACTTCTTTGCTACCCCAATCACACCTTCTTACAATGAAACTGACAGCAATCTGTTAAGCACATAATTTCACCCATGTGTAAAGTCAACATATGTTTTCCTAAGTTAGTCATAAGACTGAAACTGATAGCTTCACTTAGAAATAGTACAACATCTGCAAACCCATCACAGAAAGATCCTCAGACAACAGTAGGAAACCTTTTTTGAAACTGACAGCTTCACTTAGAAATGGTATAACATCTGCAAACCTACCACAGAAAGATTCTCAGACAACAATATCAAACCTTATCTTTTTTCTCCTCAACTCTTTCTACAGCCCAAACACCAACATACCTTGGAGGTCCATCATGCTTGTCCGAGTCATGACGATCACGGGATCTGTCGGATCGCTGGTCCCCTCTGTCATTCTCCTGACCTGGACTGCCAACATTCTCCTTGTCTGTTTTGAGATTGGACCGTTTTTTCTTTTTATCCTGCACCTCCCATTCACCTTGTCCCTGGAAATTTTTTTTATCAGATTTCATTAGAAATACAAAAATAAGCACGAAATATTCTTTTTTCCTCTGAAATAATGTGGTTCAAACAAAAAGAAACAATCTCCATCTCCGGGATTATTATCCCATTTTGACTCCATTGCCAGCCTTAACTTTTGAAAAGGGGCAAACAGATGAAAGGGTGTGCGGTGTGTGTGTGTGGGAATTGGGGGGGGGCCTAAAAACTGGCACTGAGAGTATACGGAGAAGGGCAGAAATGGAGAGGAAGAAGGAGGCAACATGATGAAGCTTGTATCTAAACTGAACGACGATTAACCCGAAGAGTGCCTATAAGCCGTCAGCTGACGCCAAAGTAAAAATGCTTTCCCAGTGCCTATGGGCCGTCCACTGACGTCATGCATTTTTCTTGAATTTTCATTCGTTACTATTGCTATTAGCGGACTTAAATAGAGTGTGCGTAGTAAGCCTTATATGTCTGTAGTATTAAAATGATATGCAAATGACCACACGTGAGGGGAAAGCCCATTTATTCTCATCACTGACTGGATGACCAGCCAGCACTTCGTCTCGCTTGCAAAGATGGCGGCGCAACCTTCGACAAGGGTAGCGACCAAATCAACGTATTTACACAGCTGAGCAGGCTCTGCTAATCATTTTTGACAAAGACAATAATCTTTTATTCAACAACTTACTCGAGCATGAAGGTGAGATGATGATTGTGATGGAATTGCTGACCAGTATTCGTCAGTTACCGAGTCGGGCTGTGTGACCTCAGTGTGTGTTCAGCTGACTGGTTTGCCAGCGTCGAACGAGCTCGCCTTGTGTGTACTCCTGCACTGCGTGCCAGTGGCCAGTGATGTGATAGTCAGCGCGAGAGGGGAGTGTGGCCTGCTCGCAGCGTGACACGGGGCAGAGGAGAAGAGGAGGAGTGAAAGAGACGGTTGAAGTCCAGCAAGGGGGCGTGGTGGGGGGAGGGGGGCGTGGTCGTGGACTGACCTGTCTGCATAGAGCGCGAGCGTCTTGACAGACTTCTAAACTGTTTTACTTTCATTTACATGTGTAGTGTGACAATACAAACTTTATTTTCAACTTAATTGCTTTGTGTTCTTTTTTGGATGTGAAGCTGTAGTGGTAAATACATATGTTTTTGATCGTGCAAAAAAATCTATCCAAATCTAAATGCCTAAATATTTTTTTATTATCAAAATTAAAACAAAAGAAGCCCAGATTCAAAATCTTCATTCAATTTCCTTCAAAAATCATATATATTTCATTGTTATATCTTTTGTAGTTTCTGAGCTAGAATTTTTTGTTAATTATTACCCCCAAATCATTAGATTTCCCTGGCACTGGGAAAGCCTTTGTTTGTAACATTTTCAAGCAGCGAACGGGTTAAAGAGAATATGGAAGCGGTCAGTATATGCAAGTCAAACTATCCAAGACCAGACTAACATAAACAAAATAGGGGGAAAAGAAAGAAGGAAAAAAAAACAAACCAGTTTTCAGTTCTATCCTGTTACACATTTCATACTGTATCACAGAATTTAGAATCGCACATCATTTTAAATGAAGGGTGCACTTAATTCATGCACACAAATTCCACATCACACACACACACTCACAATCTGTATATCCATATAAAATTAGAGATAAAAATAACACAGTAGGTTTTCCTTTAAATATCTTTAAAACTTTTTCATGCAGAAAGAGGGCAGGAGGAATGGGGAACATTCAATGAGAGGGGCGGTGATGAAAGGATGAAGTAAACAGGAGACCGTATCCATGTGAATATCATTGTTCATATGAAAATAAATCAGAAAAGTTATCTTCAAGCACTGAGAAAAAAGACTTTGGTCAATGCTTAAAACAAGGGCAGAGGTCAGACATATTCAATCAAGATGTAGATCAATTCATGGAATTTGTCTGACCATTGACTTTGTATCAAATGTCATAAGTAAGAAAAAAAACAAAGCAAAAGAACTTTGAAAAACTATCTTAGATGTAAAATATTGTTTGAGGCCATTTCATTTTCTTAGTTGTGATATTTGACTGTTAAAATAAAAAACAAACAAAAAACATTAACAATGCAAGTGGTGTGTCATCATTCACAGATCGACTTCAGTACTGTTGATCAAATTCATTTGTATCAATAATCTAAAACATATAATTTCATTCTTTTCATTCATTCTTTTCAGTTTAACCATTTTTTTTTCTTTCTAATCTTTTTATCTCCAGCTGTTTTACTTCAGTCCTTTAATTTGTGAAGCCGAAATAATGTCTATAATGCAATTCATACCGCTGGTTGTTCTGACCGACTCTATTACAAAATCTTACACATTTTTAACATTTGAGTTCAGAAAAAGACTTTCAGTTTTATTGATGAAATGAAAATCACTTATTAGCATTTTAGCTGGATGTGATATACATCAGGTCACTTTTTACCATTGAAAATGGCACCTGTTCACAGGATAAAATTCTATTAACCAGTCAATGTTAACAGTCAAATAATGGTGTCACTTTTTATTCTGTTTGAACCGTTTTCGATAAACAAATTTAAAAATTCAGGGGCAATTTTTTCCCCTGCCAATTCTGATTTCAACAATGATCTTTACAATTGGGACATTCCTGAAAAACTGAAGAGGCACCATGAGGTAAGTTCAGCAACTAGCCTACCTGCTCTCCGTCAATGAGAATGGCAACAGCTCGATCAGGATCATCCTGGGCGTCGTGTAAAGCCACTACAACATCCTCCTCTGACCTGCCTGTCATCTCACATAGCTGCACAAATACATTGTCAATCATCATCAACATAAATGCACACAAACAACTTTTATTCTGTAAAGAAAAATGAAAAATGAACAACAAATAAGCTATATAATTCGCAAGTGTGTGTGTGTGTGTGTGTGTGTGTGGTGTGTGTGTGTGTGTGTGTGTGTGTGTGTGTGTGTGCTCGTGTGTATGTACATACATGCATGAATGTGCCAGTACAAAATTCAGTCGATTTCTTTTTTTCCACAGTTTCAATTTTATAACACAGTTCTTTCTTGACTACTTATATGTCTTTATTATAGAGAGAGAGCCACAGAGCAGACCAGACGAGCATACAGATACAACTGGTGTAAGTAGCAAGATCTCTCCGAGGCAACAGACAATGAACATATCAAAAGAAAATTTCATGGAATAATGGAAGGCCACAGTCTTCATTTCTTTATGAAGTGAAATGCTGGAAAGCTGGAGAGGACAGAATCATACAAGCCGATTAACAAATCATTACACTCCATATGCAATTTTGAATGAGATTCTTAATTCAGGCAATGAATCACTGGTAGCCATCAACACCTTACCTGTTTCACTGTGTCGATGTTGGCAGTGTCTTTCCCACTATCAATCATGAGTGCCATTCGCATCTGTTCGACAGTGGCCTGCAACATACCGGACACTGCATACATTCTGTAAAACCTCCTGTGCGACTTGAAGTACAACTAATCCGCACCACATGAATATCCCTATGTCACTCAGTCAAGTATTAGGATGTATGTTCCATGAATGTCCCTGTATCAAAAAGTTTTCATTCAACTTGACACAGGCAATATTTGTAAAGCAAATCAACACATGAAAAAAAAGTCAAAAGAAAATTATCATACACTGATCTAACTTTCAGCAATAATATTCACGAATTCTGACAAACACAATAAAACATTTTCTCTGCTCTGACCCATACAGTAAGCAGCATGACAAAGCGTTCAACACACATACACACAAACAGAATATTCTTTACACAAAGTTCATGAGACAGTAAAACAAAATACCTTCAGATATAAGGCATCATGCACACGTAAAACAACACAACACTCATGTATGTCTACGAGTATAAAAACCAAAAGAATGTGTGTGTGTGTGTGTGTGTGTGTGTGTGTGTGTGTTTGTGCACGCGCATGTGCGTATGATTCATGTGTGTATGTGCCTGTGTGCCTCCTATATATATCTGTTCTGTGCATTCACTGGCAGTCCCCATAATATGTAAGTGCTGATTACGGCAATTCACAGCCAATACTGACCTGATTTTTGGGGGTTGGTTTTTCTGTCTTGGAAGATGGGCTCTGAGAAGCCTGGCTTGACACAACTGTGGATTTGGCATGTTTGTCCTTGTTGGTCCTTGTGGCACGCGAAGTGCCCATCTGATTGCTCATGGTGTATACACTATGTACAATGTGTATGTACAAAGAACTGCAACAAAACAAAGTATTTCTGATCCTGATAAATCTGTAGCAGGCATGAGAGGAAGTTTTCAGTAACTTTACTGAAACTATAACAATTACTTCCCACAAATGTGCATCTCTCATGAAAAAAAAGATACCTGATGCACTCGAGTTCAAACCAGTGCATCATTATAACATACAAAATTTACCGCTAAACAATGAGTTACTCCTGTACGTATTACAACTTTGTGCAGTGCGTCATGTGAAGCATTTTTATTCAATCCACCACAACCTCAACAGAAACATAATTTTCATCTGCATTTTACCCCTGAAACAATGACTTACTCTTGTACGTATTACAACTTTGTGCAGCACATCACATAAAAGCAGTTTTATCCGATCCACTACAATCTCAGTCAATAGAAACGCAACTTTCCTCTGCATTTTAGAGCATTCTTAATCGATGAACAACTACGCCTCAGCATTTTTCTCTACTGAAAATCATTAAGTCTTCAAGATGGACTTCCCAGTCTACCATTGGACCATTTCATATGATTCAGCCACACAAAAAAGCATGGCATGCTTTATGAAATTCAGCTTTTCATAATCTAAATCGACAATTCAGCTGTGAACTGCAGGCAATAATCAAGAAAATGGAACAGAAGTCGAGTGATGTACACATAATGATCCACTTAGACAGTCAAAATGCCTGTTTTGCATAGCCAGACAAATGTATTAAGCACAGTGCAAGACACTACAGGCCAGCCAACAGTTTCCTCCACTGTTCACATATTTTCATTGCTCTTCTCGTTTGCCGTCAGGCTTCATATGATTACTGCTTAGAAACTGCATTGTCGCCAAGCAATCAAATATATTTATATTTCAACTCTGAAGGAAATGGTGCTAGATGAGGAAATTCCGATGGATACAGCTGATAATAATCGATGAGGACACCCCACGTATCAAGTTTCACTGTTAAAATCCTGACAATTTAGGTCACTATGTGCTCACATTTATTCACTTTAGCTGATAAAATTTTATTAACAGTGGAACACAATCTGCATTCAGTTATTTTTAGCAAAATCCGCGGGGTTTAAAAAAAAAAAAATCACCTTTGTCATTAGCTCCTCTTTTCTTATCCGTTTCTGTCTAATCATTTTTCTCCGTGTGGTTATGCGTGTGAGCCAGTCAGACTCTGAGTGAGTGAGTGGGTGGGCGAGCGAGCGAGCGAGTCTGCGTGCGTGCGTGTGCATGCGCGCGTGAGAGTGAAAGTGTATGTGAGTTTTCTGTAAATTTTTTCTGTATGTGTGTGTTCATGTTTCTAGCAATTATAAAAAGTGACATCCTAAATATTTTTGTGATCCCCTGAAAATCTGGAATCAAGTTTTGTGCACAGACTGATCCTGTAATTTCTAGCAAATAAATATCACTGTGAAAACAGATGAACTGTTAGAAACAGTAATGACTGATCTTTCTCAGTTTTACCAGCACAGCAACGTAAGCTGCACATTAAATACTGGTATCACTCAGGCCAAGTCTTCACCAATATGCGACTTTCTTCAAGGAACGCAAGGGTAATGTGTCCATGTACGATTATTCAATTATTCTGCAGAGCGACCCTGGAATTTTCTTTTTTTTTTTTTTTTTTTGTCTGGGACATTCAGATCTGCCCTAATTTTTCTGGGAATCATCATCTTTCACAAATTTCACAGAACACCTAGACCAATTCTGGCAGCAAAACCAATGCACGTTTTATATCTGAAAACCCTTTATACTTTGATTTCTGGCAAAGAACCACAATTTATTCTTATCATGCTTCAATGCATCCAAAATTTGTTGTAGGACTCTTACTGTATGAATGTTATGGGACCTCGTATAACACTGAAAACAGGGTAAACAGAGCAGAGGAGATTTCGACAGTCCAGCATGCATAAGGTGCACGGCATGTCATCTATGTAGGGCGCCTCCCCTCCAGCAAGACATGATCCGAGGAGGGAGCCTTGACCTCCTTATGGGAATGCTGACATAAATACCAAGTCCTGAAAAGCAAGCTTGGTATGGCCAATGTATCTTTCAGTGGAGGGATCCCTACAGTCATAAGAATGGAATTCAGGGCCTCCCAATTAGGGTCCAAAACAGGGATTCATGTTGTGCCATAGCTGATTTAGGAGCTAAACAAGTTTGCTAAGCAGCAGACACTAGAACTCCGGGCATATTCACTCTCTGCTCATACAAAGTTGGCAAGCTCTAAGTTAGCTGTGCACTCAACATGAATTCAGACCCAGGGATAGAGAAGCTCCATTACAGCGATATCCCAAAGGAGAGATCTAGGGTCTCCCTGTCTTCTGTGCTCCAACCACTCAGCTACAGAAGTGTCAGGAGGACTGCGGGAAATTATGAGGCAGGGTCTCTTCTTCCTCTGATTAAAGAGGAAAATCCAGCTGGAGTCTGGGCAATCAACTCACATGGACTGCAGATCCGGCAGATAGAGAGGTAAAAAAACATCTGCCGGAAGGGAGATTGAATTTTCAGTCAGCGCACAGATCTATGCACAAGGAAACAGTCGTCTCTCCTAGGGCCAGATGGACTTCAGAGAGCTGTGCTGTGTCCTCAGGGTCCAAAATACAAACCATCAGTGAACTAAGGCGGACTTCAATATCATATGCAGTATGGTTGCAGAGCCTCCCTTATTATCTGCGCCAATGAAGTGGAATCTGTGGTCCTGACATCGTACAGCAATTCCTAGAATCTGGACAAAAAAGTAGACAAGAGCAGCTGGAGCCCTGAGCCGAGAATCCAAAAAGGTTGATCCATTTGTGTCTGTCAGATGCAGAGGAAATCCTGTGTGCAGATCCCTTCTTTCCACACTCGATGACTTCAAAACCTTGGGAAAGGGAGGAAGGAATTACAGTGGTAAGTCTATTATCACCAAAACTCCTGATCTGACACATGGAGACAAGTCCAGATGTGGCAATGATGGATTAAAAACATCTTTTTTTTTTCCTGTCCCAACCTCTGCGCCACCTCAGAGGCAGTGCACCCACGCCGCTCATTCCAATACCCCATCCACAGCCACAGCCCGGCCGGCCCCGCCGTAGCCCCGGCACCGGCCACCCACAGGCAGCAGTCAATGTCAAGTGGCAACCCACCAGAGGAGACACTGCACTGCTGCCGAGTCACTTCGGTGGTGTTCAGTGGCGCCTGTTCTGATCTAACATACGCAGGACACCACCTACTAAGCCCCCTACTGACGACAATAATTGCTTGGTCGCGGAGCCGGCGTGAGTGAGCTCTCCCTCCGGAGGGTGCCACATCTGTCCAACGACAGCTCCCCATGGACTTGCTGATACCGGTGACCCCAACGGAACCAAACCAAGGCCACAGATGTGGAGAGGACATCGAAAGTGAGGTCACCATGAGAGCAGGGCATGAAGGGCCACAGAATTTGACTTTTTTTTTTTTTTTTATGCTGATCGATGAGAATGAGGATGATAGATGATACTACGGATTTCCATTTTGGTCTGAGACTACATGACAGGGCTGTACTCTACGCTTCCTTTCATAATATATCCCGGCATCAACCAGGCCCGAGAGATACAGGCACCTGCAGTGTTGGTCAGGAAATTTGAGCAACTCTCTCAGAAACGCATCCATTAAGTGGATGAAACTCGACTGTGTGGTCCCAGTCTTCCCAACTGAGTCCGCAGCAAACAACTCTGGGTAGGAGCCGGTCGGGGCAGAAAAACCCACATGACTCTGATGGGATTCGAACCCACGACCTCCCAGCCGGAGTCCGCGACGCTAACCATTTGCCACGGCAGCTGGTCGGATTAAAAACATCTGTCTGGAAGACAAGTCCAGATATGGCAATGATGGATTAAAAAAAACAACAACATCAAGTCCACCTGGACCTGAACATTCTATGGAGTTCAGCAAAAAACATCCTGAACCATCAGGACAGCACAGTTGGAACTGGCAAATACCCATCCTGCTCTGGCAAACGATCAACTCCATGAATCTCCATTAAAATCAACCATGTTCAGGTTCAAAAGACCAAGTCTGAGTCAGGATGGAAGCATCGTTGTCTCCTAAGACAACAGATCTGTCCCTGTGTATACTTATGTGGACTTTATAAAAAGTGATGACTCGTGAACTGGCATTTCTTTGTCTGGCTCAACCACAATTTCCATTTACAACCAAGTAACACAACAGGACTTCCATCATCCAATCATCAACTTCAATGCACGCACTCCACGCAAGCAGAACAAGATTGTGAGAATGCAAGAGAGAACTGAACTTGACTGGTGAGTACAAGGCATGGTATCAAGATGACAGGCACACTGTGAGCACTGGGGAGGGAAAACAAGAAAAGAGAAAAAGCACAAAGCCAATCAAATCAAGAGTTAACGCCTAATGCGAGCCTGTTAGTACAGCTACAAGAGGTCAGAGTGAGGAATTTAGCAACTGAGCATTGTAAAACTGAAAAGGCTGAAGATGAGACTGATTAAAAATCTGACAGGGGTGTTTTGTTCAGTGTATGGCAAAAATAGTGCTAGTTTTTTTGGTCTGCCCAAATTTTGCACAACACTAAGTACATAAGCCACTGAAGGTCTGTCACTGTGGAAAAACTTTCCTGTTGGTCTAATCTGTTCATGTCAAGTCAGCAGAGATGTTTTTGTCCATCCATTTGGGTGAGGTTTCAAATTATGGTAGCAGGGGTGGGGGAAATAAGACATTGCCTCAATCAGTTCCGTGACTTTTGCCATTTTTGCCTTCCAACAAACTTCACTTCTGACAAACTAGATGTAAAGCTCTTGCTGACTTGTAATACGTTGTATTCTTCTTTCGCCTTTCACTCCGATATTTTCATGCATGTTCACACCTTTTGTTTAATTTGCTTTTGGCATTCATACCTTCTTGCTTTTTTCATTAATGTGATTTTCAACTTCAGTAGATGATTTGCCCTCATTTGTCATGATGTGAAAACCTGTCAGACGGAAGTTTAGTTATGAAGTATCCTGCATATGTTGGGTCAGAGCAGGTGCCACTGATTACCACCAACATGACTCAACTGCAGTCCTGCAGTTTCTCCTCTGGTGGGTAGCCTCCTGACAATCTGACATTGATTGTTCCCTTTGGACTGTTGTACTGGGGCTACGACAGGATCACATTCGTCTTCGTCTTGGCGTAAGGCTGTGTCAGACCAATTGACACAGGCTAGAACACCAAGGATACATCAAAATGTTGTCATGCTCTGCACAGCTATGCAGGGACTGTCTCAGTCATGGCAAGCTCCTAGCGTAACACTATCAGTCCCCAAAATCCCTTGAAGTCAGTGTGTGGCTGCCCACTTGCAGGGTAATTAAAAACAGTCACACATGTAATGTTCTCATCCCTAACTGATGTATTTGTACCATAGTGTTCAAGTACTTCGGCTGTTCGGATGATCCCTGGAGTCTTTTAGCCACGGTACAACAACATGTGTCTGGCTGTGCATGGGACAGAGGAAATGAACGACATGGAAGCAATGACACTGGAGGAACCACAGAATTGGAGACCAAAACAAACCAAATCTTGAACGAGAAAATTTGGCTGGAGCACATATAATCTTTAGGCACAGAGGTTTATCTCCAAGTTGGACAAGTGCATAAAATTGCCGAGTGAAAAAAATGTCTCCTACCCATAGAAAGCTTGAGGTATACACACAATTTCTGATCTCGAGCTTCCACACTTCAAGTTATTGGTCAGCTTCTAATTACAAATGTGTTAATTATGACCACTTCAGGGGGAAAAAACTTACAAAAGATTGAATTGTAGACAATTTCATAAGTATCCAGTTACCTTCAGCTGCTGTCTGTGGTTGACACTGTGACATTGGATGCCCACTTAAGTAAAGATATAGGACTAGTTCGCTGAATACCATTTCAGTGACCAGATGCACATAAAGCAACTCAAATTCATAAAGCAACTCAAATTCATAAAGCAACTCAAATCTGAATGAGAATAATTACATCAGTTCATCATCATGCACACCATAAGAACGATTCCCAAAAGTAAAATCACTGTGACATGTTGATAAAGATTTGTGCAGAATGTATTGCAACTAAGACCAAAGACCAATCCATTTGCCACCCATTCAGCAAACTTGCAGCAGTCAGCATTGCCTTGACAGCTAAGCTGGATGATCAGTCTGCCCTTGTAACATTGTGCCCTAAACATAACATTGTACCCTTAACATGAAAAGCAACATTTGTTTGACCAATATTAATCCAAACCCTAAAGATGCTGACCAAAATTCTGGTTCACAGTGCCTATTACTTTTTTTCTTTCTTTTTCAGATCCCCCGATGGATCTTGAGAAAACACCCAGTAATTTGATCACTCTTTGTTTAAAATCTACAGGTCTTTTTATCTTTAACTTATGGATCATAACCATGTAACAGATGTTGTGTGTTAGTGTTTGGTAATAAACTTTGTGAAATTTATTTTGAAAGAATGCATCAATACCAATGTAGTTATGTACTCTCACTTTCTTGTCACATGAAAGGTAAAATGGGTAAAATGGGTTTAACTCTCTCGTCACGAACAGACGCTATAGCGTTTCGTGATGACTTTATGCTTTCGTACGAACGAACGCTATCACGGTTTCGGCATTCACCGATTTTTTATGCGGTGGCGGCGTGATCAGTACACGGCAAAAAGATATAGAGAGTATCGTCAGCATTCCTTCGTTCGCCTGCACAGCGGTTTCGCAGCACACTATCACCCACTTCGACTCAGTGGCTGATTGACCAGACCAACCCACATGACTTACTAATCTGCATAGAATTTTAGAAACATGGCGTCTCAAACAAGTTTTTCTGTGAATGTGTTGGAGCAAAGTCGAGCCCGTCGGCAACGTTTTAGCATTCCTGAAGTTATTGAAATGCTACAAACAGAAGGTTCAGACATTGAAGAAGAGGATGACGAAGCTGATGAAAGTGATTCCAGTGAAGAATTTCGAGGAGAAGAGGAAACTGACACCGACTCGTCTGTGGAGCTCAGTGATGATGAAGGTGAGGGTGGGCCAAATCGCCATGCGAGCAGAGCGTTTGCGTGCCGCGAAAGACTGGGGATTTGAGTGAGCAAGAGTTCATTGGCTTTCCTTTACGCGGCTGGCGCGAAGATTCGAGTTTTTTCCGACAGTGCCTCCTTTTTCTGGTACTTCTGGCCTTCATGTGTCAGCTGAGTGCCACGCCCCCACTTTTGCATTATTCCAAGTTAGCTTGTGCATAGCAGGCATGTGATTTATCTATCTTATTTAGTTTCCTGGAGTGTATCTACCTTTTTTCAACTCATTTAGTGTATTTACTGACTTTTCCTGCTGAATGTGAAGCCATAGACCCACTGACTCTGTGCAAGAGTGTTGTGATGCACCTGAAAAAACTGGACATTTTTTCAGCCTCAAGCATAAGAAATCGTATGAAAGTGGGAAATTTATTCTTTTGTATTCTTCTTACACAGTTTATGAATAACACTTCCTGAAAATTTCGTTGAGTTATCACTTGTTTTGTATTTTTGGTGATTTTTTTTACTAACCATAACAAATGGCTCGTCCACAGGGAAAAACAAGGGACAGAACTGTCCATCCTAAGCGAGTTAAGAGTTTACTTCTCTTACACATGCCCACATAAAAAAAGAAAAAAACAAAAGTGACAAATTCAGTATACCATGTTTTGTAAACCTGATTTCAGTTGCACTATATATCATAACTGTCTGAGGTTGCCACCTGATCTTTCTTCCTTGCAGACATGAATATAAGCAGTTCAAACAAAGAAACTGACATCATTGCAAGGAAAGAAATTTTTGGCAATGATCAGACATGAATAGTATGAGAATAATGCTTTAATACTGACACTAATCCTTGTCCATAAACTGATATTCAGCCCCGATCACACACATGCACTGTTATAAACCTCTGTCTTCCACTGGGTGCTCCCAGTCACACATGCCCCTATTTCACAAAACCATTTTTTCCTACATTTTCTACTCTCAGCAAATTTTATGTATTCATATGCATCTCAGCTTTGCACATGCAATCAATTATTTGTATTGCTCTGCATTTCTGAACTAATAAATATGCTGTAAGTTGGTGTAACTTCCGCCATTTCAGAAAGAAATCAAGCTACGTGCGAGATTTTACTCCTGATTTCACAAAGCGATTCTGATTTAAAATTGTAAGCAACACTGATAGTCATCCCAAACAGAACATGGGTCTTATCCTGCAATATACCGCTCTAAAGCTCGCAGACAGTTCCAAACAATGCTTGAAACCGAGTGGCTCAACACATCTGGCCCTAAAACTTGCTACTTATGCGGGCTTCGATCCATGATACCACAGTGAGCTGGGGATCTAATTCATAGACTGGTCTATACGAAAAGTTTGCGTCTCACTGAAACTGAAATCGACCAACAGCCATCACAACAATAATGCCCATCATTATTCATACAATAAGATGCATCAAATCCAAAATCAGTGCCAACTAGCCAACAGCTGTGTATTATCCAAATTGAAAAGTTGTAATACCTTGTATACAAATATCTTTTGTACAAAATCCTTCCTGGCCTCCTTTGTTATGTTTTTAACGTTCGAGTCACAAGCCACTAAAATCCCGCCTTTCCCAGTTTTATTCTTTCACTGTGCTGAACTGCTTTTTAATGTCCTTGTTAGTGAACTAGATCTTTGCTATGGTCTGCAAAAGATGCATCAAATTTCATACAGGCAACCAATTGCTTCATATCAAGCTTAAACTGTGTTTTAACTTACAATGTCTCAATGCAAATTGCAATCAATAACACTGGAACTATCAATCCCTGGTGTAAGTTTCGGTCTCATCAATGTGTCATCACTGCCTGCCAATTAGTCCCAGCTCTAGACATCTAGGCAAGTCATGATCATAACTATTAGTACTAAGAACTAATATTATGAAAAACAAGAGCTGACATGTCACCCTCTTCCTGCCATCTGCAGAACACATGATAACTTTTCACACACAACCACATTCCACATCAACACCCCTGAACATGCCGTGGAATGGAAAACTAAAAAAATGGAGGCCAACGATTCAGTGACAAAAATATACCCACATAGCCTAGTCCGTTAACACAATAAAACTCAAGCTGAACTTACCGAAAGCAAGAACTGGACTAATTATTTTCAAAGCACCTGGTACTTATTACCCATGAAACAATGAAACTAGAATGATCATCCAAATGAGAGACTGGCGCAGTCTTAACACTCCGGGAATCAGAATGTGAATGGCCACGATAAATGACGATTGGCACGAACCTACAAGATCATCTCCCGTTTTACTAACTCTTCATTGTTTGTAACCCATAAAAACTTTACAAGTAAATTAAGAAATTTTGTTTTGCTTTCCTAGCTTCATTACAGAAATTTTCAAAAACATACCAACCCAGCTGTTTGGGTATTTCCGTCTAAATTGTCGCTGACAAAAAAATCTAACTTCACAAATCAAGAGTAAGCAATGACGCCATGCCGGATTTTCATGCATCAAATAAATGCGATTTACGAACTACTTCCAGCTCTGATTCGCAATCTCATGGTTTATTTCCAATCCTGGTAGTATATAAAACTATTCTGCTTAGTTATTTTTTCGATTTATGCATAAAGTGAACAATTAATCAATATTTATTCCTTCGTACGTTCTCACCTGTCCTGCGCTTATGAGAAATAATGGTCACGTGATCAATGGCTCATTCGCGCCGCCATGGGCTTGCCAACACAGATCGTTGCCACAGTCAAATGTTAAAATTAACAAATGTATGCGTCTTTAATGAGGATAGAAAAATACTTCTTGTCAATTTATTACTACTGGAATAGCAAGTTTTCTCGTTAAAGTAATTTCTATATTTTATTATTGTGTAGATAAATATCCCATTCCTTATTTTTTATAAGAGAAGTAGGGGGCGCTTTTCGTCTCTTTGTTAATAGTGAAAGTAGACATGGTGGAACAAAGCATAGTTTCTAAAAATAGAATTTTACTGTATTGAAAGGAGTTTTGACATGCCCAAAGACATTTATTTTTCCGGGTGTGTGTGTTTGTGTGTAAAAATTGCAGATCGAAATATGTCCCTGAATTTATCCCACTGGCTCCCGCAATACATTCATGAAGATCCGGTCCAGAAATAGTTATTTGCCCAAACAAATTTTAAATCAGTATTTTTTGTGTTTGTTTTTGTTGTTGTTGTTTTTTGTTTGTTTGTTTGTTTTTAGAAATATGGTGTGCCGATGACATGCTGCTGATGAATTCGGTTACCTGTTCGATCTCCACCTGTGTTATTTTTCTGAGAGAACGAACGAACGAACGAATTTTATTTTTAGCGGGTAATGGAATAAGCATCACTGTTTTTTTTACATCCAGCCCTCCGGGGCCAAAAGAAATTTAAGAAAGGAACGGAAAAAAATATTGATTAATATGAAATAATGGAAAATAACTCTTCAATATGAAATATGAAAATACAGAAGGACACAAAAATCTATGTACAGAGGGAACACCGACAGAAGGGTGGGATGACGGTAGAGGGGGTGAGTGGGGTGGGGGGATGGGGGACATTGGGGAATGAGAGGGGGGGGGGGGGGGGGAGGGTGGGAGGGGGGGGGGTAAGGATAGGAAGTATAAGGAAGACGATAGAAAATGAAACATTTTTCACAGAGCAGTTATTGGTACATCTTTGGGTAAAGTGGTGTAAGATCAGACAGATACATCAAGTACGTAAAAAGATTGGATTTAAACTTACTAGTGTTTGGTTCGTTTTTTTAGTTTTTCTGGGATATTATTCCACAGCCAGTCTCCAGAATAAGCAAGGCTTGATTTGCATAAATTAATTGATGGGAAAGGGAGATTTCTTTTATGCGAATGTCGATGATCATTAAAAGTAAACATATTCTTTAAATAGGAAGGAGCACTGCCGTGTAGTATTTTATGCATAAAGAGTGCTTTATTGTACAATAGTTTGGTCTTGAATGGAAGGATACCTGCTCGTTCATAATCAGGGTGTCCTAGCGAGGGTTCATCAATTGTTATTTTGACAGCTCTCTTGTATATACTAGTCAATGGTTTAAGCAACTTTTTGCTAGCTAAATCCCAGAGTGTCGAGGCATAGTCAATATCTGGTTGAATATAAGATTGAAAAAATAATTTTCTGGTGTGATAATCTAAACAAAAATTTTGTTTTCCTGAGCTGACACAGTTTTACGGCAAGATTTTTGGAAAGAAGTTCTAAATGTTTCGACCAAAATAGGTTGTTGTCGATTGCTATTCCTAAGACTCTGTGATTAGAAACCTCTTTGATTTTTTCGTTACCAATATAAAGGATTGGCAAGTTTTCGGTTACATTTTGACGTTTTTGCCTTGTTGTAATCAACATGAATTTCGTTTTTTGAGGATGCAGAGACATGTGATTGAATTGTGTCCATTTAACGAGAAGGTTGATATTTTTCTGAATGTCAAGGTAGACTTGCTGAGCATTAGAGTTATTACTGTCAATAGTGGTATCATCGGCAAACATTTCACAATGAGAAGTCAAAGTTAATGGCAAATCATTAATATAGAATAATAACAGCAGTGGACCAAGCACCGAGCCTTGTGGTACACCAAAGTCATTGGGAATCAAAGTAGAATAACAATCATTTAATAACACTAATTGTTGCCTGTTGGAAAGGAAGGATGGAATGAGTTTCAGTGTGTCGGAAGTTAGTCGATAAATAGTTAACTTTCTGAGCAAAAGTTCATGATTAATGACATCGAAGGCTTTAGCAAAATCCACGAAGAGTACTCCGGAAAAGTGTTTGTTGTTTATATCTGAAAGCCATCGATCAACTATCTTGTAAGCGCTGTTTGACAAGAATGATTCTCTCTCTCTAAATCCGGATTGATTAGGGTGTAGTAGATCGAATTTTTTGACATGAGAAAGAAGACACTTTTTTATGTGTTGTTCTAATGGTTTTGAAAGAACTGATAGAATAGAGATAGGTCGATAGTTAGAAGGATCAGCCATATTTCATGATTTGTACAATAGTATGACTTTAGCTTGTTTAAAAGCATCACGAAAGCAATGCTTATCAATGCAGATGTTATAAATATATGTGAGAGTTTCTGCTATAACAGATGCTGATAGCTTAAGAATTTTCCCGTCAATTCCATCAATTCCACGACTTGCTGTCTGTTTTAATTGTCTAAGAGAAGAGAAAACTTCATGAACATCTATGGCACTAATATCCAAAGCTGAATGGATGTTCTTCTGGTGGCAGTATTTCAGTAATTTTTGTAGATCGTTACTTTTTGATACATCGTTTCGTATGATTTGATTTGCTATACTTGCAAAATGGTCGTTCAGTTCACTTGCAGATATGTCTTTCGTTAAGTTTAATACAGGGTCAGAATTTTTCTTGGTTAAGCCATGTATAGCTTTCCAAATAGATTTACTGTCTTTCTTTCTATTAATTAGGTCCAAGAAATATTTCCTTTTCTCTGATTGTATTAGGGAGGTCACCTTATTTCTGTACTTTTTGAATTCTTCGCGAGAGCCATTTTTTAACAGATGATCCCTTTGTAGAAAGAAACTCGTGGAGAGCGTGGCAGCAGAGAGTCCTCAGAAGAGAAGCCCCCTTCAAGCAAGTGTTTCGGCCCTTATCTCCTGACACTCTAGGGGGGTTGGGCCACACCCGGTTCATGACTCCGGATGTCCCTCTGCTGCCCCTTTTTTTTCCCATCTTGGGACGAGCCATGGCTGGGATTCGAACCCATGACCCTCTGGACATGCTCATTTTCCACTTAATGACTCGCGCTTTAACCACTGAGCCACAGGGACACCTGATATTTGTAGGGAAATTAAGCCTTATGAAGTTCACTTTTGTTCCTCCTTGACCAGATCCAGCTTGAACACCTCTCTGCCGCTTCTGCCATTGCTTTCAGGGCTCTGGTTTTTTCCTTCCCTGCAACTGAGAGCTGTTTCATGAGGCTGTATGCAGACGTTCCTACAAACCCCCTAGCTCCAATTTCTGCAGTGAGGACTTTGACCTGATAGCCTTCTCTCCTCAGGCTGTTTGCCAGATCAGCATACTTTTCAGTCTTGTAGATTTGAGCTGCCTCCATTCTGTTCTCATATGGCACCGTGAGCTCGATCATGATCAGCTGCTTGGTTGACTTAGAGTGGACTACTATGTCTGGTCTCATGCCACTCTTGCTGATGATCTCTGGGTGACTCTTCCATTCTGGGAGGTCTGCAGTGCACTCCCAGTCATCTGCCCCGTCCAGCAGACTCTGCCTGCATGTTTCGAGTGGCACTGTTGTTCTTGGCCATGATTTGCTGCCTCCTGCCGTGAAGAATGTTGCGGGTGCTTTTGGAGTCCTGATTTTCCCTTTTGTGGTGTTGGTACTAGCCCAGACTACTTGTACAATTTCTTTGAGCACTTGGTTGTGCCTCCATGTGTACCTTCCTTGAGCCAGGGCTACTTTACATGAGCTTAGGACATGCTCCACTGTTTGTTTTTCATGGCAGAGGGGGCATGCAGGATCGTCTGTTTTCCCCCACTTCACCAGGTTTGCATTTGAGGGCAGAAGGTCATATGCAGATCTGAGAATGAAGCTGATCCTGAGAGGGGCCATGTGCCAAATGTCATTCCAAGTGAGACTTCTTTGGAGTGCATTCTCCCACGTTGTCCATTGCCCTTGCTGGCTCTGCTGGACTGCTTTTTGGAGTCTTTTTTGGTCTTCTTCTTTTCTCATCTCCTGAATCATCATGTCTCTTTTGGCTTTTCCTTTGGCCTTTGACCACCATTCAGTTTTGGTCACCCCCAGTCCCTGTCTGTTGGTCTGTGTGTGTCCTGTTATTTCTCTGATCTTGAGACTTTCTTTTGCAGAATCCATCGCCTCTTGAACTTTCCATTTTCTGCCTGTCTTCAGCTGGGGCTTAATTGCTTCTACCACCTTGTCTCCTGAGTCCTCCAGCATGCTTTGAAGTCTGATCTTCCCTGCTTTGTATTCCTCCAGGATGGATTTCAGGGGTAGTTTCAGCTTTGCTTGGCGACAGTACAGCGCTATGTCAGTCAGACAGGGTGGGACACCAAGCCATTTCCTTGTGAACTTGTTGATTTTGGCTTCCATTGCCTCCACTATGCTGGTGCAGATGTCGTATATCATCAGAGGCCATAGCAGCTTTGGTATCAGCATGAACTGCAGACACCAGACCTTGTATTTGCCAGGGAGCCCACACTGGTCAATGGTCTCCAAGCCTTCCTCCGCCATCTGCTTGGTTTCTTTTGCTCTTTGTGTGTCTTTCAGCGTATCATCATACCATCTTCCAAGGCTCTTGACTGGTTCTTCTGTGACTGTTGGAATGGCCTGGTTGGCAACACTGAAGACCACAGATCCGGCCACTTTTCCTTTCCTCAGTGAGAGACTCCGTGATTTCTTTGGCTTGAACTTCATTCTGGATGAGGCAACTATGTCGTCCAGCCTCTCCAGCACATGACGTGTCTCGTCTTCTCTGGATGAAATCACTGTAGTGTCATCCATGAAGGCCTTGAGAGGAGGCATCTTGTATCCATCGCCAAGGTCTGTTTGTCTCGCGTTGTTTGTTGCTGCTTTCAAGATGAGTTCCATTGCCAGCACGAACAGTATTGGGGAAATTGCACAGCCCATTGCAATACCCACTTCCAAGTTGATCCAGTCTGTTGTGTACTCCTTGGTAGAGAACCGCATTGAGAAGCCATTGAAGTACTTCTTGAGCATGTCGCGGATGTTCTTTGGCACATGGTACATCTCAAGAGCCAACTGTATCATCTCATGGGGCACAGATCCATATGCGTTTGCCAGATCAAGCCACACTACGTCCAGGTCTCTCTTTTCTGTTTTTGCTTTTTGGATTGCGTCCCAGATCATTGTGGCGTGTTCTACACAGCCCGCCACGCCTGGGATGCCACCTTTCTGGACTGACACATCCAAGTACTTGTTTTCCATCAGGTACTTGGTCAGCCTTGCTGCCATGACAGAGAAGAAGATTTTCCCTTCGACGTTCAGTAGTGATATTGGCCTGAACTGGCTAATGTCACTTGAGTTTTGCTCTTTGGGGATGTACACACCATCTGCCGTCATCCACTGGCCGCTGATCTTCTGGTTTCTCCAAGCCGATCGCAGCAGCCTGTGGAGCCACTCCAGCACCTTGGGACATTTCTTGTAAAGCTGGTAAGGTATTCCGTTTGGCCCTGGTGATGATTTGGCTCTGGCTTTGTCGACCACCTTCTTGATTTCCGCCAACGCTGGAGGCTTGCCATTGAACTGTTCCTCAGGGTTTGTTGGCCACACCAGACCTTGAATGTCGAGTGGTGCTTTGCTCTGTGGGTCAGAGTATGTTTTCCTCAGATGCTGCTCAAGAACTCCTTTGTCCACACTTAGGGTCCCAGATTTTGGCTGCTCAAACAGTGTTCTGGCAAACTGGAAGGGGTCTCTGAAGAAGCGCTCTTGTGTCTTCTTCTTTTTGCTCTTCCTCTTCCTCGCAGATTCCGCTTTGCTGAGGGCGCTGTGTTTTTCTTTCAGGTCTTTCCACAGTTTTTCCAAGCCTTGTTTTTCAGCTGGCAGTGCGGTCTTCATTTGCATCTTGAGGTTTTTCTTTTGGACCCTGATCTTGTCCATCTTTTCTTGGCGTCTGGATTTCTTTGGAGGTGTTTTCTCTTTGGGTAGTTTTGCTCCATAGGCGTCTCTACATGTGGCATACACAATGTCCCCATATGTGGCTAGTTTGTGTTCCAGGGTGCTTTTCCCTATCAGTGCATCGAGTCTTTGGACGATTTTTGCATCCAGTTTCTCCCAATCTTCAGTTTCGTTTGCTCGTGGCAGGTTGAGTTTCAGGCGCCTGGCATCGAGGGCCTGTGCAAATTCCTCATCCGAACCAACAGCGTGGATGTCCTTGGCACTGTGGTTTAAATCCTGGCCTTGGTCTTCCGACGTCTTATCTGCTGATGCAGTGCGCTGCTGCTCATTCAGATGAGTCTTCACACATCCCATCTTTGTTCTGTGGATCTTCATGCCACGGGTGGTAGCGAAACGCTTTCCACAGACACATGGATATTCCATTTGGTCCATGTTCATAGTCCGTTTGGGATTTGCAGTCATGATTGGTTGAGCACCGATGGATTCATCATTCTCTCCCCCTTTCGGTGAATCCTGGGAGCATCTTTTCCTTTTATTTTTAGTAGCCACATGTTTAAGGCAAAGTGGGGAGCCAGCCCACAGAGCCCTTGGTTCTGGTCTTTCCCAGTGTCCTCCGGTCTTTCCCGGACGTCCTCCGGCCTATTCCCGGAAGTCAATGGTTTACCCATGCATCAGTAGAAAGAAACTCGTGGAGAGCGTGGCAGCAGAGAGTCCTCAGAAGAGAAGCCCCCTTCAAGCAAGTGTTTCGGCCCTTATCTCCTGACACTCTAGGGGGGTTGGGCCACACCCGGTTCATGACTCCGGATGTCCCTCTGCTGCCCCTTTTTTTTCCCATCTTGGGACGAGCCATGGCTGGGATTCGAACCCATGACCCTCTGGACATGCTCATTTTCCACTTAATGACTCGCGCTTTAACCACTGAGCCACAGGGACACCTGATATTTGTAGGGAAATTAAGCCTTATGAAGTTCACTTTTGTTCCTCCTTGACCAGATCCAGCTTGAACACCTCTCTGCCGCTTCTGCCATTGCTTTCAGGGCTCTGGTTTTTTCCTTCCCTGCAACTGAGAGCTGTTTCATGAGGCTGTATGCAGACGTTCCTACAAACCCCCTAGCTCCAATTTCTGCAGTGAGGACTTTGACCTGATAGCCTTCTCTCCTCAGGCTGTTTGCCAGATCAGCATACTAAACATCGGATAAATATATATAGTGATATATAGTGTCCTGTATTTCTTTTGTAAGCCATGGTGGTTTTATCCGATGTTTTCCTCTTTTAGTTTGAAGAGGGGCATGCTTATTGTATACGTCATGGAAGATGTTATACCATACTTGCAGAGCTTGATTGGGGTCAGTATGCTGATACACTTCATTTAAAGGGGAATTTAAGATCTGAGAGAAATTTTTCACGATCAAATTTAGGAAAGTTCCGGAATGTAATCGTTTTATGATTTAGCTTGGGTATTTTGACACCCTTTTTGGTCCACGTAAAACAAATCGGAAAATGGTCACTGCAGCCATAAACAGGAGCAACTGATTCTACTATTGTTTCTGAATTGGTAACATATATATGATCTATCAATGTTTCAGAAGAATTGGTTACACGGGTGGCTGTTTTTATTAATTGTGTCAAACTAAATGATTCAAAAGTTTGGGTCCAATGATTATCAGTTTTGAATAAATCAATATTAAAATCACCTAATATTATGACATCTTTGTAATTATCATTAGCATTTTCCATCATTGAAATAAAGCGGTCGATCCAGTCGACATGTTCGGCTGGATTCCTGTATAGAAAACATAGAGGTATGGGCTTGTCATATTTCAGTTGTATTTCGATCCAAATAGTTTCTATGTGATGCTGTTCAAGGTAATCAATTCTTTCAACTTTGATTAACTGACACACTATTATGCCAGTTTCTCTTTTCTGAATGGGGTCTTTACGAATTATATTATAGCCTGGAATTGAAAGGTCACTATTAGATATGAAAGGAGATAAATGGGATTCTGAGGAACCAAATATGTGAAAATGTTTGCCCAAATTTGGAATATGGATGATATTTCAGTAATCTTATTTATAACATGATTAATATTTAGATGCCCAACTCTAAGTCCGTCCTCGGTTAGCCAAGGGCTACCACGTTCTGACATTATACAGGCCAACAAGGAAAACACGATCCACTATACAAGTGAGAAAAAATACAAAGATCAGTGAATACTGTAACGCAAACAACAATACAAATTTCAAAGCAGCAATAAACAAAGCGCTGAAAGAAATCCCAGCCAGTAACAAAGGCAAAATATCAATGCAAGAGACAAAATGAAGTATTCTCCAAATAAACACAAGCGCAATTATCAGTCTGTTTCGCTCCAATCAATCCACAGACCACTGTCAAAACCTCGGTAGCAAGTCAAACAAGTGAGAAAAATACAAAGATCAGTGAATACTGTAACGCAAACAACAATACAAATTTCAAAGCAGCAATAAACAAAGCGCTGAAAGAAATCCCAGCCAGTAACAAAGGCAAAATATCAATGCAAGAGACAAAATGAAGTATTCTCCAATAAATACGAGCGCAATTGTTAGCCTGTTTCGCTCCAATCAATTCACAGACCACTGTCAAAACCTCGGTAGCAAGTCAAACAAGAAATCATGCCGAGCCCGGTGAGGCATTTACACACACACACACACACACACAACACACACCCACAAACACACACACACACACAAACCACACATCACGCCCCATAGTGTAAGCACGTATGGGTTAAAACAATTTCCAAACTTACACACGGGGCCAGGCTTTTTTTTCTTAGACACAGGAGTGAATATAAATCATGGGGGAAACATAAACCCACATACATATTTACACCCCTTTCACCCCCTCCCCGAAGAGACAGAGAGAAGAGAGAGAGAGAGAAGAGAGAGAGAGAGAGAAGAAGAGAGAGGGGGTTTTACCCAAAGTAGGAACATTAGTAAGCCAAAGCATCATAACATTTGCTGATTTCATACAAAAAAATCCTACTGCTAAACAAGTTAAGTTATATCAACTACTCGTACCTGACATCGATAATGCGAGCTGACTAAAACACACCACACACACACACACACCCACACAACACAACACACACACACACACGCACGCACGCACGCACCACGACGCACACGCACACACACAACAAAACCAACACACACACACACACACACACACACATACCACCACACCCTCACATCACATCACATGCAGGCCCGCCCTCCCCCCCCCCCCCCCCCCCCCCCCCCCCCCCCCCCCCCCCCCAAAACATACACACAGAGAAATGAACAACTGGGGAGAGAAACAAAAGCAATACAAAAAAAAAAAAAAAAAATGAAAATGGTAAAAAGATGTCAGAGTTTTATTTAAACAAAATTTTAAAAAAATGTTAGCAAACCGCCAAGAGAAACGGGAAAAAAACGACACAAGACAAAAACGACGGTTTCGACCTTTGGGCTCCCCAGGCAAGAAAACAAACAAATAGGACAATGAAAATGAACGAATTTTTTCACTTAACTTGGATTCTTCAGGCAAGGGTTTTATCATTCAAGAAAGGCAGGCATTTCCCGCTGTTCCGAATGAGTTGATACATCGCCCGCGAGGGCAAGAAAATGGGATCTTCCATCACTCTCCAAAAGCCCAGACGATGCATGGGCCGCACTCTTAAAGCAACAGGGGCATTTTTCCGGCTGAACACTTTCCCTTCAACAGAAAACAATAAAAAAAAGGACACAACTTTAGGTGTGGCTTTAATAGAATGCTGACCTTCAGAAAGGGGATTGAGAACATGCGAACCAAATGCGAAAGAGGTTGCAGTGCCCATTACACTCGGGCGATGCAATAAAGCAT
>CM065722.1:40828953-40844258 GCA_033310375.1 Conus canariensis | reverse complement strand
TTGTACAATAGTTTGGTCTTGAATGGAAGGATACCTGCTCGTTCATAATCAGGGTGTCCTAGCGAGGGTTCATCAATTGTTATTTTGACAGCTCTCTTGTATATACTAGTCAATGGTTTAAGCAACTTTTTGCTAGCTAAATCCCAGAGTGTCGAGGCATAGTCAATATCTGGTTGAATATAAGATTGAAAAAATAATTTTCTGGTGTGATAATCTAAACAAAAATTTTGTTTTCCTGAGCTGACACAGTTTTACGGCAAGATTTTTGGAAAGAAGTTCTAAATGTTTCGACCAAAATAGGTTGTTGTCGATTGCTATTCCTAAGACTCTGTGACTAGAAACCTCTTTGATTTTTTCGTTACCAATATAAAGGATTGGCAAGTTTTCGGTTACATTTTGACGTTTTTGCCTTGTTGTAATCAACATGAATTTCGTTTTTTGAGGATGCAGAGACACGTGATTGAATTGTGTCCATTTAACGAGAAGGTTGATATTTTTCTGAATGTCAAGGTAGACTTGCTGAGCATTAGAGTTATTACTGTCAATAGTGGTATCATCGGCAAACATTTCACAATGAGAAGTCAAAGTTAATGGCAAATCATTAATATAGAATAATAACAGCAGTGGACCAAGCACCGAGCCTTGTGGTACACCAAAGTTATTGGGAATCAAAGTAGAATAACAATCATTTAATAACACTAATTGTTGCCTGTTGGAAAGGAAGGATGGAATGAGTTTCAGTGTGTCGGAAGTTAGTCGATAAATAGTTAACTTTCTGAGCAAAAGTTCATGATTAATGACATCGAAGGCTTTAGCAAAATCCACGAAGAGTACTCCGGAAAAGTGTTTGTTGTTTATATCTGAAAGCCATCGATCAACTATCTTGTAAGCGCTGTTTGACAAGAATGATTCTCTCTCTCTAAATCCGGATTGATTAGGGTGTAGTAGATCGAATTTTTTGACATGAGAAAGAAGACACTTTTTTATGTGTTGTTCTAATGGTTTTGAAAGAACTGATAGAATAGAGATAGGTCGATAGTTAGAAGGATCAGCCATATTTCATGATTTGTACAATAGTATGACTTTAGCTTGTTTAAAAGCATCACGAAAGCAATGCTTATCAATGCAGATGTTATAAATATATGTGAGAGTTTCTGCTATAACAGATGCTGATAGCTTAAGAATTTTCCCGTCAATTCCATCAATTCCACGACTTGCTGTCTGTTTTAATTGTCTAAGAGAAAGAGAAAACTTCATGAACATCTATGGCACTAATATCCAAAGCTGAATGGATGTTCTTCTGGTGGCAGTATTTCAGTAATTTTTGTAGATCGTTACTTTTTGATACATCGTTTCGTATGATTTGATTTGCTATACTTGCAAAATGGTCGTTCAGTTCACTTGCAGATATGTCTTTCGTTAAGTTTAATACAGGGTCAGAATTTTTCTTGGTTAAGCCATGTATAGCTTTCCAAATAGATTTACTGTCTTTCTTTCTATTAATTAGGTCCAAGAAATATTTCCTTTTCTCTGATTGTATTAGGGAGGTCACCTTATTTCTGTACTTTTTGAATTCTTCGCGAGAGCCATTTTTTAACAGATGATCCCTTTGATATATAGTGTCCTGTATTTCTTTTGTAAGCCATGGTGGTTTTATCCGATGTTTTCCTCTTTTAGTTTGAAGAGGGGCATGCTTATTGTATACGTCATGGAAGATGTTATACCATACTTGCAGAGCTTGATTGGGGTCAGTATGCTGATACACTTCATTTAAAGGGGAATTTAAGATCTGAGAGAAATTTTTCACGATCAAATTTAGGAAAGTTCCGGAATGTAATCGTTTTATGATTTAGCTTGGGTATTTTGACACCCTTTTTGGTCCACGTAAAACAAATCGGAAAATGGTCACTGCAGCCATAAACAGGAGCAACTGATTCTACTATTGTTTCTGAATTGGTAACATATATATGATCTATCAATGTTTCAGAAGAATTGGTTACACGGGTGGCTGTTTTTATTAATTGTGTCAAACTAAATGATTCAAAAGTTTGGGTCCAATGATTATCAGTTTTGAATAAATCAATATTAAAATCACCTAATATTATGACATCTTTGTAATTATCATTAGCATTTTCCATCATTGAAATAAAGCGGTCGATCCAGTCGACATGTTCGGCTGGATTCCTGTATAGAAAACATAGAGGTATGGGCTTGTCATATTTCAGTTGTATTTCGATCCAAATAGTTTCTATGTGATGCTGTTCAAGGTAATCAATTCTTTCAACTTTGATTAACTGACACACTATTATGCCAGTTTCTCTTTTCTGAATGGGGTCTTTACGAATTATATTATAGCCTGGAATTGAAAGGTCACTATTAGATATGAAAGGAGATAAATGGGATTCTGAGGAACCAAATATGTGAAAATGTTTGCCCAAATTTGGAATATGGATGATATTTCAGTAATCTTATTTATAACATGATTAATATTTAGATGCCCAACTCTAAGTCCGTCCTCGGTTAGCCAAGGGCTACCACGTTCTGACATTATACAGGCCAACAAGGAAAACACGATCCACTATACAAGTGAGAAAAAATACAAAGATCAGTGAATACTGTAACGCAAACAACAATACAAATTTCAAAGCAGCAATAAACAAAGCGCTGAAAGAAATCCCAGCCAGTAACAAAGGCAAAATATCAATGCAAGAGACAAAATGAAGTATTCTCCAAATAAACACAAGCGCAATTATCAGTCTGTTTCGCTCCAATCAATCCACAGACCACTGTCAAAACCTCGGTAGCAAGTCAAACAAGTGAGAAAAATACAAAGATCAGTGAATACTGTAACGCAAACAACAATACAAATTTCAAAGCAGCAATAAACAAAGCGCTGAAAGAAATCCCAGCCAGTAACAAAGGCAAAATATCAATGCAAGAGACAAAATGAAGTATTCTCCAATAAATACGAGCGCAATTGTTAGCCTGTTTCGCTCCAATCAATTCACAGACCACTGTCAAAACCTCGGTAGCAAGTCAAACAAGAAATCATGCCGAGCCCGGTGATGGCATTTACACACACACACACACACACACACACACACACACACACACACATCACGCGCCATACGTGTAAGCACGTATGGGTTGAACACATTTCCAAACTTACACACTGGCACAGGCATTTTTATTCTTAGACACAGGAGTGAATATAAATCATGTGGAAACATAAACCCACATACATATTTACTACCCCTTTCCACCCCCTCCCCAGAGAGAGACAGAGAAGAGAGAGAGAGAGAGAGAGAGAGAGAGAGAGAGAGAGAGAGAGAGAGTTTACCCAAATGTAGGAACATCTAGTAAGCCAAAGCATCATATACTATTTGCTGATTTCATACAGAAAAATCCTACTGCTCAAACAAGTTTAATGTTATATCATACGTACTCGTACCTGACATCGATAATGCGCAGCTGACTGAACACACACACACACACACACACACACACACACACACACACACACACACACACACGCACGCACGCACGCACGCACGCACGCACACGCACACACACACACACACACACACACACACACACACACACACACACATACACACTCACACACACTCACATCACATCACATGCAGGCACGCCCTCCCCCCCCCCCCCCCCCCCCCCCCAACATACATACACACAGAGTACATGAACAACTGGGGAGAGAAACAAAAGCAATACAAAAAAAAAAAAAAAAATGAAAATGGGTAACAAGATGTCATGACTGATTTACTTTACAAAATCTTTAATAAATGTTAGCAAACCGCCAAGAGAAACGTGGACAAACGAGTCACAAGACAAAACACGACGCGTTTCGACCTCTTAGGTCTCCTTCAGGCAAGACACAAACAAATAGGACAATGAAAATGAACGAATTTGTCACTTAACTTGGATCTCTTCAGCGCAAGGCGTTGTATCATTCAAGAAAGGGCAGGCATTCCAGCTGTTCCGAATGAGTTGACTACATCGCCAGCGAGGTCAAGAAACTGGATCTTCCATCAACTCTCCAAAAGCCCAGACGATGCATGGTCCTGCACTCTCTATGCAACAGGTGCATTATTCCGGCTGAATCACTTCCATTCAACAGAATACGAATAAAGAAAAGTGACGACAACTTTAGGTGTGGCTTTAATAGAATGCTGACCTTCAGAAAGGGTATTGAGAACATGCGAACTCAAATGCGAAAGAGGCTTGCAGTGCCCATTACACTCGGGCGATAGCAGATAAAGCATTTAACAAAGCCGTCTCTACTGGGTGCACCAGGCAATTGTCCTCTTTCTTGTTTATTACGGATTCAGTTACGGCTCATAACACTGTTCCAGAGCAATTTTCTGAAGTAAGAAAGAATGCAGTTTAAGATCATGAAGACCAGAAAGGACACACCAACTGAAAATGTGTGTTACCTGCCTGACCTTCGCTTCCATGCAGGTCAGACACAAACTATTGAACAGATAAAATATATTTCAGAGTACTTTTTGACTTGAAAATACCCCATGCAAAACTCTCACGCATGAGGGAGTCAAGAAACAACAGGGGGTAGGGTTTTGCGGGCAGCAGGTACTCGTTTAGGACGTGGAAAATTTTGAATTAGACAACCAGAAGGCAAAATAACATACAAGTCGTTTGTCATTCAATATAACTCTAAAAAAAAAAAAAAAAAAAAAAAGTTCATGCATAGACCCAGAGCCTGTCTTAGGTGACTTTGTTGCGAACGGTTAATAGGAAAAACCAACGCAGAAATTCAGAAGTAGGCGGAGAAAAACGGGCAAAACGGTGGAGGCCATATCGTGACATACACAGATGGTTCAGCCGCCAAAGCGAAGTCTGACTAAAGATACTCAGTGAAGTAGAACAGGGCAGATTCGTTCTGAATCTTCTACATAGACTAGACAATAAAAGACTTTATTCCAAGAGAAACCGTTTAGGGCACATAAAAAGGATAAATCCAATATCATTTAATCAGAACATAATGAATATATGGTATACCTAATTGACACAATTTCATAAAAGACTTACGGGGAAAAAATTGCGCATGCAAAAAACAACAGATGCAATAGCACCATTTTATTGGGTCAGTTTAGGAGGCATTCATAATTATTTTCAGGAAGTTAGGCCTACTAGTTTTGTTAACTCGGGTTTGTATCTGATTTTGGGGATGTTTCCTTGTCAAATCTGCCAGGCGAATCGGTGTCGTAAACTGCATTCGTTTGGGAGCACGAGTTACCCTACTTGTTTGTCATTATTTGTATTTGATGTTAAACAATCAATTAAATTTTTAAATGTTTGAGCGCTTGTAGAAATATTTTGACAGATGTTTAATCCTATGGCAGATGTAAATGGCTGCCGAGATACGTCTCAACTGAGATAATAGACTGTAACTATCAAGATCCCTTCTTCATGTGCTACAACTGTATGCGTATATATGTGAGTGTACAGCTGTCGAGGTCTGCAGTCAGGTCCTTCAGCTAGGGAGATGGGAAGGGGGGGGGGGGGGGGGAGACACGTTGACAATATATACGCCAAAAGCAGCAAAACCCTGGGTTTTCTGAGGAGAAACTCGGCTCCAACATAACCAAAGAACCAGCGAACAAACCTCTGGATCGTTTCATTGCTCTGAGCACATCAGCATAGCTGGGATCTACACCACCAGACTCCCTGTGAACAGCGGGATTCAGAGAAGCTAGGTATGTCTTAAACAGACTCAGAAATACATCAAGCACAAATGACATGCTTGAACAGCTGCAAGGGCCAGCTTTCGAGGAACGCCGACGGTCCTCAAGACTCATCTTGCTCTACAAAATCTGCTCCGGACTAGGATGTGTGATGTGTCAACCTGAAACCACTGCCTTTCAATAGCAGATGAAGGCACCACAACCAGCAGTTCCAGTGCATCCCTTGCCGTACTGACTACAGCAACAACTGCTTCCCTCCCCCGAACCAATCACGACTTAAACACCCTGCCCTCAGAAACTTGTTATATGTTCCCTTCCCTCAGCAGTGTCAGATTGAGTGTGCCGAGTAGAGCCCAACAGCCATTCATATCTCTCACCTTTTCTCTTACATGCGGTGCAAATTCCATTCTGAACTCCCTACATGTCAATAACCGTTAACTATAACAGCTGGACATAGATAATAATTATCTATTAGAACAGCTGGACATAGTGGAAGACGAAAAAAAAAGTATTTTTTAACGATTAAGTAGTAGGAGTTAATCAAGTGCAGACCAGCAAATCCTCCAGCTGAGTAATAATGACATAGAAAACATTCTGAACAATAAAGAGACGGATAAAATGAGAACGAAAACGAGGGCGTTATGATATAATCATAAAACCTTTCACTAACAGTATATGAGAACAAAACTATTTACATTGCCTGACCAGAGGCACCTTTCGTCTGCTGATTCGGACTCATCAGAACCTTGTGGTAAATGAAGGATAGGGGTTGGGCCGGTCCAGGTCTTCACCTGGGGTCGCTGCGATTACCAGATAAGTCTCTCCAATATATCAGGCTAGGCTAGTTGGGTCCCCTCCTTTTCTTCTTTTTTTTTTTTTTTTTTCCTGCAGCAACACGCTACCCCGGAGCTGAACTCAGGGGTATGCGGTTGGGGTGCTGAGGCTACTTTAGATCCTCTACTATCTTTTTGTTGTCTCTACTAGATCTATCTTCTGTTCATCTTACGCCTCTGCACACACAGGTCCATAATAGTCATTAATGACGGCTGTGTGTGTGTGTGTGTCTGTATCTGTGTGTATACGTACATACATACATCATACATACACACACACATACATACAAGGGTACGTGTGGGTGTGGATGTGTTTGGGAGTAGTCTTTCCCTTTTTTTTTTCAATCTACTGTGGGGGGGGGGGGGGGGTTCTTTTTTCTTTTTTTTTAGGTTTTCTATGGGCTTTTTTTAGGGGGGGGGGGAGGAAAGGGGATCGTGGGATGAGCGGGTGGCATGGGATGAAAGGTGAGGGCTGAATGCGGTTGATGCAGACATAAGATATAGAAATGATCAAACAAACACGCCAACTGAGATCATAGAGACATGAGGACCCCAGGTTGCGGTACGGAACCATTTCATACTCTTTTGCCTGTTTATATGAAGGCTTTGTGCGCTACTGATTTTGACAAAGATGTCAGGACTTTTGCTGATCTGCAGTCTACACAGCACTGCAATTCCGACGTTGTGGAGCTGGTCAGTGCTTTCAACAATGGCCTCTTAAAGATCCTCGACCATCATGCCCCTGCAGTGACCAGGTGTGTCACTGATCGCCCCTCTGCCCCATGGTTGTCCGAGGATGTGAGGGCAGCACGCCGTCAACGCCGTCGTGCTGAGCGACGGTGGAGAAAGACTCGCCTTGTGGTTCACCGGCAGATATTTGCCGCTGACAGATGCAAAGCAGGACAGTGTCTTGAAGATTCCAAGCAATCTTATTATGGTGACAAAATTAATTCATGTACTTCGTCAAAACAACTGTTTTCACTGTCAAATACTCTACTTGGCAAAACAAAAACATTGTCATTTCCTTGCAATATACCGGCTTCAGATCTCCCACAGCAATTCAGTGATTTCTTCTCCGAGAAGATAAAGCGTATTAGAGACAATCTTGACTCTGATTCATGCCAGTCTGTTCTTTTTGATTTGTATGATGGACCTTTGTTTTCCTGTTCTGAACCCGTTAGTGAAAAGCAGATTTTTGATTTGATTGCTCTTTCTCCTGGTAAAAGTTGTATCCTTGACCCTATCCTCACTCCCCTCATGAAACAGTATGCCTCACATCTGGTGCCGTTGATTACGTCCATTGTGAACAAATCTCTCGCATCTGGTTGTGTCCCTCCACAGTTCAAACATGCTGTTGTCACACCTTTGTTGAAGAAAAGTGGTCTTGACGCAAATGATATGAAGAATTTTAGACCAGTATCGAATCTTCCATTTCTTTCTAAAATCCTTGAACGTGTTGTCTTGAAGCAGCTCCAATCCCATTTGTCAGATAATGGTCTCCTGGAAGTGTGTCAGTCCGCTTATAGGAAAAACCACAGCACAGAAACTGCAGTTCTGAGTGTCTTAGACTGCCTGCTTTGTAAAACAGACGATAAACTGGTCTCCCTTCTGGCATTGCTTGACCTCAGTGCTGCTTTTGATACTCTTGACCACTCTATCCTACTCAAGAGACTCAAGGTTACTTTTGGATTTGACGATATGGTTCTCAAATGGTTCACATCATACCTTTCTGACAGGACACAGACGGTAATCGTTAATGGTGCTAAATCATCCCTTCTCCTCTTCTGTATGGTGTTCCCCAGGGCTCTGTCCTTGGACCAGTTCTTTTTACCCTTTATTCTCAGCCCTTATCTGACGTTATTTCTGCCCATGGCTGTGACTTCCACAAGTTCGCAGATGACACTGAACTCTCTAAGAGCGCAACCACCAGCGATTTTCAAGGTGCTCAATCAGATATTACCGCATGTTTTAGGGACGTAAAAGTCTGGATGACCAGCAACAAACTCAAGCTGAATAGTGACAAAACCGAGATCATGGCTGTTGGTACCTCCTCTCGTGTCAAGATGGTTAAAGCTGAGTCGGCAGAAATTGATGGTGTTGTTTTACCTTTCAAAGAGTCAGTGAAATATTTAGGTGTCAGCATTGATCAAACGCTCTCTATGCAGAACCAAATATCTAATGTTTGTCGTGCATGCTTCCTGGAATTGCGACGTATTGCTTCTATCCGGTCTTACCTCTCCACACAGGCAACAATCAGACTCATCACCGCCATGGTAATGTCCCGACTAGACTACTGTAACTCTGTGTTAGCAGGACTTCCTTCAGAACAGCTTGCACGATTACAAAGGGTGCAAAACAGTGCAGCTCGGCTTGTTCTCAACAAGCGTAAAAATGAGCATATTACACCTTTGTTACGTGAACTCCACTGGCTTCCCATCAAATATCGATGGCAGTTCAAAATCGCATTTTTTGTTATCGTTTCTTTGATGGGACACTCCCACAGTATCTTTCTGCTTCTCTGTCCACCTATCAAACTTCTCGGTCTCTTCGCTCATCTTCTCAAAAACTTCTGAAAATTCCTAGGCGCTCGTTAAAGACAGTCGGTGAGAGAGCATTTAGCTTTAGTGCGCCCACTCTTTGGAATTCTCTTCCTGACAGCTTACGTGACCTGCCTACATTATCTAAATTCAAGTCAGAGTTAAAAACATACTTCTTTAGGAAAGCCTTCTTCAACCATAATATCTGAATGCTGTGTCTATTATTATGACCTGACTTTTTATGTACTGCATGCATAACTGTATTGTTTACGCTTGAACCGATGAACTTGATAAGTGCGCCTGTGTCGGTAGGTGTGTGTGTGTGTGTGTGTGTGTGTGTGTGTGTGTGTGTGTGTGTGTGTGTGTGTGTGTGTATTGTCAGAAAAGTCGGTCAGAATCATTCAGTGAGGACAGAAGTACAACATAGTGTATAGTCTACCACCTGGACAGCCTTCAAGAGCGAACCATGACTTCGCTCTTCGTGCATCGCAAGCGTGGCTACCTCACAGTGTGGATACAAGTTTCTGTGTGCATCTTTATCCAAAATGGTCAGGATTTAATGTCTCCAGTTCTAAAGCCTTTTATGCTTAGTTTAGGAGGAGGAAAAACCCTCCAGGTTAAAAAGCAACAACCTGCCAGTGTGTGTGTTGTGTGTGTGTGTGTGTGTGTGTGTGTGTGTGTGTGTGTGTGCGCGTGATTTAACCCAAGAAAAAACACACATCACTCACTTTGAATTTTCTCCTAGGGAAAAAAAAGCCCCCCCCCTCCCCCCCCCCCCCCCCCCCCCCCCCCCCCCCCTCTCCCCCAGGAAATCAACTATCCCCTCACACAGGAAGCAAAGACTTACAGGAGAGAAAAAACTCTGCCTGCTGTGTGATGAAGGAACATGATGATCCGATCTAGAATTGTGCATTCCGAGCGCTAAGTCAGGAGATCATTTGCAGGATCTCAAGAATACCAGGAACAAATCAGGCAAACTATTGCAGATACTCTTAGGGCCGACAATGATGACAAGGTGATGGGCAAACACACTGATGGGAACATGGAAGATTATGTGACATCAGCCAGCGTGACAGTACTTGGTACCTGGGCCACGGACTCATGTGTGATGGCCAGGAGGTACCTATACACAAAGTGGCCGCACCAAAACATGACTAGTACGCACTAGAGATTTAAATGCACCTCAGTATATGAACACATACCTGATAGATAAACGTGAAATTCGTTAACATTAATGAACACGTTGAACGCGTCTTTTCTTGCAAAACAAAACATTGAAGACATTGGGAAGTGGAAAAATATGTAAGAAGTAGATGAGAGATGTATAAAGACGAGAATCGTGGAATACATGCATAAAACAATGGGGTGAGTAACCTATAATCTAAGTACCTTGCTGATTATCATTCCTAGCTGTTACGTTTAATATTTCATCTCAGAGAGAGAGAGAGAGAGAGAGAGAGAGAGAGAGAGAGAGAGAGAGAGAGAGAGAGAGACAGACAGACAGACAGACAGACAGACAGACAGACAGACAGACAGAGGCTTAAATCCCTACAATGTACAAAAATGCGAATATCCTGCGCGTGACAAATTTTATAATGAACGTCCAAAATGAGTTGACAGTGTCTTTCTATACGTCAGTCGGCAACATCAACATGATTGTGAACTAAGTCTGCCACAGAACCTGCTCCTTATTCTTGCTTCCATGTTATGTGGAGGTTCTTTTGGGACTGCGGAGCATACCGATGTTGTCGCAAAAATGATGTAACACCACCTCAAAAATGAATGAAGCATTGTTGGAGGTTGCATCCATTTGAGATGCTTTTAGTATTGAATTACAACAACTATGATGATGATGATGATGCGTGACCGAAGAACAACTACGATGATTATGATGTTGCTAATGCGTGATAATGATGTTGATAATGCGTGATGATAATGATGATAATACATGTAATTGAGGAACAATTACAATGATGTAAATACGTAATGACGACACAAAATATGACGCAAAGATATTATTACAGCTCCCAGTGTATAAAGTTGATGATGATGATGATGATGATGATGATGATGATGATGATGATGATGATATAAACTCCTGCATGCCGGTTTTTTTTTTTTTTTTTTTTTTTTGCATGTTGTAAATTATTTTCTATTTCGATCCCATTTTTATCCTATAAAGTGAAAAAAAATCATTGCGGCATCAAGGTGTAACGCAATAGTGTGTGTGTGTGTGTGTGTGTGTGTGTGTGTGTGTGTGTGTGTGTGTGTGTGTGTGTGTGTTCATTCTTTTATTTAATATCTTTTCACTTTAAGTGATATTAGACAAAAAATGATATTAGACACAAAAAAAAGCCAAGTGTGTGTATGTGTGTGTGTACGTACGTACGTACGTGTGTGTGTGTGTGTGTGTGTGTGTGTGTGTGTGTGTATGTGTGTGTGTGTGTGTGTGTGTGTGTGTGTGTGTGTGTGTGTGTGTGTACATGTGTGAGTGTGTATCCGCGTGAGAGAGAGAAAATACTTAAGTAATACTGTATATGCAAATGTGTTTAAATTAGTAAATTCCAATCACATTGAAGGGGAGGGAAGGTCAGGATCAGGGGGGATAGGGGAGGGGTCGGGAGTGTGTGTGTGTGGGGGGGGGGGGGGGGGGAGGGATGTCGGCAATGCTAAATGGAAAAAAAACACCACAAACTGTAATACAACCCAACACAACATTATCAAAACAAGGAATCATCAGAGCAAGTTACCAATGGGACTCTTATACACAGGTGTGTGTGTGTGTGTGTGTGTGTGTGTGTGTGTGTGTGTGTGTGTGTGTGTGTGTGTTGTTGTTGTTGTTGTTGTTGTTGTTGTCTTCAATTTAACGTCTATCCACATAGTGATATTAGACGGATGTGTGTGTGTGTGTGTGTGTGTGTGTGTGTGTGTGTGTGTGTGTGTGTGTGTGACCACACTTACTTTGCTGCGGACTCCCACCATCCGGATGAGCTAGATCTTGACTTTCATAAGATCAAATAAAATGTATGAGCATGTTGCTTATTACTATATTAAACAAAGCAGTTTGATTATTGAGTTTGGGAGTTGGTAAAAGTGGACAGCGCTATATTTGTGTTTTCAGATCACAAATCTGGAATCTTCCAAAGTAATCTTCACGTCAGTGCTTTGGAGGATTTTTTCCCTCCCGTATTTGTGGTGCAATTGCAGCTTGCGCAATTCAACACTGCATTTCTAAGTACGCCTACGTTCAAAACTATAGATTTGAAAGCCGTGAAACAGGCTGCAGCGTTACTGTAAACAAAGCATAATACACATGAACACTCCAAATAAGGTTTAAAGCAACGCAGTTTTAATACAGGCACAATGCCAAACAGAGTGACGAATTTTCGATGAAGATGTTTTCTTCAGATGTTTCTAACAACAGACGTAGGCCTACAAAAATAGTCAAAACAATACTCTCCATGACAGCAGTCAGCATGAAACACGACAATGTGTAAAAGAGGATAATCTTCACTTTGAGTCTGATCCCAGATGATGATCGAAACCAGTAAGCTGTTTTTAAAGTTTGTGCTTCTTCGTCCAAAACTAAGTTTATGTACGCGCGCTAGTCACCGTGGGAACACGCGCTGATCCCATGCACCCGCCACGGCACAGTCCACGGCGGATAGTACAGACACAGGTTTATACGTGGTCCCGCCTATTCGGGTATTCCGCCTCCAGCAGTCCGACAGTTGCCGGTTCAGACTTGCCGGTCCTTGTTCGACCCTGTCCTTGTTCGGAGATTAATAAACGGATACGGGTCTAACAGCGATCCAGTTCCCGTTACAAACTCCTGTGGTGGAGGGAGAATTTATCGACTTTGTCCGGTCTAGGCAAAGTCCTAGTTTGTCAGCCCCCTTTGAATCGAACTCTGAGTTGCCGTGATTTAGGGCCAACATATTTTTGCATGAGGGAAGCTGTGAAACAGGTAATCATCAGCTCAGAAGATCTTAGTTGTTTTGAGTCTTTCTTTTCAATATAGGCCTACTAAATAGCTCAATGATGAAAAGGGAGTAAAATTCATATTCAGCTTTACAAAACTCAGAACAAGCAAAAATATTGTCTAATTAACAGATTAAATAACTTAAATCGTTCCGTTTTAAAATTATAAAGGAATTCCAAGGGTAAAATTCATATTCAGTGTCACAGCACTAACAAGCATATACAAGCATAAACATCGTGTTACTGACAGAGTTATTAAATCATGGAGCTCACGGATACCTGTAACTGAAGTTAATAATGAGCAGCATATATTCCAAAACCTCCTCCACAAATGCAAAAAATGTCGCGAAACATTTTTTTATGGTTGACCCTCGATCACATCAGACTGCATAAATGAAAACTGCAAACGTTAACAGTCAAACAATATTGAAAGATGGGAGGTAGGCTATATCAAATGCGAGGATCGGGCCTTAAGCCAGTCCCTTTGCTCCTTCTGTAGTGCTACTGCTACCACTCCTAATTTTTCAAAAAAGTACGTTTCATTAAACTATAGACGAGAGTGCGCCGTGTGCCGTGTCTTTTTTCACTTCAGGTTCTCAAAAAAAAAAGCTGGTCTTTCTTTGTATATCTAACATGAAAAAAAGAAAAAAAGGTTTAAGTTCCACAGCCGAATGGCCGGAGGGAGCAGTGACCTGTTAGAGATTCACTGTAGCTAGGGTATGGCAGTCAGAGCCTATCCCTCTCTTCTGCTGCCTTGATCTTCCCTAAACTGAACCAGATTTCATGAGCCATTTACAGCTGGTTGGACAGAGATGAAGCTGTAAAGAAACCCCGGCGACCCAAAGAACGGTTCGAACACATGAACATTTGCTTCACAACCCAAATGCTTCAACCATTCGACTACGGGTCATCTATAATGCCCAATTAACGCCTCTTGTCACGCGCTTTAATCGTTCGACTACGGGTCCCTCTGATGCTCAATTAATTCATCTTGCCACAGGCTGTTCCGCTGAGAGCCGCGAATCTTTGTTCTTTCAGTTACAAGCTGGGTTTAGGCAGAGGGAAGGTGGTTCCCTAGGTCCTTGAAGTTCGGGGTTTGTGCTTGGGGGAGGCGGTGGAAGAGAGGGGGAGAGATGTTTGCTCCGATGCTGAAATACTCTCTGCACGTCAGTATTTCTCTTGTGACACAGGGTGTTCGCTTTTGTCATAACTGCCATGTCTGTATTTGTTTCCCCTTTGTAGAGTCTGCCAGGGTGCTGCTCCATGTTTGAATACGCTAGCACCGTTGTGGAACTTACACCTTAGATTCTCCTCATACATTGAGAAGATCCAACGAAGAGCAGTTTGCTAGGCATGCCCTGAACAGTCACAGGTGTACCAAAGGTGCAACTGAATGACATGCTCGAACAGGTTTGGACTGTCTACCTGTGGGAGGTGTGTCTGCTGAATCACTGCCATTCAGTGGGAGAAGAAGCCACCCAACTAGTGAATTCCCTGTTGCGCTGATGGTACCGCTGACAACCCAGAACCATTCGTGTCTGGAAGACCATACACCAGTGCTTAGAAAGTCTCACCAATCCACCATCTCTCTCTCTCTCTCTCTCTCTCTCTCTCTCCTCCCACGGTGTGCAGATTCTATTCTACCCCACCCCCCTCCACCGGTATATCAGTGACTGTCGATGACGGTAACTGTAAGCCTACATTTGGGGAGGGGGAAGAAGAAAATCAGTAGGTTTTTCACTCACTCTAAATATCTTCCACACAGTGTGTACCTTTGCTGTCCCATCAGCTGTGATGACTCTCCTTTGGACATGACATCGAGGACTGGCGTGGCCAAAGATCGTCGGACGGACGGACACCAACGAGTGTGAGGACACATTGTGCCAGGCTGGTGTTCGTGAGGGGTGTCAGTCTGTGTGTGTTGGAACGTCCGTTCTGCCCTTTCTCTCTCGTCCACTTCGTCTCTCGTCGCGTAAACTCATTTAAAATTCTTTTGATCTATTTGTCATTCTCTCTCTCATCTGTCTACTGCTATACTCTCTCTCTCTCTCTCTCTCTCTCTCTCTCTCTCTCTCTCTCTTCCTTCCACCCCCCCCCCCCCCTTTGTTTTCTAGGTCTCATAAAACAACAACAAGCAACAAAAACGACCTAACCAACGTAGCACAAGCATAGCCAATCAGATCGCAAGAAACGAATCGCGCTGCTCCAATGTCGACACTTGCTAAAAG
>CM065722.1:40658953-40823953 GCA_033310375.1 Conus canariensis | reverse complement strand
GGTGAATGTACTTCGTGCAATGTTATTCCCCATGTTATGCTTGACTTTTCCATATCCATTAATTAATCCTTTACTTCTGTTTTTTCCCCTGGTTATGTTCCCAGAGGTAATTTTCCCTAGATGTAAACAGCAGTCCCATTTTTAAAAGATTTTTTTTTGGGGGGGGTGGGGTGGGAGGTGGGAAGGTGGAGGTGAGATGGAGGGTGGTGGGTGGGGGTAGGAAGGGGATCTTTTATGCTGTGAACATTACCTCACCAAGGCACACCTTGTGGTACTTAGTGATGACATTCAGTTTGAGCCCTTACCATCTGGCGCAAGTGGTCATAACATATGGTGATGAGTATCAACCAACAACTGCTAGCCTCCTGAGCCTGAAAGATAAGCAGATCAAGCAGTGAGTAATTGGCATCATACTACAGCTGCCGGCACTGGAGAACGAGACTGTGAAGAGAAAGTCGACACCATCTTTGTTTACAAGACCGCTGCAACTGAGCCAAAAATGCCTTTTCTTGCTTATGCTTTATCTTGCAGTCAGTGCCAACGTTTTAAGTGTTACATGCCATCCAATTAAAATTTTGATTGTTCTGCATGATGTTGTTTTTTCCTCTTGTTTATACTTTATATTGTAATCAGTGTCAACTGTGTATCTGCTACACGCAAACCAGTTTACATATTGATTGTTCTGCTTTTGTTTTTAAACGATGGAAAGTAATGTATGTAGTGGGGGAGCAAATGTTGACATGCCAAGGTCTTGTTCACAAACACAATTGGCTTGTTCTGAGAATTTTTTTTTTTTGTGTCTGAAAGTTGATTCCCGTTCTATACTTTCATATGCTGGTTATAAAACTTTGTGCAACCTGAACCACGTTAGTCTCTTGTGTACACCTGTGCCGAGCACTGTTCTCACATCGATTACTAGGCCCAGATTTGAACCTCTGATTTCAGTTAATATCAGAAATAGTACGGTGATAAGAAATTGTTTTAATAAAAGGGTTAGACACAGAGGAGTTAAATTATGGCTCTTAAGCCTTATCCTACTATCGGGAGATATTGAGCTCAATCCTGGTCCGTCCACCAAAGTAAAATATCCATGCGGAGTCTGCAATTTGCGAGTCACATGGTGTTGTGTGGATCGTGTGTGACGCTTTTTCAGTCTTATGATATGTGCTCGTGCATGCGTATGAATATATTTGTGCTCATGCGCAATAGTTTATTTAGAGCTCTCCCATGTGAAAAGATTAAAAAGATTTAGCAACGGTAAACAGTTTTCCATGGTGGTTTGTTTTCGTTTTTGTCGAAGACAAAGTATTGTGTCTTCTGTTATGTTCAGTGTGTTTTCGAACATAATTTTGGTGCCGGAAACTCGGGACAAGATGCCTCTGCTGTGTGTACAGCTGGTATTGGTTTAATTTTGTGGAGAAAACTGTTTTTTAATAGTTTTATGTGACGTTGCTCATTTTGGTTTTGGTGACTGTGTACGTGAATCATCTAACGTTTCTTTCACTCAGTAACTTTGGATTTGTGATTTATATGTGGATCGTTGGTTTTGGTGACTGAGTACGTGAGTCATCTATCGGCTTCTTTCACTCAGTAACTTTGGATTTGTGGTTACAAGTGGATCGTAAACATGTGTGATAAATTGAAGACTGTTCTAAAGTTGCGTGCAGCTGCAAGAAGTTGGGTGACTCGTTGTAGTCATAAATTGGATGAAATTTGTTCCAGTTCAGCTTCTATTATTAATCTTGTTGAGTTAACAGATGCAGTCGAAGAGTTTGACACACGTGTGAATAACTTGGATGAAGCACAGCCTAATGTTGAATTTGAGCTTGATATATCTGAGATTGGCAGTGACATCGTCAAGGCGGCAGAGTTTAGAGAAAATGCCAGAATAACACGTTTGAAAGCAGCTGAACTTCTGTCTTCGTCAGCTGAAATTAAAGGAAAAAGCGTCACACACGATCCACACACATGGAAACATAAAGCAGTTGCCTGTGACGTTTGCAATACATGGTATCACACCAAATGTATGTTATTAAATTCAGCTGTTTATGAAGCATTATGTAATAGTGATATATCTTGGACGTGTTTTACCTGCGGGCTTCCAAACTTTAGTTCGAGACTTTTTGAAGACTCTATTGAAGATTGCAGTTCAGAAAGCAACCGTTTTGGCCTTATTTCACCAGACCGATTCCCAAGAGAAAACTCCTTGAAATTTTGTCCTAAGTTTGCATCCACCCCTGATTCTAAAACTGATAAAATCCCTCATCATAAAGTGCAACCGAACTCCAGATCACCAAAAGAAAAAGACAAACTTCAATGCATAGTTGTAAACTTTCAATCACTTATCAAGAAAAAGGAGGAATTCAGTAATTTAGTCCCGGAAAAAAAACATTGATGTAATTGGAACAGAAACTTGGCTAGAAACTGGAACATCCAGCAGTGAGCTTCTAATGGAGGATTTTGGTATTTATAGAAAGGACAGACTTGGAAAAAGAGGTAGGGGGTCTTGATTGCCATTCGGAAGAACCTAGCCAGTGAGTTTTTACATCAAAGCAAAAATAGTGAAAGTTTATTTTGTAGGATTAATTTTAAGAATAAGAGACCTGTCATTGTTGGATCAGTATACAGACCTCCAGACCCAGATGAAAATGTATGTTCGTCTATTTGCAAAGACATTTCTGACATTGTTTTGGCCAATAGGAAGGCAATATTATGGATTGGTGGAGACTTCAACTTACCTGATATTGACTGGCATGTAGATGCCATACTTGGTAATCAATACAATAAAAACATTAATTCTCAGTTTTTCAATACCACCAAAGACCTTGGATTAGTGCAGTCAGTTGAAATACCAACACGTGGCAATGCATTCTTGGATTTACTTTTTACCAATTGTCCAGGCACTTTAGGAAATCAAGAATTAATTGCAGGCCTGGGTGATCATGACATAATTCTCTTAGAGAGCAACTTTCAACCTTTTCGAAGAAAACCCCCTAAATGTACCATCAGACTCTGGAACCAAGCGGACTTACCAAAATTATGCAGGGATACTCATGATTTCAGTCATCTTTTTTTGAGGTCTCATAGTGTTAAAGATAATGTCAATGACCTTTGGAAGTGCATAAAAACTAACCTGGAATTTATTATGGATGACAACACACCAACTAAAATAACTTCAAGCAAGAACCACCAGCCATGGATTAATACAAAAACCAAACGTTTGTTGAGAAGGAAACATTGGTTCTTTAAGAAATTGAAACTACACCCTAATTCAGAAAGATTACTGATTAGGTATAAACTTATTGAGAGAAGGTGTCAGAAGGAATGTAGGCTTGCCCACTCCAGTGATGTTAATTTGATGATTTCAGAAGGTGATCATCAAAACAAGAAATTATGGTCTTACACAAGGAGTAAGAGACAGGACAATACTGAGATTCCAGACCTGAGAAATAATCAGAATAACCTAATACAGGACCCTGAAGGAAAAGCAAATTTACTAAACAATCAGTTTTGTTCGGTTTTCTCAAATCCCAAGCCTTTAATAAATGTTAGACTAAAGGATGATGATAAGCTCCCCGAAATGCAAAATATCAAAGTAAGCAAAGCAGGAGTATTTAAGTTACTGACCAACATCAATGAAAACAAAGCTACTGGTCCTGATGGCATTCCTGGCAAGCTCTTAAAATTATGTGCCAATGAATTGACTTTTCCAAGCTTCTCTGGACCAGGGAGTAATACCTGATGAGTGGCGAGATGCTAGCATTGTCCCTTTACTAAAAAAGGGTGACAAAACAAAAGCAGAGAACTATAGACCTGTATCTCTTAAATCCATATCAGCAAAATTACTCGAACATATAATATATATCTAGTTGCAAAGTGAGACGACTGCAGGTGGAAATCTAAACAAATCTTAAGTAAATGTTAGCGAACCGCCCACAGAAACGTGGACAAACGAGTCACAAGACAAAACACAACGCGTTTCGACCTCTTAGGTCTTCTTCAGGTGAGAAACAAACGAATAAAATAACGAAAATTCACTTAGCTTTGATCACTTCAGAGTTCAGCGCCTTCTTCCTTGCACTGAACTCTGAAGCGATCAAAGCTAAGTGAATTTTCGTTATTTTATTCGTTTGTTTCTCACCTGAAGAAGACCTAAGAGGTCGAAACGCGTTGTGTTTTGTCTTGTGACTCGTTTGTCCACGTTTCTCTGGGCGGTTTGCTAACATTTATTTAAGATTTATGTAATATATAGTAGCATAATGGACCATCTCGACAAATATGACTTCTTAAATGACGCCCAGCATGGTTTTAGACAGCGAAGGATTTGTGAGACTCAACTTACAACAACTCTAAATGATTTTTATAACTGTCTTAACAACAGACAGCAAATAGATGCAATTTTATTAGACTTTTCTAAAGCCTTTGGTAAGGTTGACCACGAGGGCCTGCTACTTAAATTAGAACACATTGGCATTGGCGGTTCTTTGCTAAAATGGTCTAGATCATTCCTCGTTGGGAGAACGCAGGAAGTTATTGTGGAAGGGTCGTCATCCCATTGTAAACCGGTCTTGTCGGGTGTACCACAGGGAACTGTTCTGGGGCCCTTGTTTTTAAAAAAAAAATTATATAAATAACGTAAGTAGAAATCTCTCTCCTGGAACTACTATAAGGCTTTTTGCAGATGACAGCTTAGTATATAGAACAATCAGAAGCAAGAATGATACACGCATTCTACAAGAAGATCTAAACGCTTTACAAGAGTGGGAGAAAACTTGGAAGATGGAATTTCATCCCCAGAAGTGCCAAGTGTTGCGTATATGAAATAAACGCTCACCAACTAGATCAGAATACTCTGTTCACAATACTATTCTTAAAGAAACCAATGCTGCAAAATATTTAGGCGTGATTATAGATAGTCATCTCAAATGGAAAGAACATTACAATTTAGTATGTAAGAAAGCAAACAACATCTTAGCTTTCTTATACAGGAACATCAACGACTGCCCCCAAAAGGTTAAGGACGACTGCTATAAAACACTGGTTAGACCAGTACTGGAATATGGTTGCTCAGTCTGGGATCCTTACAATCTAAATGATGTTGATAACCTCGAAAAGATTCAGAAGAGAGCAGCACGGTTCGTAACAGGGAACCATATCAGAGAGAAAGGGAATACTAGGAAGAACATGAGGAAATTAGAAAGGAAACCCTTAGAAGAGAGAACAGCCTTTATTAAACTTAATACCTTCTTCAAAGGCAGAGCTAAACTAATTGATATCCCAATGGAATAACTAGTATTTAATAAAAGTAGCACCAGGAGTGGCGGTCAATCTTACACCATACCTGCATCAAATATTGACAGCCATTTACATTCATTTTATCCTAGTTCTGTAAGGCAGTGGAACTCACTGCCGGGTGCCATCAAGATTGCCACAAATGCAGTCTCTTTTAAAAATCCAATTGATAAGACAATCCTGAGATCTGCATATTGATTGACTTTTCTATTTTAACTTCCCCATATATTTTATGGTTGCCTAGGCCTTAACCTAGCCATTGCTTTCAACCTTTTAAATTTCATGTGCGACCCCTTGTTGCCAAATTTTGCTCCAGGGGCCAACAGGCTGAGTCGCATTTTCTTTTTTTTTTTAACATGCGCGCTGGTGATCTACTCAATTTTGAGTGGACCAGTATTTTAGGAAGAAGAAGAAGATATGCCCATTTAGATACATGCGAGGTGGTTTCAAGGCAGACACAAGATGGCACTGTCTTTTCTGAGTGCTTGTTGGTTATAAGACAGGGTCGTGTGTGGGCTCTAAAGCCCAACGTGACGTGAGCTAAGAGTAGTTCTGGTCTGGGTCCAGAGTCACAGATTAGGCAACATTCAAGATGTATTCTCCATTAAATTCACTCTTTTCCTCCACAGAAGTGGGGAAGGCGAAGAGGTAGTATGACAAGGACGATGTTCAAGTATTAATATCAAACCCTTTATTGACAGTTATGGGAACCAATGGGTTCTGTATTTTGAATTTGTTTTTGTCCATGCAGAGTTGCCTTTCTTGCGTAGAGGGTGGGATCACAGCTGAGTTAAGGATAAGGGAGAGGGGGGGGGGGGGGGGGAGCTATGCTGGTGCAGTTAATTGCATGGATTGCTGTCAAACTCATCAAGCAGCCCTGCTGAGTGACGCTTCTGAATGAATCATGTTCATACGTAAGAAATAATACACTTTTGAGCTGAGTATACATAGGCCACTCCACCCCACAACATTCGTATCTTATAAAAGATGAGGAGGTGCAATGATGCATACTAATCACTATGTGATGAGCCACTCAATATTAATCACTATCAATCATACACTCTTTAGGGTGTTGCGTTTTACATGACATTTGTTATAAGCAGTTTACAGCAGATTCCCTGAAAACCTTGTTCAGTGATGTTCCGCCAGATATGATTTTCTTTTAGTTTCCATGAGATACATTTTTTTTTGGTTTCATCTAAGATACATGTGGACAATAAATCCAGCTTTCAGGTGTTTTTGAGAATGGTCTAAGATGTGGAAAATAAATCCAGCTTTCAGGTGTTTTTGAGAATGGTCTATTGCATATACATATAGAAGTTTTCTCTTTTGAACCCACAGAGCGCTCAACAACTTGAGTTGGAGGTGACCAAGGTTGAAAAATCCACATTTTGACAGGACTATGGTAACGTGATTTAAAACTGCAGCCTTCCAATCTTAATCCATGATACTATGGTGTCATTGTGGGTGGTCGTTAGACCATTCACACTGTCTGAGAGCATGCATACATGTTCAAGTGTACACATGTGTAAGAGGGTGTATTATGTTGACGAGTTCAGTTATACTCATTAATAAAGTGTTTTTTCTAAAAAGCGATGTGTGTGTGTATGCGCGTGTGTCTCTCCCTTCCCCTGCCCTCCTGCTGTTCCAGTGTGTGTGTGGAGCGGAGGGTAGGAAAACAAACAGAATTTTCACTTATTAGGTGATTCAGCAGTCCAGTATGTGTCAGTTACCTTTTTCTTTAAAAATGGACTGAAATTTTCTTTCCTAAACGGGGTGTGGTCATTTATAAACATGACAATCCAACACTGTGAATAAACAAAAAATCAGTATGCATTTCATTTTCAGTGTTTTACCACTTTGTCTTTTACACACACAAACGCACACACACACACTTTACACCTTAAATAGCATTTTAAAAATGTTTACTGACAACACTGAACATGATCAAAACAGGATGAGCAAAACAATAAAGTACAACAAAAACGACACAAAACTCACAGCATGGAAATCAAATTGACAGCATGCTACAAAAAATGTGTGTAAAAAAAAAAAAAAAAAAAGGGTCAGACAAAAATAAAGTCAAAGACTAAGAAAAAAAAAAGGCCATGGCAGTTAATATAAACATAATGACTGTGTAGATAATGATGCAAGTTTAGTACAAAGGTAAAATCTTAAGAGGCTCCAGTTCTTTCACAGCAACCTTGAAATTGAAACGCTAATGTCCGAAGACTGATGCACTACTCGGGATTAACCATCACTCTTTCAGCTTCTTTCTTGACACGCACAATTTACACACAAAAAATAAAGAAAAGAAACCCGTACAAAATCCCACCTTAGCTTACTACTATATGTTATACCTATATTGCCACTCCACAAGCAACCAAAGTCCTAAAAACCAAAGCACTGTTTTCAAAGATAGGTACGGGTAAAGCAACTCCGAAAACTGTTGGCATGAACAATTAATGAAGGTATTTGTACTTTGAAAAAAAAAAAAAATGAAAAAGCAAAGGCAGTACGCACATGGTAGACACCTTGCACCCAATAGCTGTTGACCTTCTGTGTGTTGTGCTCATGCAGATTTACCAACGCAAAACACATGCACATAAACTCGCATACAAATCACAAGCTTGACATCTCCATTTCGGCTTGGCAGTAAAAGGAAAACATAGAAACTCCTAAATGAATGACACGGTTACATGCTGGCCTGCAACAGAACAATGTGACACTGGTGATTTGATCACAGTCAAGCACAAAAGAAGCGTGAAGGCAAACAGGGCACCAACGGGGCAAGAGCAATCGCTACAACCTTCAGTGTTGCAAGCTGTATACACTTGTCACTGCAATGAATAACAACACCACCAAACTGTTCTGAATGCTGTACAGTCACCTTTGTAGCTCTCCAGAAAGAAAGACTGATGTTCACATGAAAGCCAGTTATCATCAACAACGTTTTGCTTTGTTTTTCAACTGCTTGCTCATAATTTTCTGTTCCGAACATCCATTCCATTCCTGGACATAAATCATTTCAAAATAAAGCAGAAACTCGAACAGGTTCTCTTATAACACAAATTGTTCACTTATGTAGCAAAATTAAGTCTCATCTATGAACAGGATTAAAAAAGTACATGGTAAGGGAAGAAAAAAAAAAAAAGTCTAGAAATAAAGCATATGTGAAGTATGCACAATGTCTACCTCTGAATATCTTCTGGACATTAAACACAAGTACTGGACATACTCAGTCTGTTTTCAGTCTTGCACAGTTTATAATACCATATGAAAACGACAAGGAAAGCAACCAAAAAAACTAGTCAAAGAAAGCCCATTAAAAAGAAAAAGTGCCTGGGGTGGGGGTGGGGGAGCAAGAAGGGTAGGGGCGTGGTGTGGTATGGGAAGTTCTTGTTACGCGGGTAAAGTTCTAGCACCAAAGTGAATGAATCCAAAAGTGTAAAGACAGCTGAGTTTTCACTGCAACACAGTTTACTATTGAAACTGGCAGGTCATATCCACTGTGTAAAAAACCTGCATACTCTCCTCCTCTCAAAACTGTTCTTCATATGATTAGCTATGACTGTAACAAAATCTAAGTGATAACACCACTCCCTCCTCATTCATATGATTGGACTGTCGATGTATGTTCGAGACATGCAAAGGAAACTGATGGGAACATCACCTTCTACCTAGGATACAAGGTCCCAGACTTGAATCTGCATAAATCAAAGTTCACACTCTCGATAAGGTTTACATATGGGGTACTGGTATGCAAGTAATTGCATCATGCATTTACATAAATGGTCTACAGCAATGAATCAGAGCTTATTTATTTGGTGAAGGTCAGCTTCTGTATGTAAAGACAGTCTTGAATTATTCATGCACACAGCATTTTCCAGAGGAGGCGAATCAATCTTTGCAGAGGAAAACCTACTACAAAAGGAAATCCAACTGCAATACTAACATACTTTTTCCTTCTTTTCCTTTTCTAGTTCTTTTAGTGTTGTTTCCAATATGTGAGAGAATGAGTTTGATCACACCAATAAGCAAAGCCAAATAAAGACTTGGAAGTTTACAGCTCCAGCAACACTGTCTGGACTACAGTGGGACAAGGAAGAGAAGCAGGTTTTCAAATGAGTCCATTAGCTGCTGTAATGCTTTTAGTTTTTGCTTTCATTTCTTTGAAAATGAGGACTCATTTTTTCCCCTGTATGTTTTATCCTGAAATGTTTCGGTTCCACCCGAGTGGGACAGACTGTAGTCAGATGCTGATATTATTTCACTAGAAGTTTCATGGTTATAATTTAAAAGCATATAACTTTTGCAAATCCTACCATTACATCAATGTTGGTGGTTTTCGTTTATTCTGAAGTATGCATGGAAGTGGATGGTTGTTCTTTTATATTCAAGATTTTTTTCTTTAAGTATATTACTTGGTGTGCATTTTGCTATGCTGTATGCTTGTGCACCATTTGATATTCAGATGTGACAATTTGGCACAACTGAGACTATAAACCATGAAAAAAAAAAAAAAAAAAAAAATCCCTCCTTTTCTCCAAATTCTTGTGCAACTAGTGCTTTCAACTACTTCATATGCTAATAATGAATATGAAAAACAGAAAGAGAGAGATAGCTAGGCCTCATAAATGTTTGTTTAAGAAAATCCTGCCTATTTCATTCGCTACTTTTGTTCCTTTCACGTTTCATCACTTAAATTTGGAAGTGAAACATAGTCGCACACATTATTTGAACTGCAATGCATGTTCAATACTCAGCGGATTCCTTCCAACTAGGCATTCTAAATGGCACGCAACAAACATCTGTAATTAATGTTTATAAACAAATTTGATCAAACAGGAAATACATATTCCTTTGCAAAATACGAGAAGCTGAATTTGTAAATATAAAATCAGAAAGGGAATGAAAAGCGAACAATCACTCCAGAATTGGTCATCCGCCTTGCAGCATGTTATACATAAAATACATGTTCAAAATACACTAAGTGCACTTCTTAGACTGGTCTGTTATTGAAATGTTTTGAGAACTATGCTAAGAGCTCAAGCCATCAGTTCATGTTAAAAAAAACCCCAACAAAACATAAGAACACACACACACACACACACACACACCTAACAATTCAACAAACCAACAAAAACCCCAACCACATTTTCCTCGAAGAACAGGATGAATCAATTAAATCTTGATATTGCCAAATTATTGCAAATCGCACAAGATGACACACACAGTCCATCAATCAGCAAATCAAAGTTGAGAACAATGTTGCGACATCAATGCAGTTGGAGCTGACACAAAATTGTAAAAGACCAGGAAGAAGCATGCAAGTAGCAAAAAAAAAAAAAAAATTCTCTAGAAGTGTGAAAGACAAGTGCAGACAGGGTCTCAATCAAGTCAAAATGGGGTAAGAAAACACATTATGAATGGCAATGCTGAACACACACAGACCGCACAAGGAATAGCCCCCCACTGCAAATGAAGCAGGAAAGATGTTTATTCATACAGAAACAACATTGCATTTTACACACAGGTTGCAGACCCTAAAATAAATGTGTAAAAATCTCAAAAGAAAAAGAAAAAGAGAAGTGTGCACATGTCAGCCATAAATGACAAAAAAAAATGTATTGGCAAAAACAGCACAGCGTGTCTCAAACTCATAATACTTTTCTGAGATTTTCAATCACATTTGTGAATCCCCCACTGTCAGTTTATTGCAGATACAGCTTACACTGGCCTGTATCTCCAGTGGAAAGGTACGTCTATGAAGCAGTATTGAAATAACTATATGACAAAACCTTTAGGTCACAGTCCCAACTGGTGACACAACAAGACAGGCAACAGCCGAGCTTTTCCGCAGAACCATTTACAAGACAACCAGTCAGGATTGCAAAGTACTGATATCAGGTTAAAAGTAGAAATGACCTGCTTTCCCTTAACATCACCATGCTTCATTATCTTTTAAACTAACAGTGGACCATATTTGTTCAGACAGCATGTCTCACAGTTTTACAATGACCTACTTCTTCCAAACAGCAACAGGCTTCATTACCTTTCAAACTTAAACAGTCTGGTGACTTGTGTTCTGACTGCTCACCAATTTTTCTCTTCTTTTCCATTTCTTTTTTTTTTTTTAGCATGGTATTTTCTTATTTACAAGCTTTTAAACAGACAGTGTTTATGTAAAAAAAAGAACACACACCAAACCCTGACAATTTCAAATTACCCAGTCGACCAGACTGTTTTGCCCATAATTACAAAAGCCTTTTTTTTCTTGAACAGCTGAGAATTCTTGCTTGCAGATTTTTCCTTCCCACGCATGTACAGAAAATGTTTCCTCAACTTGCCAGTATGCAGTACTCTCCCTTTCTTTGAATTTCTTTTTCTTTCTGTGCAGCATGCTCACAAGGTAACAAACTTCCCAACTTGCATGACTATAGAACTCTTTTGCGTACATTTTTTTTTTTCATAAGAGGGTATAGACACATACTCTCATACTTTCCAAAACGGGTATTAACACACTCAAATACGTCCTTAAAGGTATGGATAGGTTACTAATTCCTTTGGAGCACCCACATGTTCCCATTTATTTCTGTAAATATCATCAAAACACATGCATATACTTCCATGAAGGGCATCCACTCACACTTGCATAATTCCCTAAAAGGTACTCACATGCACTTGCATACTTCCCAAAAGGGTATTCACAAATACTTGCATACTTCCATATAGAGTATCAGCACACACATGCTCCCTTAAAAGGTATTCAAATACACTTGCTTACTTCCCTAATGGGCATCCACAAAACACTTCCAGTTTTCTAAATGGTATCCACACACACTTGCATCCTTCTCTTGACACACAATATGATACTTAAATTCTGAATTGCTACAAAACATCTGTCCATAAACAACAAAAAATAAAGTAGAAATGTCTATGACAGCGCATGTGCTTTCTGATAAAGAAAAAAAAAAAGGACAATCTATATGACAAAACCTTTCTTTACTTGCAAACAAAACAACTGCTTCTCCTTTTCTTTAACAATAACCATCACAACTTTTACTAGATATAATAGCAATATGCATTTTCATCTGTATTGTGTAGACTTTGTAAAGTTTTATTCACTTGTTAAAACCAAAGATTTTTGCGAAACGAAAGTGTTTGACATAAAAAAAAAAAGCCACCCTGGAAATGAAAACTGATGTGGCGCATGACTACTATTTATCACACATAGAAATAAATGAAATAAAAACCTGATATTTTCAAAGGTCTGTTACTAAGCAATGCTGTTATGATTGTCTCAGATATGGCTTACCTTATCACACTTTGCCCTTCACATCACAATCACCCTCAGAAGAAAAAAGAAGCTTAACTGTTTAAGTCATCACCGACTCATTTTCAAATTTTGAACAGGCCACCACATGTCTTTCAATCTTTACATGACGTTTAGTCGCCTTTCTGTTAAGAAAAGATATAGGTTTGTTCTCGGTAAAAAATGGAAATCTATACATTTTCTATTGTTATTTAACAATATTTTACACCCATTTCACATATTTGAGAAAAAAAAAAAACTTGCCTTACTCATAAACCACATTTTGCCCTGTTCTTTGTCAAAATGCCATGTTACATGTAGCAGTACAACTGACATTGAAACTCCTACTACTGTTTCTGTTTATTTGTATTATTGCACTAGTTCTGAGCAAACAAAGAGTTTTCTTCAATCTACATAAGGAAAAAAAAAGACAAGAAGTGAATGCTTGTGTACATGTTTGTGAGTATTTGCATACATGCTGATGAATACAGGTCTGGGTGTGTACATACGTTGAGCATTTGCATGCATGCTGATATATTTCGTTAAAGCAAAAAAAAAAAAAAAAAGAAAAAAAAAAAGAAAAAAAAGGGGACTTGTGAAAATGTACTTGCTTAGTTTTGCTGAGAAATAAACTCATACCCTAACCATCTCCTCCCAAAATCTACCAAAGAGAGATCACAAGTTTACATTTCGCAGATATTTCCATGCAGATATCATTCAATGGGGAATAATATTAAGACTAAAATTGAAGTGTCAAAATCATACCATGGTTTCAGTTCGAAACAATTTTCATTTGAGTTGTGACGTCTCCACACCTGTGATCAAGGTAAGACATAACAGCCAACCTTTTCCCATTACATTAGCACAATGCACAAAAAAAGCAAGTGACCAAACAGAACATATACATATATATTAGCAAAAGCTTTAAAGACAAAAGCACCAGAAAAACAATGAATAACAATACAGAATGAAGGAAAAATCGTCAAAGGAAGGGCTGCATTTGGGAGTACAGGGTGGGGATGGTGGTAAAAATTCCTGGGGAAAAAAAAAGTTGTAAAATATGAGAATGGGGAATAATACAGGACAAACAGCATCAGATCTGAATACTACAAGCAGTTGCACAAAATGATGATCCTTTCTTACGAATACAGCAGACTCGCTTGGCCCTCCGTTCTTTTTCTAAACAAAAGCAGTATTCGTCCTAAGACTATCCTCAAAGCGTAACAAACTTTCACTCCATAAATGCACGCAAGTTAAGCCCTTTCAGTTTGGCCAACAAAAAAAAAAGAACAACCTCCTCTCCCTTCCCATGGGTGGTCCGCCTCCGATAGCTACAGCCCTTGGCAATTCCCTCAGAATTCCAGCCTGTACGTATAGCAACTGTCCTCATGGTCTTGTAACCTGACTGTGCAGCGACTGGCTGCAGGGGCAATGTCGATCTTGCTCTCCGCCAGTTTCTCTTTGTGAACAGCCATCCAGTGTTGGAGGATCTGAGTTTCGTAGGTAGGAATGACAGTGACTTCCTGGTCGTTGGCTTTGTCCCAGGATGCCTTGGCATCGATCAGCATCTCCAGAACCTTGGGATTGGGGTTGCGGGCACTCAGGACATAGTACCGGGCACGGACGCGCTTGAAGAATTCAGCATCTAGGTATGAGACCTCGCCATGATTAGGGATATAGGTCAGATCCATGTAGAATGGCGTAAATGGAGGCAAGGGAGGCATCTTGACCACGTCAGGAGAGACTCGTACTTTGGAAGCACTAGCTGGCTTACGTGTGCCAGTGGGGGCTGATGTTGTTCGTGATTTGGACTCCATCCGTGAAGTGTCTGCGCTTTTGCCACTGGCAGGGCGGGTCATACTCTTGGGATCCAGACTGGCTCTTTTAGGATCTGGTTTGGCACGAGCAGATTTAGGAGGCTCTGGTGTGCCGTTTGCCGTCTTACCAGAAGGTTTTGATGCAGAGGCTGGCCTTTTTTCTACCCCTGGCTTTCCTTTCATTGGAGAGGCACCAGGCTTTTTCCCCTCTGCTTTCTTAGTATCACCAGCACCACCTTTAGCAGGAGAAGCTTTACTGCTGGGCTCTGTAGGGGGTGGGGAAGGCAGTCCCATGGGGTGACCCCACTCAGCTAATGGATCAAATTCGGAGGGGTCTGCCTCACTGCCCTTGTCTGAATTTGCCATGTCTGGTTTTTCCCCAACACCTAATCCAAATCCATAGTTTGCCAAATCTTGTCCAGTGTGATCCTCACAGCTGCTGGTCTCTGGTCTCAGAACAGCTTTGTCATCAAACAAACTTTGATGTGGATCATTTACAGCTTCCTGCTGTACATCTGCCTCTTGCCCCTGTTCTGTTTCAAGCTCATCTTGAAGTGGTGCAGGAGCTGGCAAGCCAGTTGGTGGACCCCACTGGGCAAGCGGGTCAAACTCTGAAGAGTCTGCCCTCTGTTGGACATTATTCAACTCATCCTGTTCAAAAGGATCGATCTGTTTGTCTACCATCTGCTCAGCCCCAGAACCCATACCGAAGTTCTGAGCACCGAGGCCAATGAAAGGATTGAAGGGCTGCCCATCCCCAGTCCCTGCCTGCTGTCCTCCCATCAGATCTTCCATTGCAGTTTGCTTCTGCTGCTGAATGGCCAGGGCCTCATCAATGTCTTTATCATGATCAGGAGTTCCTCCATCAATGGAGTCTGTATCTTCTTGTCCACTGTCCACATCAGCCCCTGTCTCTGCCTTTGCATCCACCCGTTTCTCCACAGGGTTGGGCTCTCATCTCTCTCAAATGCTTCAGGAATGTAAGAGCTTTGGTCTTGATCTGCAAACCCTTGAGCCTTCTCTTCTGACTGACGAGTACCTGAGCCACATGTCATACGTATCTCCTCATCTTCAAGATTTCCATCATTTTCATAGGCATATGCATCTTTCTCATAATCTCCAGCTTCTGCACTCTCTTCATCTTCACCTTCATCATCATAGATTCCCATTTCTTCCATGCTTGCTTTGCTAATCTCAGCGGCCTGACCCATCTGACCCTGGGAATCTCTCTCAAAATCTTCTCTCTCTGCAGCTGCTTCTTCCTCTTCTTCTTCACGGATTCCACCCATCTGGAAACCGTTGTCACTGGTCATGCCATACTGGATGTTCTGTGAAATTTTGTCACTACTTTGTGATTCTAATGGGTCATCAGCAAAGTGTGGTTCTTCTAAGCCTGGACTTGTCTCTTTCTCCCCATGATCTGGGCTCTGCTCTTTATCAGGGCTGTATTCGTGGATATCATCTGAAACTACTGGACTTCGCTCTTTCAAGTTCTGCTCAGGCTCAGGTGAAACCGAGTGATTTTCAGCAGGCTCTGTCTCAGCAGCTGCTGTTGGAGGTTCAGCAACAGGAGAAGAATCTTTCATATCAGCAGTGTAGTCTGGTTCTATTTCTTTTTCAAACAGCTGGGACTGCACCATAGCAGATGGCTGACCAAGTGCGTCTTGAATCAGATCAGGCTCTGCATTACTTGGGGTTTCCACAGCTGCTGTGGGTTCAGGCAGAGACTGTGGCTGTGTTCCAAAACCTGCCTCATTCTCCCTGTCATCAAATCCATTGTCAACTCCCTCATCATCGTCATCATCATCATCATCATAGACTCCCATGTCACGGAGCTGCTGTTGTTCAGACAGGGCACTGACTGCTGGTTGGTGATGAGCAGCAGAATCCACACTGCTGTCACACTGGGCAGGCTGTGGCACAGCTTCAGGAACATCCACCAAGCGGTTATCTGCAGCCATCATGAGGTCTGCATTGGCCGGGGGTTGCTGCACTGCATCAGCGGCACTCAGACCCTGGTCAAGATGATTGGCTGCTGGGGAAAGTGGTGACGGCTGCTCTTGAGATACTGGTTCAGGTGCAAGAGGCTGGCTTGAAACTGGTGGTACAGCAGCTGCTTCAGGCACATGAGTGGGGGAATCAGCTGCTGGAGTCTTAGCTGGGGATGATGGTGTTTTGACTGGGGATGCCGTCTTCACTGAAGCCTTGGAGGGACTGGATGAAGTGGATGATTTAGATTTGTCTTCTTTCTCTTTCTCATCCAACTTGACTTTTTCCTTAGCACTGGATGCCCGCTTGTTGTTATTCTCTTTCTGTGATTTAGCAGTCTTGCTTGGTGCTGCTGCTGATACTTTGCTGGCTGGGGCTTTTGTTTCAAGACGCTTCGGAGGCTCTGGCCTAGCTGATCGAGATGCTTCAGGCTTAGCATTAGTTGCTGATCGACTGGGAGCAGCGGATGGTGGCTTCCGGGCTCCTGAAGCTGGACGTCCACTGGGTGCAGCGGAGGTCGGCTTCTTAGCTTTCTGCTGATCTTGAGCACAAAAGGTTGGATGCTTGAGGAATTCAAGATGCTTGACACGCTCCAGACCTTCAAGCAGCTTGTGCTGAGGAGCTGTGCCAGGAAAGAGGATGCGGGTCACATTCTCTGCAGGGCTTGCAGGGCGGACCACCAGGAGGGCACAGATGGAGGTACAATTGGGGATGGGGATACCATTGGCCTGACTGAAACTGGACACCTGCTTGTCCCACTGGGTCAGGAAGTCTTTCATCTCTTTAGCATCCCCTACTGGGTTCAGCACATACATGTCCAGCGATCCCTTGCCTACTTTGTGAAAAAGATTAATGGGCTCCAGGTTCCCTGAAGGAGGACGGGTCAATGGGTGCGGGGCATGGCCTAACTTGCGACTGAGCTCTAACAGACGACTTCCCTCAGCAGAAAGATTCATGACCAGGCCAGGGTTGCGTCCCCCTTCTTCAATGGCCTTGGTGCCATTAGCCTTGCCAGTGTTCATGAACATGTAGTCAATGTCAGGGTGGATGGCATCAATGGCCTTTCTCTCCAGTAAGGCCTTGATACCAAACACATTGTCCGGGCCCAAGTGGGTCAGCAGAAGAGCATCAATGCCATCCAGGTGCCGCACAAAGTCCCAGAAACAAGAGTGGCGACTGTAGCCACCATTGACCAGCATGTTGAAGCCCTTCATGCCAAAGAGAGCTGCATCCCCGTGATGGCCTGGGAAGATGTAGAGCACAGGGCGAGTGAAAGAGATGTTGCCGATGACATCAGAGGCCTGCAACATGGAGCCCAGTGGGATGGCACGAACCAAGTTGCCCACATAGGCAGTAAACTGCACCACCCCGTGAACATGCTCCAAATGAGGCTCAGGATTGACAGACACTTTCAGGAGCCGCTCCACATCAGAACCTTTCAGAGCAGAGGTCCAGTCGTTTGGTGATGGGGTGCACAGGGTCAGGGAGGCTCCTTCAATCTGCTTGAGGGCATTCTCCACATTTGCATCTTTGAACACCTGCAACAACCATCATGACATTAAAACTTCCTTCACATTTCTGTAACATGCCACTCAAAGTGACAACATCGGTTCATAAAAGCCTATAGGTAAGTGCATACGCACATATCTATCAAAATGATGGGCATACTTACCGTGATAGGGTTTACATATGTGAACACATTTGTGTGTGCTCAGTCTGCTGTGTGGATGGAAAATAATTGTATTCAATTTTGATTGAAAATTATTTGAAGTATTTCTATTTATGTAAAAACAAAGTGTATGCTGAGTTCAGACCAGACTGATATGATAAAACATGAATGAATTCAATCTTTCAACAATATTTTCATTTCACTAATGTATATTAAAAAAAAAAAAAAGGCAGCAGATGACACCTGCTTTGGTAACACCATGCTCTTGCAACAAGAAAAGAAAGGTCTTTGGAGTTCCAGTTAGGAACAGTACTACTGACTTCTCCTCCTCTCTCCAACTGACCTGATTGAAGGTACTGAAGGAAAACAGGTCATCTTGAACCACCCAGGCGGCAGTGCCTTGGAAAGCATAACCTGCGTAGATCACTAGTTTGGCCGCCGACAGCTGGGTCAGAATGGCCTTCAGAGACTCCTTCACCGTCTGGGCCTGTGGGTTGATCAGTAGTTCCACAGCAGACCTGTCTGAGCGGTGTCGAATAATGCGCTCCCCTGTGGTCACAGACACACCAGGAACACATCTGTAAATTCTTACATCTTTAAATGTAACCAAAAAGACAGAATGTACATCTAAGAATGTTATTCCTACCAATTCTGCTGACAAAATGCAAAGTACCTGGATGAGACATGAGACGCAGCCTTCTGTACTTGCCCTCTATGCTCATACACCTCTAAATACATAATCCAAACTTGGAGTGTTATCAGGTTGACAATCGCGTCAAGATTTTACAGATAGTTCAAAGAAATTCGTGAGACTTCAAATTTGTACCATGTTGGTTTCGTGCTAATTTTTCTTTGTGTTTATTAAGTTTTCAGCAGGGATTTCTGCTGCTATGCTAATCTCTGGTCCCACATGAGAATTTACCTTACAAATGGAAATAAGCTCTCTGGTTGTCTGTTCAGTTTCTTTTCGTCAGTACATTATCTTGCATGGCTGAATATTAATATTGCCAAAATTTTGCAAACCTCGTTGACCTTAGTGACCCCACATAGAAAACAATACAAAGAACACAGTCACTAAACTGGTCACTTATCTCTCTCACACTCAGTCATGTGTTTTATGTATCTGATTATTGCTCAGCACACTCAGAATAACAAAGCCAGAGAACAGAAATGAATAAAACACACTAATTAAAAAAAACAAAACAACAAACAAACAACACCCCCCCCTCCCCCTCCCCCCTGCATTTTAAACCTTCTATGGTGCACTGAGTGCAGAGTGTAACTTTCTGTACTCATACACACCACACTATGATTACTGGTAAAAGTACAGCCAACCATACAGGGCATGTCAATCTGTCAGTATGTCATAATCAAAACTCTGTTTTGAAAAAGAAAAAACTTGTTAAAGAGGAGCAAAAATATCACTGACATCTGCCTGGCAAATAAAACTAGGCTGAGCTATATTTATCAGTCATTCAACTTGACTTTATCACTTCAGATTACGAAAAAGGAAATGTTCAAATTCATTTTTGGGAAAACCAAATTATGAGGTCCACCTAGATTACCAAAAAAGTATAATTATGATTGATCAAAAACATGTCAGAGCCAGCCACCAAAGACAGAAGGCTCCGGTGGCAAAGGCCATGGCAGCAGAATAGAAACCTAGTGCACATCTCACTGCCTAGTAACCAGATTATAACAATTAAGCCAGCATGTTACAAACTGTAATATAGGATGAAAGAGTAAAGAACCAGAACAAAGACAGCAGAATCCAACACAGACAGACCCCCCCCCCCCCCCCCCCCCCACACACACACACACACGCACACACAAAGAGGACTGAAGTGCAAGAAAACAAAATCCTGAGTGTGGCAGAACAGGGGCAATTTCAAGCAAAAACATCCCAGAAGATAAACAAAATGAAATGCTGGAAGAGCTCCTGGCATCTCCACAGGGGCTTGCTCACTAGCATAACAATGTTTCGCATAAGATTTCTGAATAAAATTGGCAGAGAAATTATTCAATAACCAGTTAGAGTGATCAACAGCCTGGGATGGTGGACTGACAGAGTGACAACACCCAAGAGAATCCTCCACAATGGGATGCCCTGAACCATCTCTAGCCAAAGCTGAGTTATGTGGTCAAAAACTACAATACTAGGATCAAACATTCTAGTCCCTCACTTTAGAATCATGACCTCAAACATATTGCTCAGGTGTCTTAATCTTTCATTCCAAGCTGGGTTTTGATATACCATAGCAGGAGGCATGGACTAAACCCTGTTGAGTCCAGTCATTTTGATCTCGATAGCATTATTTTCATCATTCTCAAGTCACTGATCATGAATCCAATCCCCTATGTGCAATGCAGTCTTGTCTGCGAACCAGGGAGAATTCTCCTTCCCTACACTGTTTCCATGTAAGAACGACATACATGCAGATCTGTCCTCCTTGCCACTCCTGTACTGCATGTGTATAATGCAGCTCTGTGTTCATTTTGGTGGTCAAGATATACTCATGCCCTCATGATGAAGGACTTGCTCAATCTACAAATCTTCTGTGGAAGTGTGGTGTGTGCATGTCCCCAGGATCAAGCCTCTGAGTGTATGTGCACGCGCGTGTGTGTGTGCGTGGATGTGTGTGTGTACACTTGTTTGCAAGTGCAAATTTGCATTTGTCTCTGGGCGTATGTGTAACTGAGTTTAAGCATCCGCTCTGGCATCTATGCACTTGCACATGCATGTGTTGGTGTGCAGTTTGGTAGACATTTCATACTTGTATGAAGCCTTGGAGTCTGAACAGTGAATTCATTATACTTTACTTGTTTGCAATGCAGAGGAAGGGTAATGGTTAGTGGGTGGTGAAAGGGGAGGCAGAAGGTAAGCAGTGTATGGGGTTGTGGGGGAAGAAGTGGGAGGGTGGAAGTGGGGAGCAGGAAGGGACAGAGAGGAAGTGGGCAGTGCATGTGACAATGTTGGAAATACCTTTGATTTATTTCAAGCTCATTCTGAAGTTCATGTCAGCTTCACTTTATAAGTTTTGTAACAATTCTTGATGACTTATGAGTTGAATAACATGAATGCCTGTTAATAACATGAAAACCTGTCTTTAGCATATCAAATGTGTGTGTTGAAGTGACAAGTGGACTCAGAATAAACTGAGCAATGGGAGGGATGTGTGTGAGGGTAGATATTCACTGTGAAATGAAGCTGAAAACATGTGTGCATGCATTTGTAAATTTGGTTAAGATTGGTGTATTCAGGATTAACCAAAGGAGAGACCACAGCATTTGGACAAAGTGAGAAATTGAAAAAAAAAAAAAGCACACTAACATTAGCATCAATTGTAATATTTCATGAATAAAATCTTTATGCGTGCCTATGTTCCTGTACATTTTCACTCCCTAACTTGGCTGCAAACAAATTATACTTTGCATAAATAAAAGGGAAAATTCTTGAATTGTAGAAGGAAAAATCTTTAAAACAGAAATGCTTTTTACTGTGACAGCAAAAGTTAAGGTACATACATATATTCAAAACCAACCACCCAATGCTGTCTTCCATCTGGTGGCCACTTATGGCCTGGTCTTTAAGGGGCTTAACTGGACACCTTCAAGTGCATCTCTTCTGCATATTTCCCAGCAGGATCATGGGGGAAAAGCACAGCACATTCTTACTAACGTCAATATTTCATCTACAGACCTCCAGCTGAGAGTCAAATACTCCAAGAATAATCAGTCTAAATCACTCAAGCAGTTTAAACGGATAGGTGCAGGCAAAAGAGAGAGAGAGAGAGAGAGAGAGAGAGAGAGAGAGAGAGAGAGAGAGAAACAACAAAAACCTCAGCCGGCTACTGCTGTGGCATATTAATAATGGATCAGGAACTGTGGTGTCAGCAACTCTCAAAGACCTGAACTGTCTATAATAGGCAAACAGCAGGAGGAAGTGGTCATGACCACTTGAACATGCTGTCCCTAATTGTGTTGCACTGTTCAGTCAGGTTCACAGCCTGGAATGCTTTCATACTGTGGTTGTGATCTCTTCCTGTCTGGCACCCTTCATATTTCTGATGAAGCTGACCAGTGTGTTCAGAATGGTTTAAAAAAAAGGTCAGGTGAGTCATGAAATTACAACTGGACCATGACCATAAAGGTCAATAACATGTACAATGAAGTTGGAAATGGAAGAGAAAGTGAGCCCATGAATGAGGCGGTGAAGAAAACTGACAAATAACAGAGAAAAAAAAAAAAAAAAAAGCCAAAATACAAATACACACTAAAACACTGTTTCAGTTTTCTTACATAACTGTCAAGGCAGCATATTAGTGAGACTGAGCAATAGTTCAGGCATACATTAATAAAAGTATTAAAATCATAAATAATCAAACACGAGCATGCACAATAATACAAAATACAATGAGTACGACACTGAACATTAAAACTCACAAGCATTAATACATGGATTTCAGGGAACAGAAATGGTGCAGCCGAGAGCTTACAAGTTAGGTTATACAGGTTATCTGACTGTCCTATGACATGTGGACGTCCATGAATCTGGGAAATGGCTTTGGGACACACCAAACAATCTATTTGCAATGGAAGGTTTCTTTGTGGATCTAACTTTTGTCATGAAAATCCCCACACATCAGCTCAAGGTGAGCTTTGTCCTCAATAGTAAGCATTCGATACCAAAACTACAAAAGTATCTGATAACCACAGAGATCATAAAACATGTGCTGGATCTACAGAGGAAACAAAACATATATAATGGCGATTCCTTTAAGAATACAACGTGCTTGTTTTCAGTCTGCTTCTGATCTGGTTGAACTGCCATATACTCTATTTACATTTACCTGCAATAACGTTCCAAGAATAATAAACTTGTTATCTAAATGGCGATAGAGGCCACAGTGAATCACAATATGCTTTAGACTTCGCCCATGAGCAGTGATAATTGTTTCACAAAAATGAATTGGAGAAGCAACACAACACTGAATCAAATTTTATGCTTAGATTCCAGTGATTGGGCCTAGGTTGTACGAATGGAATTTTCCTGACATATATGCCGCTTGCCTACAGTCCTGGAATAGCTGTATTTTTTAAACTGAAAACGTGAAAATCGATGACCATCCCAGACATTACCTTGCATTCATGTGTTACAGGGAGATTTTTTTTTTTTTTCCAACCTGAAGACAAATGGGTGCACCTTTTTTTTTCAAAGGTGGACCTACCTAATCGCAGGTTGGAAGTGTTACCTGAAACACTGGGTGTATAGGCCTAAGTTCATTATAGAATATGGAAGGGACTAAACTGAGCGATGAGAAGATGACTAACTGTAGCAAACAAATTGGAATGTGTATAACCGATTAAAAAGATGGCAAATTCCACATGAAAAAAAAACAAAAACAAAAAACAAAGCCCAAAGTCAAAAGCTGCCAGAGTTTCTGGAAATAATACAATAATGATGGCCATGTTTACGACAAGGACAAAAAGGGGAAAACTTCACTTGCACATGATTTGTAAGTGCCCATATGGCAACATCCTATTATAGAAGCCCTGGTCAGTATTGATCTCACTGATTCATGCACTCATTAAGAGAAACATTTCCGTCAATTAGAGCGCCAGTCCACTCGACAGAGAGGGGTGCTTCTAAATATTCTCCATCAGTTACGGGGACTGTAATGATGTGAGTCTGCAAACATGCATGCATTACACATGTATCTGCATAGCTTCACATTTGTAAGAACACAGTGTGTGTCTGAAAACATTTCGATGAAAACATTTTGAAATCAGCTTGTCTGCAGACAGCACTACATCATGACAAAGTGATTTCAAATGTTCACTTCAGCTGCCTGTTTTCAGTTGGCCTGCATTACACAATGAAATGAAAACATGTGAGGTCGAAAAAAAAAAAAAATTGAATTTACCACTGACCATTCACATTTCCAAGTACCATGTGGTCATTTAAAGAATTGTTTCATTTACTCTCTGAATTTTTTTTTCCTTTTTTTTTTTTTTTTGGTGCTCAAAAGTGTGCATGGATGTTACATAATTTATTTCCCAGAAATTTCATACGGAAAGGGAAGTAACTTACAGCAAGATTTTCTTTCTTTTTTGTTGTCTGGAACTTCAAAATCCTGAAAGAAATAATTTTTCTTCCACTCTATTTGTACAAACCTATCTTTCAGTGTAAAAATAATACCCCAGAAATTTCAACACTCCAGCACTATGAACAAAAGTTTGCTACTGTGCCACTGTCCCATTTTGGTGTGTGCCATTTTGAGAGCACACTTCCATGAAAAAAAAAACCCACAACATAGTATGCAAATGGTTTTTTCCCCCCACAAAACACATGGATCATAGATCATGTCCAAAAAACACATGGTTTTGTATGAGCAAGCTGATAAACCACTGAATACAATTATCAGTTAATATTTCTTCTGTTAACCAGTATCATGGACCCCTTCATTTATACTTACTTTAAAACAAAGTGCACAGAAAAGTTACAACATTCTGTAATTCTTCATGCTAAGTTTACTAACCCCAAATTCTGACCTTTGCATAATCTTTTTCTGTCATCATTTGTCCCCTAGCTACACAGCACCAGTTTCTAGGATAGAAACTGTGACTTGAAAACTTGTTACAATTTCATGACCTCAAACACTCATACTGGTTGCTTTGAAAGGGTCCCCTCCCCCATACACTTCCCCTTCAATTTCATTCATGCGCCATTACCAAACCTGCAAATGCAACTGAAATGTGTTACATTAGTTAATAAACATACCAACTGCCAAGACTGCACACAAGGAATGTTCTGAGACGATCAACACAGCCTTGGGGGGGGGGGGGGGGGGGGGGGGGGGGGGGGGGGGGAGAAAAAAGATTGGGGGTGGAAAAGGAGGGGGGGGGGATATTGGAAAAAAAGATTTTACTCAAAACTGAACACATCAACAATTACACTCTGCAAGACATTCACTATTTAATAATTCATGAACACAGCATGGGAATAAGAGCACTTACTGTTAATATTGTTTCTATGTCTTTATTATCATTTGAATTTACATTATATTTGTGTTGAAAAGCTCCTCTAGTGAACACACTGAAATTCGAAGAAGTCTCATTCTCTCAAACCAACTCCTTTCTCCGCCCTGTCTGTTCTCTCTGCACGCCTTTTCCATGCTTTACAATCCATGCACATGCTTCCACACACACAAACACCACTTGCTGGGAACACAATGTTTATAATCAACAACAACATCAAACACCACCTGGTGTGAAGTAACGCTGTCATCTGCATGCACAACCAAAAACACTGAGCGCCCTCTGGGGGCATCACCTGGCAGGAACACAGTGGGACTAAAGCAAACAACGAGTTAACTGCCCTAGACTCCGCACTTAAGCAAACTGAGATGTAACAACAATCAAAACAGATGACATGACAGATGATACATGGAATTCAACTGTGGCAGGTCTAAAAAATGAATGAGAGGCAGAAAATGGCAAATGAACGGAAAATGAAAAGAAAATTAAGCTGAATACTTCTGTTTCATACTGATTTGCAAACAATAGAAAGCATCTTTACGGAAAATAAACTCCACTCACCTGATTTCTTATCTGTGCAACGATTTGAAAATATTCATGAGATTATTCTAATGGAAAAGTGATGTCATGTTGTGATGACAAGTGCATAGCTTACTATTTTTTCCCCATTTAAAGTGCAATCAGTGAATTAAAAAAAAAAAGGAATGAATTATTCATGGTATGTGACAAGCAAAGAAAGTATTTTCCTGTTTTTGACATGAAAACTGCAGTAAATAAACAATAATTCTGGTTATTGTTTGTCTAAGGAATAAAATCTGATGATTTCTTATGATAACAAGCAGCACTGCTTTCTATTTTACTTCGTATATTTCAAAATAATTTGTAGTGCATAATACTTCTTATATTCCAAAATAATTTGCAGTGTATATTACTCATGACATCCCTGAGTAGTAGTATTTGAGGATGAACAAATGGTATATATGACTCACATTTGTCATAGATTCAAATGCATTATTATGAACACAACTGATTTCAGACAAGGCACTGACAGGGTAAATAAGATACATTCTCGGCATGTGTAGTGAATTAGGGGTGGGGGTGAGGGGGGAAGGGGGATAGTGGGGGAAAGGAGGGTGAAGAGCAAGAAAGCAAACAAAAAAGGAGACAGAGAAGTGTGTGTGTGTGCGTGTGTGTGGTTGCGCGCGCGCATGAGCACATGCCTGTGTGTGTGTGTGTGTGTGTTTGCGCGCGCGCATGAGCACATGCCTCTGTGTGTGTGTGTGTGTGTGTGTGTGTGTGTGTGTGTGTGTGTGTGTGAGTGAGTGAGTGAGAGAGAGTGTGTGTGTGTGTGTGTGTGTGTGTGTGTGTGTGTGTGTGTGTGTGTGTGTGTGTGTGTGTGTGTGTGCGCGTGCGTGCGTGCGCGTTGTGTGTGGGTGCGTGTGGTGTGCGTGCGTGCGTGCATGCATGTGTGTGTGTGTGTACATGTGCTGTGTGAGTGTGTGTGCGCGTAAGAGAGAGAGAGAGAGAGGAGAGAGAGAGAGAGAGAGAGAGAGAGAGAGAGAGAGAGAGAGAGAGAGAGAGTTCAAATCTCTGAATTTTAGTTTTCTTTGGAATACTTTCCACTTTGTGAAATCCTCTTTATTTTGGAATATGCTGCTCAGTTTGGGATTACTGCTTTTGAAGTTTATCTGAGACAAAAAATCTTTCATGAAACGAAATCCTCTTCATTTTGGGATATACTGCTTATTTTGAGATATACTGCTCTTGAAGTTTTTCCCGAGACAAAAGAAAATTTTGTTCATGAACAAATTACAAGCATACAAACCATAACTGACTAGGTATACTTCCTTCTTCTCAAATGTCATAGATCATCCAGAGAGGAGAAGAAAAAAAGGGACATCTATTTTGTTTGAATGAATACAAGTAAGGACTGACCTAAAAGTAAGATATATACGCTACAGATTCACACAATACACAACCTGTAAACCTAATTACTTTCATATTCCTGTCTGCTAATTACATTATCAAAAGAAATGGAAGAGAAAAATAAATGAAGAAAAGTCAAATTAATGAAGGGGGAAAAAAAATCCGGACAAGTCCAATAAATGACTAACACACAAGACATGGTGACTAGATAAGGCTCTGTGGCTAATGGTAATAAAACTACTCTAGGGACACTTTGAAGGAAAGACAGATAAAAAGGTACGGGGGGGGGGGGGGGGGGGGGGGGGGGGGGTGTAAATATAAAAGATGATAAAGATTCAAATACAAATTATATCTAAAATGTCTCAGCCACTGTTAACAGTCAGCCAGCCATTAGAATGAAGGCGACATTTCTAACACAGTGAAAAAAAAATCTGAATTCCATTTGCAGAGGTGACCGCCGGAAGGTATCATGTCATACTGACCATTGGGGCCCTCCTCTCCAAGGTCAGCACGGTTGGCAATCTGGGCCAGTTCATCGTTGATGTCCACACCTGTGGCTGCGCTGTCCCAGCTCTTGAATCCTGCAAGCAGAGAACATTCCACCTCATTTACCAGGTAGTGGTAATCTTTCAGGATAGTAGAATCCATAGTGAGAAAGCGAACAAGAGGAAGGAGGATAACTGGAGAATATTGTTGAGTGGGAAGAAGCGTGACCAACAGAAAAAAGAAACAACCAGGCTGCAATAGAGAGAGAGAGAGAGAGAGAGAGAGAGAGAGAGAGAGAGAGAGAGAGAGAGAAGAGAGAGAGACCAACACTCTATTTACTCCAATACAATTGTTAAAATGACACACACACGCACATGTATACATACACATTTTGCACACATCTTTCATAAAATAACATCTTATCTAAATACTGGCTGCTCTTTCCTTGTGATGTTATTGTGCAAAGTTTGTTGCTCTGCACCTCAACACCGTCTTCCTATGAATCACAAAAGCTATGTTTCATCCCACTTACTTCATGTTATTTATAGCCCAGCCAAACTCAACGAGCCATATATCAGGGCTGTTATTTTGTCAAAGTCAATTCCTTACTGAGTTGTTGAAAGAAAACAAACAAAAAGAACAGAACAGAAAAGAAAAACACACAAACATGTGTGCGCATGCACACAAATGATGCACACACACACACACACACACACACACACACACACACACACACACACACACACACACACCTCAGTTTGTAAACCAAGCAAGAATCATTTTAAAATCTTTCTTCCAGGAATTGTTAGACATCAGCAGAAGAAAAATATTTCACTCTTTTAAGAACTGAAAAATCACATCAGGTGGAATAATCCCTGAACAAGGTTTTCATGGAGTCTGCTGTGAAGTGTTTATGTCTGAAATCAAAATTTGAACACCCTGACCCCACAAGAGCATGGTGAACAGCGAAAGGTTATCACATGGAATGCACCATGAGTTTCACCTTTTGAAAGGTATGAGTGGGTATAAAATCTGTGGCCTGTGTATAATATGCACAAATTTCTTCTCTTTTTTTTGTGCCACTAGTGGCAGATGGCAAAGCCTCTTTACCCTTTGGGCGGATCTGAAAGAGCTTGCTGTCTGTGAGTTCCAGTCCTCTTGCCAGAATTCTGTGACATGACACATGGTTTCACATTTGTGTGACGTACCAGAAACTCTGTACAGCTTTTTGAGGAACTCATGGCAAGGTGATCAGCCATGTTATTGCTTCAAATGGCAACATAACTTGGAACCCAAGCAAAAACTATGTTGTAACCATCAGATTTCAGAGAACTGTACAGTTAAAAAAAAACACCCACCGTATTTGTTGATGGTAAGAGTTTACAGCAGCAATGGCTTCTAACGCAGAAAGGGAATCTGAGAGAATGAGGAAGTTTTTATGTTTTGATTCTGAGATGGTCTGAAGTGCCAGAACAAATGCTGTGAGCTCAGCAGTGTAGATGGAGCTGTGCGAGAGAATGTGTTTAGAACATTTCTGTCACTAGTGTCAGGGAGTTGTTGAGAAATAAGCAACAGAAACAATACCCTTTTCAGATTTAGAACCATCAGTAAATATTTTCAAAAGGAAGGAACTGTTCATAAAAATGCCTTGAATGCCTGAACTGAAGTCTTTGAGATGAGGCAAGATTAAAAAAAGGATCCCCAGAGTGTAGCAAGACCACAGTGGGTTTTCTGGAAATTTGGACAAATCACATGACTCCAAGGTCTATGTCTGCACTGTTAAGATGTAGAATATGAATTCCAATGGGTGGAACTGAACTGGGGTTCTCACAATAACAACAACAAACATAGTTATAAGCAGGATTTGGGGGTTCAGAGAAGAGTTTCCATTAACAGTTCAGGGAGAGTTTTTGGAGAGGCTGGCTCCCCATCCTCTGCATACAGAGTACACAGTAGTGGTACACAGAATGTCCTCAGACAGAGCCAAAGCCCTTGATGATGTATGGGCTCCCGAGTTTTGTGGTAAAAATGTCTTGCAGAATCACAGGCACCACAGCCGTTGTCTGATTTGGAGTGGTCAGAACCCTGTAAAGATGGAGAAAATGTTGCTTGTCCACAATGGACTGGAAAAACACATGCACTTTTAGGAAGAAAAAAAGTCTGATCATGTGACAGTTGTGAACATGTTAGTAGTATTCGTAAAGACCAGCGAATGAGAAGAATAATTACTTAGGACTGATGCATGACTCAAACTACTGGACAGGGGGTTTTGTGGATAAAGCAGTTATCTTCCAAGTTGACAGAAGAGATGAAGGGAGGGGGAGGAGAGAGTAAGAAGGCTTTTTGGTTTTGGAGAAATATGTTGTAAAAATGACAACTATACTGAGCTGAGAATCTGTCTGTTCTACTCCAGTTTCCTCCTCTAAGGTTTCAGCTGTAATTGTTCAGAGCTTAGCTTTTGGCAATGGGCCATATTTGGCCTCTCACCATGGAGGAAAAAAAAAGGATCACTATTGGTAAATTCTTTAAAGTGCCTACATCCTCTATCCTAAAAAAAGAAAACAAAAGTGGAAGAAATAAAGTCTGAAACGTGGTTCAGAAAAACATAAGACCTGTCTTTTCTGATCGATACTTCCCAATTCACTGAAGCACATCCTGTTTCCCGCCAGTGTATTGATTGGGGCAGCAGCTGTTGCACTGGGAACAGCAGCATCCACATTCTTGGCATACCACACAGGTAAATGAAATGCTTACTGCAGATAGTTGGATGATGACTATTTGGTGGCGGCAAGATCGACGGATAAAACCCTGTCCTCTCCCCTGGTAGTCTCACAGACAATGTTTCTGTTTGTTTTCATCATTTTTTTTTTTTTTTTTTTTGGGGGGGGGGGGGGGGGGGTCAATATAATTACTTCCTTCGTAAGCAAGTTCATTTTGTTTCCTTTTGAAGTAGGCAGCATTTTAATGAAAACAATCACTATTTAATGTTCTACACCAATTCAACATTTTGAGGTTGACCAGTTTGATGAAAGGCAAACAATTAATTTGTCCAGTCCTAACATTTTTTCTCTAACATTCCAAATACATTCACACTGATAGATGATATTTAAGGACAGTAGGAATGTGTGCATGTTGATGGATCACCTTTTTTTTTTTTTTTTAAAAAAAAACCCCCCCCAAAAAGGGCCCTTTTAAACCTTTAAAAAAAAAAATTTAAAAACAATTTTTTTAAAAAAAAAAATTTTTTTTCCCTTTTTTTTAAAAAAAAAAAGGGTTCCCCCCCCCCCTTTAAAAAAAAAAAAAAAAAATTTTTTTTTTTTTAAAAAAAAAATTTTAAATTTTAAATTTCCTTTTTTTTATAATTAAAAACCCCCCCAAAAAAAAACCCCCCCCCCAAAAAAACCTTAAAAAATTTAATTAAGGCAAAATTTTTTTTTAAAAAAAAAACCAAAAAAATTTTAAAAATTTCCCCTGGGAAAATTTTTAAATTTGGGGGGTTTTTTTTTTTTGGGGGGGCCCCCGGGGGGTTTTTTTTCCCCCCCCCCCCCTTTTTTTTTTAAAAAAAAAAAACCCCCCCCCCCCCCCCCTTTGGGAAAAAACCCGGGGTTTTTTTTTTCCCCCCCCACCCAAAAAAAGGGGTTTTTGGGGGGGGGGGGGGGGGCCCCCCCCCCCCCCCCCCCCCCCCCCCCCCCCCCCCCCCCCCCCCCCCCCCCCCCCCCCCCCCCCCCCCCCCCCCCCCCCCCCGCCCCCCCCCCCCCCCCCCCCCCCCCCCCCAAAACCCCGGGGGGGGTTTTTGGGGGGGTTTTTTTTTTTTTTTTAAAAAAAAAAAAAAAAAAAATTTTTTAAGTTTGGGGCAATTTTTTTTTCCCCCCCCCCCTTTTTTGGGGGGGAAAAATTTTCCCCCCAAACCCCCCCTTTTTCCCCCCCCCCCCCCCCCCCAATTAAACCCGAAAAAATTTCCTTTCCTTTTTTGGGTAACAAAATTTTTTTTTTAAAAAAAAAAACCCCTTTTTAATTTTTTCCAAAATTAAAAAAAAGGGGGGGGGTTTTTTTTTCCCCCTTTAAAATTAAAAGGGGTTTTTTTTTTTTTTTTTTTGTTTTCCTTTTGGGGAAAATGGAAATTTTTTTTTAAAAAACCCCCAAAAAAAAAAAAAATTTTTAAAATTTTTTTTTTTTTTTCCCCCCCAAAAATTTTTTCCCCCCCCCCCCAAAAAAAAAAAAAAGGGGGGTTTATTTAAAAAAAAAAAAAAAAAAAAAAAAAAGGGGGGTTGGGGGGGGGTTTTTTTTTGTTTTTTTAAAGGGGGAAAAATTTTCCCCCAAAAAAAAAAAAACAAAAAATTTTAAAAAAAAAAATTTTTTTTTTTTTTTAAAAAAAATTTTTAGAAAAAAAGGGGGGTTTTTTTTTTCCCCCCCTTTTTAAAAAAATTAAAAAAAAAAAAAACCCCCAAAAAAAAAAAAAAAGGGGGAAAAAAATTTTTCCCCCCCCCCCAAAAAAAAAAGGGGGGTTTAAAAGAAAATTTTTTTAAAAATTTTTTTCCCCCAAAAAAAAATTCCCCCACCCAAAAGGGGAAAAAAAAAAAAATTAAAAAACCCCTTTAATTTTTGCCCTTTCCCCAAAAATTTAAACTTTTAAAAACCCCAAAAAAAACCCCCCCAAAAAAAAAAAAACCCCGGGGGAAAATTTTTGGGGAAAAAACCCCCCCAAAAGGGGAAAAATTTTTTGGAATTTTTTCCCCCGGGGGTTTTAAAAACCCCCAAAAACCCCCCCCTTTTTAAAAAACAAAAACCCCCCCCCCCCCCAAAAAACCCCGGCCCCGGGGGCCCCTTTTAAAATTTTGCAGGGGTTTTAAAAATTTTCCCCCCAAAAATTAAAAAAGGGGGGGGGCCCCCCCCCCCTTTAAAAAAAAAATTTCCCCTTTTTTAATTAAAACCCCAAAAAAAAAAAACCCCCCCCAAAACCCCCCCCCCCTTTAAAAAAAAACCGGGGTTTAAATTTAAAAAATTTTTTCCCCCCCTTTTTTTTTTTTTTTTTTTTCATTTTTAAAAACCCCCCCCCCCCCGGGAAACCCCCAAAAAAAAGGCCCCCCAAAAAAAAAAAAAAAAGAAAAATTAAAAAAAAAAATTTGGGGTTTTAAAACCCCCCCCGGGAAAATTTTAAAAAAAAAAAAAAAATTTTAAAATTTTTTAATTTTTTTTTTGGGGGGGTTTTTTGAAAATTTTTTTTTTTTAAAAAAAAAAAAGGAAAAAAGGGGGAAAAAAAATTTTAAAAAAAAAAATTTTAAAAAATTTTTTTGGGGGAAAAAAGGGTTTTTTTTTCCCCCCCCCAAAAAAAAAAATAATAAAAAAAACCCCTTTTTTTAAAAAAAAAAAAAACCCCCCAAAAACCCTTTAAAAAAAACCCCCCCCCAAAATTTTAAAAAAAAAAAAAAAAAAAAAAAAAAAAAAAAAAAAAAACCCCCCCAAAAAAAATTTTTTTCCCCCCCGGGGCCCCAAAACCCTTTTTTAAAAAAAAAAAACCCCCCCCAAAAAGGGGTTTTTTTTTTCCTTGGCCCCCCCCCCCCCCCCCCCCCCCCCCCCTTTTAAAAAAAAAACCCCCCCCCCCTTCCCCCCCCAAAAAAAAAATTTTTTTTAAAATTTTTTGGAAAATTTAAAAAATTTTTTTTAAAAAAAAATTTTAAAAATTTTTTTTTTAAAAGGTTTTTAAAAAATTTTTCACCACCTGTCCCTTCCATTAAAGGGAAAAAATAAATTGAACAACATACTTTATATGAATACTACTTTCAGACAAAACAACATTTCTCCAAACAACAGCAACAAAATTCAAAAGGCCCTTTTGGGGGCTTGCTAACAGTCAGCGAAAGTTTCTTTTTTTCTTCCCTAATTCTTTTTTTCCTCCCTTTTTTGCCCCCCCCCCCCCCCCAAAGGGTAAGACACCAAAAAAGCCACCCAAAAGATCTTAAGAAATGGAAGAAAACAATCAAAAAATGGAACAATGGTTGGGCATCAAAAACCCTCCAAGTCCAGCTGAAGACTCCTTCATTGCAAAATCAGTTTCCCGGGAACACTTTTCCTTTTATTTTTAAACTGACGTTCCCCCCAGTGAAGACCCCTTTCATTGCAAAAATCAGTTTCCGGAACACTTTTCTTTTATGTTAACGGGCGTTTTCCCAGGAAGCCCCTTCTTGCAAAAATAGATTTCCAGGAAACACTTTTCTCTTGTGTTAACTGGCTTTCCTCCCAGTAAAGACCCCTTTCATTGAAAAAATTTAGATTTCCGGGAACCTTTTCTTTAGTGTTAAGGGCTTTCCTCCCTGTAAAGACTCCCCCTCTTCAAGGACTCTTTTCAAAAACATATTTCTTTTGACTGTATGGGTTTCTCCCCCCCTCCGCTATAGAAAGGCAGAATGAAAGAAAAAAAAAAAAAGGATTCCACCTCTTCAAAGGATGGTTTCTCCCTCTCTTTTTCAGAGACCATTTTCCGGCTTTTTCTTTAACTTAAAACATGCACCTCCCTCTCTTCACAGACTGGTTTTTCTGAAACTTTTCTCCTTGGCTCCAACCCCCCCCCCCCCCCCCCCCCCCCCCCCCCCCCCCGACTGGTTTTCCTGGAATATTTTCCCCTTGGCTCCCACTCTTCAAAGACATCTTTTAACAGACTATTTTCATCCTTGGCTCTCCCAAAAGACTCCTCTCCAAAGAATGATTTTCCTGAAATACTTTTCTCCTTGGCTCCCCTAAAACACCACCTCTCCAAAGACTGATTTGGCCATAACCTTTTCTCTGTCCTAAACGGTTTCCCTCCCAGTGAAGTCTCCCTCATCAACAGACCCAGTCCTGAAGGCTGTCTTGCGTTGGTTACTGAGAAAGTGTTCGGTGTTCACTGTCTGCATCATGGGTGGCCTTTGGCATGCAGGGTAATGTTCAGCCAGGAACAGGTCAGTGACCTGATCTGTTAGTGTTACTGTAACTGATGCAGCCATCATCTAGCCTGCTCTGTTACACCCTGTTAGGCTTGCACAGTTGGAAGGACACACACACACACATACAAAGACAGACAGTGTAATCACATGAGATGTATGAGTATGTGTCTGTCCCCTAAGTAAAACAGAGATGTCTATACAAATGAGATGTATGTGGTACAAATAGGCACAAGAACAAAAAGTGGAGGCAGTCAATTTTTTCCTTCACTACACCATAGGAGGTTATAGAAAGTTGCACACTGTGTGTGTGTGTATGCGCAAGTGTGCAAGGTGTACATGTCAGGTATGTACATGTAAGCATGCCTGCATGTGTGCAGAATCATTGGTGCAATGCTATGTGTGCGCGCGCGCGCCGTGTGTGTGTGTGTGTGTGTGTGTGTGTGTGTGTGTGTGTGTGTGTGTGTGTGTGTGTGTGATCTGCATGTGCACTGTATCACTGGCGCAATACTGTGTGTGTGTGCGTGGTGTGTGTGTGTGTGTGTGTGTGTGTGTGTGTGTGTGTGTGTGTGTGTGTGTGTGTGATCTGCATGTGCACTGTATCACTGGCGCAATACTGTGTGTTGTGTGGTGTGTAGAGTGGCGTGCGTGCGTGGTGCGCGCGCGAGTGTGCATGCGTGTGTGCTGAGTATGCGTGTACAGAACATGAATCACTTGCTAGGCAGAATTTCAAATGCATCAGACTGACAGATGGCCCACCTGGCTATACACATTTCTCTCTCCATTTGTCCTATGCACATCACCTCATAAATAGCATGACTCATGCAATATACACTGTCCCTCCCCTCTGTTCACAGACAAATGTCTTGCAAACCCAAGAGTGACAAACCCCAGTTCTATCACTTCCTATAGAAGTCTTTCTAAAAGTGTACATGAATGGACAGAGAGAGAGAGAGAGGAGGAGGAGGGAGGGGAGGGAGGGGGAGACAGAGAGAGAGAGAGAGAGAGAGAGAGGGGAGAGAGGAGAGAGAGAGAGAGAGAGAGAGAAGGATGGTAATGGAGAGAAAGAGACTGGGGGGGGGGGGGGGAGATAGAGAGTGTGTGTGTAAATGTGTGTGTGTGTGTGTGCGCGCATGCATATGTGCATGTATATGTGTGCACGCTAGTAAGCATGCCTGAAGATCAGCCTTTTACGAACCATTAACACCACCGCCAAAACAAAATCAACACCAACTACAATGACAACAAAAAATGAAGGTCTCTAACAGATGTAAGTGATGTTTCAAAGTGATGTTGCATTTTTCTGTTACTTAAAAAAAAGATTCTTAACCAAGCAGCACCACATTTCTCCTTATCTCTCTCTTCCCAAATAAAATCCAGCACTTATCCTGAAATCAGAAATGACCCCCAGCATATATAAACACATCTGTCACATTATTATTAGAGTCATTCACTGTCACAGAGAAGAGAGAGAGAGAGAGAGAGAGGAGAGAGAGAGAGAGAGAGGTGGTATCTGTGTGCACGTGCATGTGTCGTGTGTGTGTGTGTGTGTGTGTGTGTGTGTTGTGTGTTGTGTGTGTGTGTCCGTCTGTGTGAGTGTGTGCGAGTATGTGTGAGTGTGTATGTGTGTGTGTGTGTGTGTATACAGGAATGAAGAGGGCCTGACAACGTTAGCTTCACACAATAGAAGCTGCCTGCCACAGGCGGTTTGCTGATTTATCGTGACCGGGTCGAGGATGGAGGGTGGGGGCGTGGAAGAGAGAGAAACAGGAAGAGCGGTGCGGGTTGGGGGTTGGGTGGGAGGTGGGATGGGAAGACGTGGCTGATGGTGGGAAGAATGGTGGGACCAGACAGAAAACCAAGAATACGATTAGATATGGACGAGAATGGAAATAGTGTGTGTGTGTGTGTGTGTGTGTGTGTGTGTGTGTTGTGTGTGTGTGTGTCTGTTTAGGGTTTGGCCCCCCATTCCCTGCCAATACCGTATGCGCGACAACTCCATTGTGTATTGGTGAGTCATCACTTACTGTTCAGGGCCTGACCGGACGAAAGCAGCTTGCACTTACCCCTCGTAAAATGCTCTTCTCACAATCAACTGCTGTTAATTAATTACCGTGCGCTGCACACCATGGCCCGCGCTCGATTTTTCTTTAGCGCACAGGCAACATACACGGGCGAAAATACGCGCGTGCGCTTTTCACACACACACACACACACACACACACACACACACACACACACACACAGAGGGTACTTTTCAAGTATGCTTGTTAACATCGTCGTTAGTAACAATATCCTTCAATTATATTACCTATGTTTTACTCCACGTCCTGACAGGAGTTGGTTGGTTGTTGCTATTTTCGTCCTCCCCTTTCTCTCTCTCTCTCTCCTCCCCCCCCCCCTTTTTTTTTTTTTTTTTTTTTTTTAGAAAATGAAAAGACAAGGCTGCTGCAAAGATGGTGGATTGCTAGCCGAGACAGCTGTACAATTTTTTTTTTCATCTCCCCATTCTAACCACTGTAGCACAGACCTACGGTCTAAATGTCAACAACAACAACGAAAGTGAACAAACGATGTCAAGATAGCAATGCCCCAGACTGCATTAAAACAGTCAATGGCGTTTACGAGTTCCAGGTCGCATTTGGAAAATTAAAGAACGTGCACGTCGTTTGCTGACATTACTCATCACGGAGATTAACTCTCCTCCTCTACCTGCAACCCTCAAAGTTCGATTTCTTCTTGCAAGTCCAACTTCTGGCAAAACGGTGAAACCTCCACATGTGGCAAAGGTTAACGACCAGGTCAGCAGCTGTGTCTACAAAACACGCCTGCATAATTTCCCAAGGGCTCAGAAGGAAATACCTCTCTGCCCTGTTCCGCATTAGTGTTTAGTCTACACGGCAACATAGCGTCATCAACGCAACCGCCACGGAAGTCTTACCCAAGAGGGAGACGTCAAACTCTTGTGACATGCATTCCTGATTCTGGAAAAAGTCACTCTCGCGGGGAGTACACCTGTCCTGAACATCTTCCGCAGACTTTTCATATAAAGAGGACAACATACAATCAGCAGAAGAAAAAAAAAAACAAAAAAAACTCCTAGAACACGTCATAAGTCGAAATGTTCGGGACGGATATTTTGTGAGAAATTAAAGACAGGGGAAAAAAAAAAAAAAAAAAAGCCATCCTCCACAAATCTCCCCTCTACCACACAACGTACGTTTTCTTTGCGAATGTGGTTTTGCGTTGGTTGTCTATGCATTACCGACAATAGAGTAAGAAAAGAAAGTGTGTTGCTTTCATAGACCTGTGGTCTCTTTTGACGGTGTACATTGCCCCTCTCCCTCCACTCTCTCTCTCTCCCCTCTCCTCCTCTGTAACCGTCGAGGGCCACTGAACACTCGACGATTTAACGACAGGTGTGAAAACCGTCTGTTTGTGCACACAGTAATGTCTCAGCGAACCCTCTGCCCACCCACGTCCTCGGCTGTCCTTCCAGCAACAGTCAGACCGCCTTCTCCACCCCCTTACTCCTCCTGCTCTTTCCTTCTCAGGACACTGACTCGGACTTCCTATGCTAAAGTCCGGCTCGGCTCTGACGCATTCAGCGACACCATCACTCTGCCCTTGACATAAAACTAGCTCTTGGTTCACTGGTTTTATCAGAGAAAGTGCTATCATCAGCTCATTCATCATACCTGTCTTGGTGGCTGCACCTCGCGTGCACTTGCCCACGCACAGATTTGGATACTTGATATGTCAGATGGCTACCATGACTACCATCCCTCAAACCTCTCCAAAGGAGCCTGGACCGCCACACTCCTTGTTACACAGTGCATTTTTTTTTTTTTTCATTCGCTGAACGCTCATGCTACGGAGCACAATGAACCACTTAGCAAGAGATCACGGAACAGATTTGACGTGCATTCTCTGAGGAAAATCTTGTATTCTTTACACGCTTCAAAGACAAGTTTCAAACATACGTCTTCTTTTTCGTCTTTCATTCAGACAGGCCTGTGAGGCCTTCGTGTGTGCTACTGTGTCTAAAGACGTGCAGACTGCTAAGGATGGCGTGTATTTTGATAGATTATTTTAAAAGATAGGGTGGGTGGGTTCCGTGGTCAGCATGTCACAAATATAAGGGAGACAAATCCGAGATTTGAGTTACATGATGACGTCTCATTTCACTGGATCAAATACAAACATGAACCAGAGAGAGAGAGAGAGAGAGAGAGAGAGGAGGTGGATGAAAGGGAGGTGAAGTGGACAGAAAGTGGGATGGGAATGGGGGTGGGTGGGTTAGATTGAAAGGGGTGGAAAAATGTTATATGGGAGTTAAAGAATAGTAATACGAGTAACTAAAACATTTAAGTTACACATACATTTCCCCCTTTCTGCCATACGTCCGTTTCCGAAAACAGAATAAGGGGCAGTTTGTCTAAAGGATTTCTTGCAATGGCTTTCACCAAACATGTTCAGTACCAGCTGTCAACAGGGTGGCTCCAATGTCTGTTCCATAAAAGCGTTTGGCGCAACGGCAGCGGCTCCGATTTCAGTCAAAGCAGCATGGAGAGGGTGACGGAAACAGAGCACGCACCACGCGTCTGGCACCAGTCCATGTTTTTGGTACATGACTCACCACACACGTCACCACCATACCAGTGCCAGACAAACGAACCCGATCCCGCCACCCTTTTAGACACCCTAAGCGACTATGGTCCGTCGATAGTTATTACGTCCCGACAGGCCTATGCCAAGAACAGGATCGCTTAGGCTTCCAACAGTCAACGCAACTTGGAAGTCAGGGATATAAATAAATATCAGATTTCAGACCTTTGTTATTAAAAACAAACACACGGACATCTATGTAATTCCCTCTCTCACACACACACCTCTACCACCCTCCAACACACACATCTATTAAAAGTATTAAATAGCGTAGGGTATTCCAGTGTTCCGATGAAAGGTGTAATTATTTCAGTTGCTTTTTCCCATGTCAGATATCGCATGGATGAACGCATTCGATTTGAATATTTTTCTTAGGTGAAGCCACTCATCCATGCGGATTCTCAATTCTGTCCATTTATGTTGCCGTGACTCACTTGTTCCTTACTGGCGGCGGCAACCAGCTGTGACGGACGGGAAAGAGCAGGGGAGAGAGAGAGAGAGAGAGAGAGAGAGAGAGAGGAGAGAGAGAGGAAGGGAGGGAGGGAGGGAGGTGGGTGAGTATGGGGACAGAGGTCATAGGTCAACTGTCTGTTATGCAGACAAGGACGGGGCGAGATACGTAGTTGTGTGACATATGGCAAGATGCAGGTTTCAATACGGTCGGTTATAGATATTATCGTTTCCCTTTTCGTTTCCCCATTAACCTTGAAACCCTGAAGCCCCTGACATGTCATAATGTCACAACCCATCATATCATGCTTAGACAGAGACCCATTTCAAACAGCGATCCCTAACAATTTATGTGACGATGGTTAGAGCTTCTTGCGTAAGGGAGGAGTGATGAACGTGGGCTGGGGAAAGATGAGTCTGGAGAGATGGAAATTAAACAATAACCAGACACAGCGAAAGCGCGTTGTCAATAACTTTCTCTATAACCCTGGCAGCGCCTTGCTGGTAGCATGTTTAAAACTTAAGGTCGACTACTTTGTGTCATAATGCTGGAAATAGTTTGAAAGTCATTCGCACCAACCTAGCAGAAGTCCCTTGAAAGAAGCGATCCTTATTGACAAAAACTTGGTATCGGGTCTTCTACTATGAGAAGTAGATCACGGTATCAGATGCGTGCATCACTGCGTTAAAGAAAATTATCGCTGTTGCAAACATTACGCTTGAAACAGAAGAAAGGACTGTGGAGACAACAAAGAAAATAACGTGATTGTTACATGAATAGAACAGATGGAATTCCATTTGTTACATGAATAAAATAGTTGAATTCCATTTGGAGCTTGCGGATTGCTCGGAATACGCTGCCTTACGTTAATGCTTTCTACCCGATATGAGAGACAATATCTGAAAGTAGGTTCAATGTTAAATCTAAGTAGCTCTTACAGAACGTGCACCTACGCTCAGGCATCAGAGAGAGAGAGAGAGAGAGAGAGAGAGAGAGAGAGAGAGGGAGGGACGGAGGGAGGGAGGGAGGGAGGGAAGGAGGGAGTTGGGGGCAGGCCCGGCACCGGATAATACAGACTGCACGTGTAGGCCGTGTTGTGTCACTGTCATTCATCATGCTGTGGGCTGGCAGGGCCCCAGCTCCCAGACTAAGACAGCACAGCGCCTGTGTGAAGAGAGGAGCAGGAATACATGTCGAACCAGCCCACAGACAGACGAAGCGATCTGCAGAGCAGCCCATGACTGTGCCAGGAATACGTAGAGAGGGTAAACTCCGCATTCCTGGGACCTTTTACAAGGCACTACATCATATATTTTGCTGTCGGTATTTTGGGGATAGGTGTGGATGGATAGCTTTGTATCATAATAATGTAACTGTGGATTACTTTATCCCACACTTACGCACACCACACACACAATTTTACCCAGCACAGCAAACATGCCTTCTGTTTGACTAGAGTTTGTATGGGGTGCATGAGACATGGTGAAGAGGAAATGGAAGGTGGGGGAGGGGTAGGGGGGCGGCATAATGAGATAAGCCGTTGCCTGTCTGGTGCAACAGATGGATGGGCTTGTCGCACTGCTATCAATGTAACTTTGGCTGTGCTGTTGTATATTATCTTTGCACAGGATCTCAAACCGTACAGCCCGGCGCAGACTATTCACAGATCGGAAGAGGCACCATGGTTTAAACAACAGCAACAACAAAAAAAAAGTCTGGGAACCTCTCATACACGCCGCTTCCCTTTTAATATTGACACTGGCAGCAAAACCGTTTCCTATTGCGTTTGTGAAGCCTGGTTGAGGGCGTGGAAGGGACGATTATTACCAAGTAACAGTTGTGGGGATCCAGTCTGTTGATGTAAGAATAGGTGTGTCTGCCAAAACGAGAGAGAGAGAGAGAGAGAGAGAGAGAGAGAGAGAGAGAGAGAGAAGACAAGCCCTTCAGACTAAAGAGCGGGGGAGTACGGGGAAAAAGGAAGTCTGTACACACCGACTCTGGCACGCTAAAGAACGGGTGTGTGTGTGTGTGTGGTGGGGGGGGGGGGGGGGGGGGGGGGGGGGGGGGGCAGCAAGTCTGTACACACCGACTCTGACACGTTCATATTTTGTGAACCCGAACCAACAAGAGACGTAAAAGGGGGGGGGGGGGGGGGGGAAGCAAGTCTGTACACACCGACTCTGACACGTTCATATTTTGTGAACCCGAACCAACAAGAGACGTAAACGCACACACTGATAGGCGCCTGACGACAACTGAGACAACGTTCTCATCGATCGGCTTAAACAGCAGACATCTTACAGCATAACCCTGATCGTTCTGCAAAAAAACCGACTGTCCCAACGCTGTCCATACGGGGGATCCGTGGTAGGACTGATGTCTGACGTCGGGTCACAGTGTCCGCAGGCTAAATGCCAAGACGAACTTACACAATCCTCCCACCTAACCCACACGGAGATTGGGAATTTACATGTCCCCACTTTCCACGAACTGAACTGGACACGGAAATTCACTAACCAGCTGAAACTGAAGTCAGCAAGGTAACACCACAACGGACCAGCTAAGTACAATAAACTACTTCCTAGATGGCTGGCTGAGGGGCGAGTTCTATTTCCTATCGGCCAAATGCCCTTAAGCACACATTGTCATGAATTCATGCTGGTTCTACTGCCGATTCAGAATCGTATTCTGGATGGCCCTGCATAAGATCATTTACATATACTTGGAAACATTTCAGTAATATGACACTGGCACCCCGACCCCATTCCAGACTGCAACTATAATGTGTGTGTTGTGTGTGTGTGTGTGTGTGTGTGTGAACGCATGTGTTTTATGTGTGCTTACTCTCATGTGTTTGTGTGCTTATGCAAATGCGCAGGACCAGCGCATACAGTTATGTAAACATACCATGTCTAAAAACTGATTTTACCGGCCAAAATTCCAGATCCCAATGTAGTTACATTCCCCATTTCCCCCTACACCGATTTCAGTCGGTAGCAACATTAACAACAATAAACATGAAACCAAACAGACGTCGATTATTAGGGGAAAATGTCTGGCGGCTTTTTTCTGCTCTGACATCGCAACGATGGAAATGTCAAACTGTGGGAGTTCAGTGAAGGGACCACGCCACTGAAAAAGAGACCGAAAAAACGCTCGACCATTACGAGCAAGCATCATCTTGCCGGCACGCGCATGTGGAATGTCAGCCATGCCCAGGAATGTCGATCACTGGACTCTGACTACCGTGTAGTCCATGTTGGTTCAACGGGCGACAATCCATTTCGACGTTGGGCCTGGAGCTACCCTTCATTCCCCCCCCCCCCCCCCCCCCCCCCCCCCCCCCCCCGATTAATGGTTTACGAATATCTCATGTGGCACACCTCTCAGTTTGATGGTTTGTTGTCATTTTTCATGTTTTCTGTAGTACCGATTTCTTTTCAAGCTAGTTTGTGGGTGATGGCACCAACTGAGCTTGTCTTGTACCCTCATAAATTTTCCTTCCGTTATTTTCATGATCTCGCCCCTCCTCTACGTCGAACTGTGCATGCCTTAGCAGCCCAAACAACGTTACTTACGTTGCAGCCAGTTATCGATTACTGTATCACCCAAGCCCCGTGTCCTTTGACGATAATTGTCTTTCCCCCGCCCCCAATTAATAAAAAGTCGCAGACCCACTCTCCTCAAATGATTTCCTTTGATAAATGAGTCGAGTTCAAAGACCCATGTGGCGCAATCGATTTCCAGGAGCGTCTACAGCCCTGATTTCATTCTCTCTACCACTCCTTCCCGCCCCTCAGCTACGCTGTAGTAGCAGCTCCCAGTTCTGACGCTTCAATTCGATTGCTGTGTCCCTGAAAGGCCTCATAAAAGCTTTCAGTGTGAGTCGTCCATAACTGGGGAGCATGCTTGCCAGTCTGCTTGCTGATCGATACGACACGGCTCTGCCCTCTTCCCTAGCGTCGTCGTTCTCTATCTGTTCCCTCTTTCTCTCGTTTTCTGGGATGGGCTCTGGGCAGTCTGATCAGAGATGATTAGTCAGAATGTAAAAAAAAGCCGACATCCAATCCCTCTCTCTCGTCCCTCAGGACTATCAGTAGTCATTAACCGAGTAACTTTAACAGTCATCACAGAACGCTTTCAAAAGCCTACATGCCAATGTTTCTTTTTAGAAAATGTGGTGCTGTTTTCAAGGGAAATGTTTTGACTACGCCAGAGAGAGAGAGAGAGAGAGAGAGAGAGAGAGAGAGAGAGAGAGAGAGAGAGAGAGAGGGAAGAAGATAAAGTACACATACATGAGTGTGTGTGTTGTGTGTGTGTGTGTGTGTGTGTGGTGTGTGTGTGTGTGTGTGTGTGTGGTGAGCGCATGCGTGCATGCATGCAGGTGTGCGTGTGCGTTTTTTTTCACGCTCAGGTGTAAAAGAATAACATGTGCTTTTTCGCTGGTATCTATCTATTCACAAGCCAAGACGAAGTGTGATCTTTTCCTCCATCAAGCAGGGATTAAACTAGGTCAAACTACTATCGAGCCAGATCCTCCTTCCTGCATCCAAAAACCAAACACTGTACTTCAGCTCATGGGGACGGTAATTTATTATACTAAAACAACAACCACAAAAAGCACACATACAGATGAGGGGTGGGGCTGGAGGGGATGCCCAATGTCATCATGTGCAATGTCAAGAACTTTCGTGAGAGGTAAGCATCATGCACTGAAAACTGTCAGTCTCTACGAGTTTGAATCCATGGTACAGAAAGATCGTGGGACAGAAAATTCACTCTGGAAACAAACAACCCTGGAGTGGGAGAGGAAGCCCACCCTGAAAAAAAGAAAACAAGCAGAATAGGGGGTGGGGGGGGGGGGGGGTGGAGGGTGTGGGATGTGTAGGATACATTCTAAAACAAATAAACAAGGAGAGGAAACCTACTATGGAAACAAGCAACAGAGTAGCAGAGGAAACCCAATCTTTAAAAAAACAAAACAAAACACCTCGAGAAGAGTGGGGATGGAAACCTATCCTTGGAGGGAAAAAGGGGAGTCGAGTGGGAGAAGAAACCCACTCTGAAAATACAGAATAGAGTGGGAGAGGAAATCTACTGTAGGAAAATATGGAACAAAGGAGAGGAAACCTACACTGAAAAAGAAATGTGGAGTGGGGGAAGAAGCCCATTCTAGGAACACCCCCCCCCCCCCCCCCCCCCCCCCCCCCCCCCCCCCCCCCCCCCCCGTAAAATGGGAGAGGAAACCAACTCTGAAAGACTGGGAGTAGGAGAGGAAACCCATTCTGGAAAAGCAAGAAGAGTGAAAAGGGAAACCCAGTCTATTAAAGAAAAAGGAAAACACACACATTTACACACTCTGAAAAAGCAAGGAGAGTGAAGAAAAACACTCACAAAACACAAGTAGTGTAGAAGAGGAAAGCACTTACGAAAAAAAAAAGAGGAGAAAAAGAGAGTGGAAGAGATCAGGTTTGACTCAAGGGTAAAACAATATTACAAGGACTTCGGCCTTGCGAAAAATAATCTGTGTATGTATTAACAGAGAGAGAGAGAGACAGAGAGAGAGAGAGAGAGAGAGAGAGGAGGAGTGCATCGTACGTCTTCGAAGGAAGAGTGCACTGACCATCTTTGGTTTCACTGGAAATCCGTTACAGTATTATGCTCTCCATGATAAGCATTAAAACAAGTAAAGATTTTCAGCACAAACGTTTCTTTTGATGATGGAGAGCGCACTTGATCTCGAGCATGAGGGAGAAAGTAGCGAAAGGAGAGCTCGGGAAAGAACGGGCTATGGATGTGAGCCAGTGTGTGAGTGTATGCGTGTGTGAGTGAAGGCATGCAAGTCGGCAGTTGCGCTTGTGACGCGAGGAACGCGCACGAAGGGCGAGTGAGGGAAGATGGGACGGCAAGATATGGAGCAAGAACGGGCGAGGATGAGATAAGATTTAGCACAGCATACATTAAAATCAGATGACACAACACGTTAGTTTGCTCGTGGTAACAACCAACCTATGCCTGATCGACGTTAGCTTCAGAACCACATAATTCAACCTTGCTTCGACTTGGTTCTGCTTGCGAGACTTGTACAAGTCTTTTCCTATTCAGCCTGGCAGAATAAATAGACGCTGATGTGGCGTTCCATTCACAAACGTTCGGTGTGCTCGCGCGATGGTCGACATGTTCCGCCATTGGCCTAGCCCAAACGTCTTGAATATCAACTTCACTGGGGCACAGCGAGGATGATGAGGGGGACACAGTAAGCAAGCCAGCCACCTCTCTCGCACAAGTGGAGAGTTGCTGATCGCGCCATTTCCTTTTCTTTCCGAAATAATATCATCGTCTATCAATGTCTGGTGTTCCACAGTCCATGGAAACTGGTACTCTACAGTCTACAAACACTACCATCTGAGCCAAACAGCCTTCTTGATAATAAGATAAGTCACGCATTGCACAAAGCACATAATTTATTACTGATCTCTTATGTCTGCGTACTGAAAAAGAAGAGCCGAAAACTCGCCCGTTCGTGTGCATCCTCACCCCCCCCCCCCCCCCCCCCCCTCATACCCCGCGGTCAAACATTCCATTCACTATCGTCCCCATCGATCCACATAGTTGATCGCATTGAAAAGATGGAGGAGTTTACAAAAAAAAAAAAAAAAAAAAAAGGCGCGGGGAAGAAGGGGAGCAAGAAAAACATCTATAGACTAGTGGTTAAGTGGCGCGAAGTAGGGTGTCGTGTGAACCGGCTACAGTTGACCTTGACCTAGTCAACGACCTAAAAACCGTCTGACTCGGCAAAGTGATATGGCCTAGGCCTTGTCTCTTTACATTGGCGAACACTGGAGGGGCCGCGGAGAAAATAGAAAAGCGGTGTGTCGAAAAGGGATGCCCATCCTTCTCAGCGCACACCAGCAAACACACACACCACACTCTCTCTCTCTCTCTCTTTCACAATACAACACAAACACTTGATGACTAGTTTACTGAATAAACATTCGATGTATTCAGACTCCCGGTAAAGCTCAGCGCCACGCAACTGCGCACACCCCGCAACAGGCTTCGACTCTTCTTCAGTCCCAAGACTGTCCACAGACTGACGACAAAGGCATCTCCTATTTTTCTCTTTCCTTTTTTTTTGTCAAATGTTTTTTTCCCCCGGAGTTAAAATCTGGTCCACCTTCACAAGAGGCGTGCCAATTCTAGACTATCTAACTTGCATGAGAAAGCTAACCGGCGCCTCAGGACAGCCCCGACTTCTCAACGTTCCGTTCACCACTCCATGTTTGCGCAGTACGACACGCATTAATTTTTGGTTTGGTAAGGCTGAATGCGAATGAGAACGGAGACGGGTGGGAAGGGGAGAGAGTAGGTGCGCTGGGGAAGAGAGGGTGAAGTCATGGGGGTCTTCTGTTCGTTCTCTTCCAGCCGCTTCATTACTCCCCCCTCCCCCCTTTTAACTGATTATTTTAACCCAAGTTCCCTTAACAGTAAACTGGGTGCATGTATATGGAGAGGGAGGGGTGGGGTGGGAGGTTGGAAATGGAAAGAGGCGCACGCACGATTGTAAACAAGCAAGCTTGCATGCGTATCCAGACATCGGTTTTCGCTGCTATTGTTCACCGTCATCCTATTCTTTCCATCTAACCTCTACCCACTAACCTTTCCCCACGCCCTTTGTATCCGCCCTTTCCACCCCCGCAGTTTCGGTTGACACAGTTGACAGTGTAATGCGAAGGAAACAGCACAGAAAATTAGCTGTGGTAGGGCATGTGTAAAAGCGAGTCGCGACCATAGAAGTGTCAACAAAATGACTCAACGTCTGTACGCATTTAGTGGCTTGTTGTAGGTCGGCCGGCGGCGGGGGACGAGCCTTCTGGCGATAAACAAAATAATGGGAACATTCACGTCCTCCAGACCCACCACAGAGCAGTGAGTAAAATGGTGGCCTCTTCAGGCAGGCCGCAAAGAAATGATATGGAGAGCATGTAAGGCCCACTGACTGCAGCAAAACACTAACTTGCTTGGCCTTGCCGACGAAGCATTATTCCATTGACCTAGCGGTCCTGTGTTCAATCCCCACTTGAGAAAATCAGGTTCGAAATGTTCTCGTTCCGAGCCAAATACCTGTGCAGACTCTAACCCGCATGTCCTTCAGACAAGACTATTATTATATAAACCGAGGCTCCGTGCGTCCATGCGTGCACACGAACTCGCAAAATTGTGTCCTCATCCCACAAACGCAGAAGGTGGCTACCTTAATGGTTGGTATTTAAAAAAAAAAAAAAAAAAGGGGGGGGGGGGGGGGGGGCATTATAAACAAAACTCCCACCAACGACGCATCTTGGAAGTTCGGTCAAGGCACAAAAACGTTCTGACTGAAGGAAATATGAGAAATGTGACCAGTTGGATGGCAGATACCAACTCCTCCTCCTAAGCAAGCGTGAATTCTGTCACTCAACGAGCAGGAATAATTCCAATCGATGCACGGTGTCACAGCGCCAGATTATAGTCGTGGACATGTAGTACAACGAAGACTATGAGAGAAGTGTGTGCGTTAGCACTGTTGCCAAGAAGGCATGGCAGACACACCAAAATTCTGTGGGCAAAAGACTAGAGGGCCGGAATGGGCGACCAGGGTGTAATACCATTAGAGCATTTACTACTCTTGCCGATATTTCATTAGGACACACACACACACTGAAAGAAAAAAAAAAGCTAGTTCTTAAAATAATTGTAACAAATCCTTTGAAACACACCCAGCTAAATATGTTTTCCAGGTTAAATCTTCTCTCCCATCACGTCCTTTTTTCTTTAATGCAAGTTTTACTTTGTATAATGGCTGACATTAATAAATGAGGGCGAGTATGGAGCAAGGCAGGGACAGGCATAGGCCTATGTTTTCTCTGCAGCGGTGCCAGTATTTGTTCCTGTAGTTAGGAGGTAATGCAACTCAATACAGGAAACAATCACTAATCACGCATCAACATTACTTGATAATGCAGGATACTTCATCTTCAATGGACTGAACATGGGAGTTGTGTATCTGATTTGTGTATACTGTTGATATGTCAGTGAAAATGTAAGAGTGTATGCAAGCATAACATGTAAATTAAAAAAAAAAAATGCAAACAACCAAAATTTCCGAAGCCAGTGGCAACTATCTGTTGGTGTGGCTGATGAACTATTCAATGATGCCAGCTGTAGAGTTTAAACTCTGCACAGTGGTGATTTAGACTGAGACAGTTATCACTTTGTAAGCAAAAAAAAGTGGGGAGTTAACTACTTCATACCACAGTCCAGTTGTGCATGCGCGCACATGTATATGTGCAAACGCGCACACACTTTCTGCAATATTCCTTTGGCTTTTCTGCTCTACTTACAACTCACACACAACACAAACACACGCAAGTACAAATCCCTTTGGCATAATTGTATTGGGTCGGTACACGCACTCGAGTACCGGCACTATTGGAGTAGTTGTGCCTGCAGGCTTGCCCTCAATACGTGACCTCTTCTTACAGCTGGAGCAGGAGCCGATCACAGAACTTGACAAGCATCCGTACTTCCCCCTCCCCTCACCATACCAGTCCGCGGAATGATGTACTGATGCATACGTGTTGCCTGAACAACGGAGGCACACGTGTTCAGGATTAACGTCACTTTCTGTATAACTGTGTGTGTAGTCTATGTCACAACGGTCTGCAGGAGCGCGCGTGCATGTGCACGTGCGGCAAAACGCGAATGCATGCGTGTCTGAGTGCTCCTCTTGGGGGGGGGGGGGGGGGGGGGGGGGATAAAACGGAGAAACTGCGGGATATAGAAAAAGCTAACAAAGGAAAAGAAAAAGTCTTTTTTCCTCCGACTTACGAGCAGCAGCAGATGTGTCGATTGATAAAACGTCTGAGCTGGCTCCACGCTGCTGGACTGGAGAGAGTCACTGTTCACCAAGAGGAAGCCCCGGCGTTGAGCCAGATGGCAAATACTTTCTACTTTACTATTCCGCTTCTTCTTTCCTCCCGGTTTTTACACCCTCCCCCTTCCACACACAAACGCACGTACGTCATAACACACAACTCACAATAGATCTTCTTTAATACATACACATACGCGGGAGCGTGCGCGCACGCGCACATGCACACACACAATGTCCACAATTCTCTGCATACAGAATAAATATAATTCTTTCTTTCTTAAACACACGCCAAGATGCACACACACAGACAAAATACATGCTGCAGTTCTTCCTCTCTTCATACACACACACACACGCACACACACACAGAGAAAGAGAGAATTCATACTATCTTAACACACACACACACACACACACACACACACACACACACAAACGCACACACAGAAAGAGAAAATTCATACACTCTTTTCCTCTTTCCCACCTTTGAACTCCTCTTTGCTTTACAACACGCTGGCGCCTACAGGTAAAAAAAAAAAAAAAAAAAAAAAAAAAAGTTCTTGTTCTGCCTGAACCCAGTTACCTGAAGGGTCTCAGGATGCGTGGGGCAGTCTGGAAGGATGGAAGGAACGGGGAAAACGGGTTGGGCTTGGTGCTGAAGAGCTGAGAACGAACCTAGGTGAAGCCCGCAGCACAATACTGGGTCTGGAAAGACCCGTTAAAAAATAAGTCTTGCTTCCCCCTTTTTTTGTGCTCGTGCTGTCAGTGCATGAGTTCAACCTCAAGAATCATCGGTCTGCCCATTGCGCCAGAGAGAGAGAGAGAGAGAGAGAGAGGGGGGGGGGGGGGGTAAGTGTATGTGCAATACCCTTGCGCTACCTGCCTCCACAAAAAAAAAAAAAAATGACTGCGCGGACATTTGTAATCAGCAAATTTTTAGTAAGAGATCTGATATAGCTGATAGCGTCTCATGCTCTCTCACTTACGGATATGTGTCTTTCTGTCCTTTCTTACAATGAATAAGACGCTCGCTAAGAGGGTGCATCCCTAACCTAATCCGACTGACCACTGTTGTGTTGCAACTGTTTGTTTTTGTTGCACACCGCGATAAGTCACGGCAGACGGTACTGATCAAGATCTCCATCAGGGACACATGAAGATTCAAGAAATGTATCTCCCCCCCCCCCCCCCCCACCCCCACCCTCCTGAAGACGAGAGAGAGAGAGAGAGAGAGAGAGAGAGAGAGAGAGAGAAGAGAGAGACAGAGACAGAGACGGACAGACAGACAGACAGACAGGCTGGTGAGTAAAACGGCGTAACCCTGGGCGGGAGGTGTTTCACCCCGGCGTGCATACAGTGATGACTGAGCGGCTGATGACAAAAACACGCTTCCTCCATACTTCGTCTGAATCACAAGGCACACATGCATTGAGCTCTCTTCTTGTACCTTCTGTGCATGTGCCAGTTTCTTTTTGTGTGAGGGAAAGAGAGAGCATGTGCGAACGTGACTTGGTGTGCCTACATGTGAATGTGTGGTCATGTCCTAGCCGCACGTGACTGCGAGTCCGACTGTGCGCGCATGCATACATGCGTGTGTGTTCCTGCAACGTGGTGTGTGTGTGTGTGTGTGTGTGTGTGTGTGTGTGTGTGTGTGTGTGTGTGTGTGTGTGTGTGAGAGAGAGAGAGAGAGAGAGAGAGAGAGAGATGTCATCAAATCGACTGGAATAAATAACTGGACTAACATCCAATTCTGTTGACCTGTACCTTCCCCGGCTTACAATGTTTTCTACACTATGCCATTAACCATCTTCCATCCAGAACACTTAGAAGTCGGGCTGTGGAAACAGTAGGCCTTCAAACAAAACAAAACAAAACATAAACAAACAAAAAACGTAATCCATGTACATGTTTAAGTCTGTATCCACATTAAGTGATGGAGCTTATTAACCCCCTTCCCCAAACACTCTTTCATGTTTTTTGTTTTGTTAGTTTCCTTATTAACTTTATCCTAAACTTGCACAAGTGAAGCCCCAAAATCATGTTGTCAGTTCTATGGATACAACAGCTCTAAAAATAACGTTGTTTGTAAATTTCTCTGGCACGGAAGCTCTGGTGATAGGCCAGGCCGTCACATTCAGGATTAATGCCAACACTTACCTCAGTCAATTTGGCAGACATGGGCTCCTGAGGGAAGGGTGGGAGGGTAGTGCAGGGGTGGGGGGTCGAGAGGGACTATGTAAAACTACACTAACACCATCAGAATCATATGTTTTAAGATAAGGGGCTCTACCACACAGCCAACCAGATCTCCTGATACATTTTGTTAAATGACTGCATCTTTTAACTCTCTTGCTGCACCCACAAACATAAACATGAGATATCTAGCAGGCTTGCACACCCAAATCACATTATACTTGCCACTACTTTTTTTTTTTATAGTTACACCAGAGTGACAGAGCATTCAGTCGCAGGCTTTTTTGTTCAATTTCACAATGGCACTAATCTGATTTTCAAGGATGCAACTTCTTCAGGAAAACATGACTAGCACCTGAATAACAATCTACAATTCTAGTTTTTCATTTTACTATTATGGCTCAGCTGATCACATAGGACTGTCAACCAAATGTAAAAAAAAACTGCATTAAGAAGACGAAGAAAAACTTACAGGCAATCGCTATAATACATATCAATTTATAACGTGGTTGCAAAACTATTGATGTCCTTCAAACTGATGATACTTGGTTATGCTGAGAGCGCTAGCCATTCCACTAAATTTTTCAACCAAATTTACAAAACAGCTATTCATTTTTCAACAACTCAAACTTTTCAATGTGAAAGTGAACATGAAATTCTACAGTTCCAAGACTTACACCATTCAAATATGAACAAAGTTGACGCATACTATATCAAATCTTTACTACTCAGTTTAAAAGCTTATACTGACCTATTTTCTGGTGACTCAACATCAAACAAATCCTGACAATAATTATGTATGTTTTACCGGTACTGTGCTTTCTTGCCTTAAGTTGGCAACACTTCTTTCTCCCCTCTACTCAACATGGTTAGGTTGTGAACTATCAGTTACTGGGTCTTTGTAAAGCACAGATATGTCAATCTGATGGGCTGGGTACTGCTATTGAATTCAGCAACGCTAGCCCAGACTCCAGTTCAATAACTCAATCACACATTTCATATTGTATCAGTCACCCCTCTGAACACATCTGCTGTCATACACTCTTTTGTGAATGGTGTGACAGACATTTGCAAAGCCGTTAATGCTCTACCCCTCTTTCCCTCCTTCCCATCCCCTTCCATTAATTCGCCATATTTTCATGCTGCTTGGCAGGAACTGCACAACATTGTATATTAATCTTGATTAAACTGTATGTAACCTTGGCAAAAAATCTGCTTCATAGGGACCAGTCTGTCTTTATCAACGTGCATAAAAAAAGGTAAAAATATTGTAGAATATTAAAAGCACGGATCTGATGAAGCGTTTATCAATGATGAAAGAGAGCAAAGGCCACTTCGCATCATCATCAAATGGACAGGAGGCCAATCTCACCACTATCATCATCCAGCCCATTCCTTTTGCACTGACTGATGGCTTAGAAAGTGTCCACAAAGATTAAAAACGGCGATGTAGTTTACCAAGCACACACCCACACTGGATCATTGGATAGGGTTCAGTTAAATCACATAACTGTTCAGCTAAATCACATAATTGCATTTTGATTTGTTTTTGTGACTTCGGTGGTGGCAGAGTATAAGTTCTCCTACTGTATCATGCTCGTCATGTTGAATTTCTTTTCTTTTTTTTTTCTTTTTGTTTGGGGGATGAGGATGGGAATGTGGTGGAATATGGGATGGGGTAAAGGGAAAAGGCGATGCCCACTTGGGTGTTGGCTGCCGCGCACACAATAGCTGTGAATGGTTTGTGCTTGCCAGCATTAACTTTGTCCTGGTGACTAACCTTTCCTTTCCAAACAATCCAGCCTTTATGGAGGAAAAGCCCTTCAGACTCCAGCCAGCTGTGCCATCACTTCCCTCTCTACTTCAGTCATGCCACTTGACCCTGTCCCAACCGCCACCAATCATCCCCGTCCAGTCAAGCTTGGCTGGCATGTCAGCAATGTTTAACATGCGCAAAGTTACTCTCACTCCACCCTTTCCACTCCTCCATGACCTGTGTCAACAGACTGGACTGAACACCAGTTGCTGGAGAAGCGGAGAACCTGACCCAAGCCAGATGGTGAGATTTATAATGCCCTGTTAGCCTAAGAATGTATATGTTCTCTGAACCAAGACTGCAGGATCTTGGAAACACTGACCACTGTACGGTCTGGTACACTGTGAGGCTCACATAGCAAACCCTTGACAGTCACTAGAAAGTCCAACTCAAAGAAGCCGTACCTCACCTTTGGTACAGTTTCTTTAACTGAGGGTTTCTCAGAGCTATCCAAAGACTCTCTTAGCTCTGTGACGGTCAGTGAAGGGAGGGGTGCTGGGGAGGAGACGATGACCTCCCAGCAGATCTGACGGCCAATGAGCCACCTCATTCTCATGGCACAGAAAGGTCTACAAACACTGGATACATGTGTGAACTAGTAGAAAATCTGGGTAGCATGCAGAACTCCATCAAGAACTAGCAGTCCTGAATATGTCCTTAGATCCCAATCCCATGCATTCATCCTTTGTTCACAATTAATCTTTTCTTACCAAGTTTCATTAAATTTGGTTCATTAGATTTTGCATAAAACTATTCAAAGACAGAAAAAAAACCCCGCTCAAGCCACAGATTGCTGAGGGAAAACATGACACCACAAAGACAAGTTCACACTGTGAAGTATGATACTAGTATAATGCAACAGGCACTTCACCTCTTTTCAGTCTTGACCATTGTGAAAACATGATGTGGTGGGAAAACAGCAACCCCTTTCCACCACTTTAGTCACTGATTGCTTCCACGACTGCATTAAATCCCCACCTTCAAAATAATCCTATGTGTTGATCAATATTAATGTAATACATCCCATAGAACTTATCTATTTAACCAAATAATGCAAAGTATTCACTTTCCTAATGATCTAGTGGGCTATTTGATGAACCCATACTTTTGTTTGGCAGATACATTGACCTAAACTGATTTAAGCTTCCAACCTGGGGCTTCTGTGGGTTGGAGACAGGAAAAGGGGAAACGAGGGGAAGCCACGAGCCATACTGTCACAAACCTGCAAGTTACGAAACCACAAGCAAACTGGTTTGCGGATAAAGACAGTCTATAATTCAGTTTTTACAGGCTCTGATTCTTCCCTCCGAACTCGCCTGTGACACTGAGGGACAGGGGGTATGTAACAGCGATACCTGACCCACAGTCCTTTGATCAATACTGCCATGTTCATGGGCACAGAGGGTGATCTCTAAATGACTGCACTCCTCCCTTGGGATATTTAACCTTTCATGATATGGTGGTTTTAGTACACCCTGCAAACTGGATGGGGTGAAAAGGTGAAGGATGGACGGCTGTCATGGCCATAGGAAGGGATTTGACAAGGCTCATCCCTTTGTTCTATTATTCAAGACATTGCCTGGGACCTCCCTGTAGGGTTTAGTTTCGTCCTTTTCCCCACAGCCCAGACCATACGGCAGGTTGCCCTACCAATTCCACCACAGACCATACGGCAGGTTGCCCTACCAATTCCAGAGTTACAGCATTCTGAGCTGCCCTGGCAGTGAGCACCTTTGACTTTCTTTAGTGCTTGTGTTTCATTACAATAGTTACACGTCCAACTAATCCTCACTACTTTCGATCTATGGTGAATTTTCTTTTTAGGAGAAGGAGAAGAAGAAGAAGAGCACCCCCCCCCCCCCCCCCCCCCCCCCCCCCCCCCCCCCCCCCCCCCCCCCCCCCCCCCCCCCCCCCCCCCCCCCCCCCCCAAAGAACAATATCTAAAAATGTCAAGATTTCAAAATGTTTTCCATGGAATGATTTCATAAACCAATGTGAAATGATACTCATCTGACAAAAGGTGGAACAGGATGTTAACACCTACCCACAAGTTTTGTTGTTCAGTGGAATCTGTTTCCCTGATTACCACATTTACTTCAAAACAAACAAAAACAAAAAACCTTTGCTGATATATACTTTCAAAGTTCACCATAACATGAACAAGATACTACCAGTACCTGGCATGGGAGTAATTGGGAAAGGGAAAGGGTCCAAAGTAACTTCGGTATAACTGATTTCCTGTATTCACCAAGGTTTCCTTCATTCATTAGTCAAAGGTGAGACTGTCTCCCACACTCTTTACATTATATAAGCTTTTGACCAGCCTGTCACACATCCGGCCATTGTCCTCTCACTCAGCACAGGCACACTTTTCATGAACCAAATGCCCTTTGACCTCACTTCTCATTAATAACCATGCAGGTTGGGTACATGTGCATTGTGTGAATGCCAAGCAGATGTCAGCCTTTCCACCTGTGCTCCTGTCAAAGTAATTTATTCTTGCTTCTTGGCTCATGTGAGAAAAAAAAAATCAACTATTTCTTGACACAGGCTCTGTCAAGCTGCATTTTGTTCCATGAGAGAGAACCACACGCATGCTTTAGAAAGAGGTCACAGCCTATCTGATGATTGTTGCATTACTCCCAACACTGCTCAATATAACTTCCCCTCTTCTTGTTGCAGTACCCCTGACAAAGCTCAATATAGCGTCTCCGCTTACTGTTGCAGTTCCCCCAACAATGCTCAGTGCAGAGCTGCCCTTTTCACTGTTGCAGTCCCCCCAACACAGCTAAGTATAGATGAGGTGAAGTATATCTGCTCTCTTTCTGTCAGTTCCTCTAACACAGCTCAGTGCATAGCTACCCCATCATGTGGTTACAGTTCTCTTCGCAGGGCTCAGGGAAAGCTGCCCTTCTTACATTGCAGAACACGTTTCCCCTAACAGAGCTCTGTAAAGCAGTCCCAGGTATTGTTATAATATCCCTGACACAGCTCAGCATTGCTGCACATGAGATTGTTGCAGTTCTCCTAACAGAGGTCAGTACAGCTGCCCTTTCGTTCCCGAAGTTTCCCTAACAGAACTCAGTATAGCTGTCTCTCTTATTGTTGCCGTTCCCCTTACACAGCTCAGTATAGCTGCCCTTCTTATTATTGCAATCCCCCTACAACAGCTCAGTATAGCACCCCTCTTATTGTTGCAGTTCCCTAACACAGCTCTTCATTTTAACCCCTTGTAATAAAAACAAAAGAAAACAACAACAACAACAACAAAAAACTACAAAAAGCGTGGCTTTAACCCCTTAACTGCTGAATTTTCCTGACAACAGGCTAGTACTGTCTGATTTGGAGCGCAGTAACTATGCTGCGTGGAGTTTAAAGTATAACTGCTTCACCTGAGTCACATGCTGTTCCACATGAAACAAGACAGACAATGACTGATAGCTGGTCTCTTGTTGAACTGTTGCACTGACAAGTGCATTTGTCCGCCGCAGTCAAGGGGTTAAACTTATAAATCTGTGATTCCAAGTTTATCTTAAGTTGTACTTTGCATTATGAAACTCAAACAAACCAAAATTCATTGTTACAGGTTCTGCAATGCACATTCATCATGCACTTGAAGAGAAAGAAATGACTCATTCCTGGCCATCTGAATCAGAGCAGCTACATCACATAGCTCACAGACATACCACTATCGACCCAGGTTACAACATAATGCAAGCAATGCCTGCAGACAAGGGAATGACCGGTCAGCTGTCCCTGTGGGTGCTAATCATGACTGGATGAGTGACTGCTACCTCCACCTGCTAATTACTGCTTCCTGAAGGCTTGCCATGCACAAAAGTTGCTATAGTAACTCTGCTGGCTCTAAACAGAGCTTGCAGCTTGCCTGCCTCTCAACAATACCAAGCTGTAAATGCAGAAGTGTGAGCAACACTCCTGGTTGTTAGGGAGAGAAAGCTGAAGGGCATCAGGGTCTGGAATTAGAACCCAAAAATCATAGCCCCCAACTCTCTGGACTTGAAGCGTGGGAACTATCGGATGAAGTTGGTGGATTGGGCTTAAGAGGAGGCAATTCTGCTTTAGTTTAATGAAAGTGCACAGATTTTTCAGCTTCTGCTGCTTCACCTGACAAATGTGGGGTTTCCAAAGAAAGTACTCTACACTACCTTATCAGCCCTGTTCAAAAACCATTCTCAAACCCCACATTTTAAGACAAAGTTGAGAAATTCTCCGGATTTCAACAATAATTTCTGAAACAGGAAATTCCAGACAAATTCTGGCAAGTTAGCATTGTGAAAATGGGAAGAAGTGTAATATATGAGCTTGCACACTTTACATACACATGTGTGGGTCACCGTTTTGTGTATGACCGAGTCCATCACCATTCCTTTTCCCTTATGCGTTCACACAACAGACTACAGTTTCAAAAAAAAAAAAAAAGAAAAAAAAAAAGAAAGAAAAGTAAAAGAAACTGAAACAGAAAAGAAATCTTAAGTTTATCTTATTTTTGAGAATATATTAAACAGTATATAAAACTGACATAGTTGCAGGAATTAATTGGTATACCATCACAAACACTTATCAGAAATGGCAAATTCACTGTGACTTCAAACATACCAGAACAATAGATCAAAAACAGTCAATTCTAATGGTAATTTGAACTCACATCCGATGCTTAATGTCTTTCCCATAAACTATCCAGAGGTTTGCATGAAATCCTTACTCTCCCCTGAAGCTCACTCTAGAATTGTGAGGCTCCCTCAAGAATCCTGTGGCACTCTCTCTGCTCTGTGTTCAACCTGATCAGCGACAAATTCCCAGAATTCTCAGGCTCTGTCAGCATCCAACCAACTAAGTAACAACTACCAGTACCTGAAGAGTGGAGGGAGGTGTATGTTGTGGTGGGGCGCTTTCATTAGCCACTTCAATTATTCACTTTAGGACTACACAGCAGTCTGGCATGAAGCCAAGCTGCTAATGACACTTCACTGTAAGTGAGCACTGCAGGTTTCACTGTCTATGACCAATCAGTCTTCACAGACAGACACAGCCTGGAGGAGGGCTGTGAAGTTTACCAGGCTCAGCTGGGTCACAAACTGCAATGACTTTCAAGAAGACTGTCTAATTAACTCCGGTAACTACTAGGGGGTAGGAGTGGGAGAGAGAGAAAAGGAGTGAGGAGGGGAGTGTAGAGGTGCAGGATAGGGTGTGAGGTTTCGGGAAGAGGGGTGGGAGAAGGGTGGGGGGAGGGCACAGGGCAATCAACAGGGACATGGATGGTGATCTTCATGATTTAATAATTAACTTTTCATCGTACATTAAGAGTTACTGATGAAAACAGGACAATTTTCTTCCACAGCTTGGCAGGTTGCAAGACCAAATGATAAAACAACAGTATAACAACAAATAAAATAAAGTAGGAAATGATTACATAAGAGTTATGGACAAAATCTGTGTAAATATCATGATTTGAACAACCATGACATGGTATGGTTTATAAAGAGAAAACAAAAAGACAAACAAAATAACTTTCCAGTTTGAAAGAAAAGTGTGGACTTCTATTCCATTTCATGCCTAAGAATCATATTAAGAAAAAACAAACTTTTTTTTCATTTGTCCTAAAATTGTTCAGAACTTCAAAAAGTTAACAGAAAAACGAAAAATCTTTTAAACAGGAAAATGTAATTGATAGACTATGGTCTGACATGTCTTTTTCATGGTGTGCAAGACTGAGATACAACAGAATGTTGGCCCAAATAACATTTGTAAAAAAAAAAAAGTCAGTATAGCTGGACTAAGGAAGAAAAACATGAACACAACAGAAAAACAACAAAACAAAGAAACAAAAAACAAACAAACAAAAAAAACAAAAAAAAAGAGACCTACTCATATTCAGTGGGAATCGATCTAACTGTGCACAGTGGTGCTGACATTGTAGTTGTGTTTAATGATGAATGAAGCCATAGTAGAGCGACTGATTAGGATGCCAACCATGTTGTTGAACACATCCTACTATGAAATGAATGCACTGTATCAGTGCATGGATGAAATGTATGTTGTGCATGTGTGTGTGTGTGTGTATGTGTGAGTGCGCACACATGTGAAGCAGGTGCATGTGTGTGTGCGCACGCGCACGCCTGTGTATGTGCATGTGCATGTGTGTGCACGTGCGCGTGTGTGTGTACATGTGTGTATGTGTGTCACTGTGTGTGTTTCACTGTGAGAGAGAGAGAGAGAGAGAGAGAGAGAGAGAGAGAGAGAGAGAGAGAGAGAGAGAGAGAGAGAGGAATGTGTGTTGTGTGTGTGTGTGTGTGTGTGTGTGTGTGTGTGTGTGTGTGTGTGTGTGTGGTTCACATGTAGCAGGAGTGTATGTGTGCACCCAAATGTGTATGTGTCAATACATTCCTCATATTATAGATGTTGTGTTGTGTACAAAGTATGTGAAACTGCTGAGCAGACTGGTTTCTTGAGGATGAAAGTCAATGAACCTCGCAAAACAGGAGTACAACTGGAGAAAACTCTAGATGTGACTGGTATGATTCTGACAACAACAACAAAAATGACCAAAACTGCTGATCAAAACCTGTTCTGACAAAAAAAAATTGACCAAAACTGCTGAATAAAACCTGAGAAGAAAAAAAAAATTGACCGAAACTGCTGAATAAAACCTGTGAACTCATGATGTTTAGTCTGTAAAACTAATTTCAATAAAAGTCAACATTGTACCAACTACTGCTTCTAAAAAAAAAAAAGTACACAGCAGTCATACAAAGGTATGTGATCACACCGCAATGAAAAGTCATCAATGACTGGAGCACAATGAAGACTCAAAGCCAGCAGTCTGATTCCAAGATTTCTTTCTCTGTGCATTGAGAATAGCACTGTAGCTGTGTGCTCTCACTGCCTGCTACCTCTCTGGTAGCACTTTCTTCAGTAAGAAGAATTACAAGAGCAGTGTGCAGGCAGACAGATGGTAGTAATCAACAGAGGAAGAGGGGAGGTGTGAGAAAATGTGGAGGGCCTGCAGAAACTGAAAGCCGGGAGTTCCCACTTTCTCCAGAGGGACTACAGTACAGAGAAGGGGGGAGATGAGAGGGAAGGAGGTGGCCCATGGTCAGCAGCTACACATCTGCTGACCTCTTTGTGGGAGGTCTGTCACAATAGAGAGAGAGCAAGATGAGGAGAGTGTCTGAGACCAACTAAGGACACAAAGGCAAGCATGTTAACCATCACACACACACACACACACTCTCTCTCTCTCTCTCTCTCACACACACACACACAGTGACACACACAGGCTCTCTATACTATAAACACAACAGGCATTCAGAGTATGTGTGGGTGGGTAACCGGATCATGTCTAACAACACTGTCAAAGTGAACTGTTCTCCAGTTTGCTCACAGTGAATTTTTAGTTCTAAACATTTGGTCCAGTGTCAGCCAGCTTTCTTTCTTTTTTTTTTTTTTTTTTCTCTCTCTTCTTTATTTCGAACAGACCCTTTCTCTGTTTTATAAACCTTACAGCATATGGCTGTAACTAGTAAAGCATTCAGAAAACATGACTTACTGGCTACTATTGAAGCTTCAGTACCTCACTGTATTAACAGATACATACAACAGACATACACTGAATTAATGACTTAAAAAACGTGAAATTCTCTCTCCACACTCCTCCATGAGGGGGGAAAAAAAATCATGATCATGCCTAAATCACTGCATCATTCATTCTGCAGCAGCAACATGCCAAGAATTATTTCCAGGCAGTGCAGTGTTTTGGCAAGTTCCATTGTGCTTGGCACAGTTTCCATCAAGGGTACAGCGAACAGTGCCCAACAATGAGTGAATGACCCTCCAAATAAAGACCTGCTGTCTTTAGTCGACAGAATAATTTTTCTGTGTTGAGCATTTATCAAGGCAGATATTGTATTTGTCTCACAATACAACCTCCACCCCTCTAGAGAATCAATTTTTACAGATTTTTGGAGGTTATTGATAGGTCCCACTGTATTTCCATCCTGGTACAGCTGGCACCGGATGACTGTTGGCACTGGGATGGCATCCCGCTTCCACAGCACCCCAGACACTCATCTCCAGAGATGCAAACCAGGAAAGTTTACACTGAGCCTAAGAGTCAAATCCTGGACAGATGCCATCTCTTCTTCCTCCCCTGCACTTTTCTCAACAGCTCATATCTAGATATTCAATCATTTGTACGCTTCAACTCTTCAGAGACATATCCATTCTTATTAACTGTATATTTGTTATTGTCAGTAGCTGCATTTGTAATAAAACATCATTGTTGTTTAAGAAATCAAAATTTAGCAATGAACCCTGTATTTTGTTTGATTGCAAAATCTAGACAGTGACAGTAACAGTTAAAGAAAAAGTGCCATATTGGAATGTCAGAACTTGAACACATACACAGATTTACACTTTACTCTGTATGTGTGTGTGTGTGTGTGTGTGTGTGTGTGTGTGTGTGTGTGTGTGTGTGTGTGGTGGTAGTGGTGTGTGTGTGTATAGAAAGATGTTCATAAGTACTCCCCACACTTGCTTTCAGGGATTAGCTTACCTGCAAGTTTTTTCAATCGCTTATTTATACCTCAGCTTAAAACTATATACTGGGTATGATGTAAAACAAAAACTTATTGCTGAATGCAGAAAGTTTGATTGGTGACGAAGGTATTTTATCTTTCGGACTCAGCAGATGACTGTATCAGCTGCTACAGAGTTTCAGCAAGTCTGCTTGCCATCTTGTTTTCCTAGCCTAGCAAATTTAATCAGTTAATAATATTTTCAGTCTCATTGTTTGATGATGAAGCTTGCAGTTTATGAAATTGAAAAACTTGCTTGGCCCACCATTTTGTGTGTTTGAGTGTGTATTTAAGAATGAATTCCCTTTGAAATAAATTGTTCAATAGTGATGATACAAGCAATGGTAAACTATTATACAAAATGCAGTCTATTGCATGCTACTGTGATGGGTACATTCAAACAAAACATTGATTCTTTTGATCAAGTTTCAAGCTCTGGCATCTGCCTGTCAAACTGGACACATTCAATGTTGACATATAGTGTAGATGTACACACAGGCAAACCCTCCACCCTTACTTTGAAACTCTGAAACATACTTGGCGGTTTGCTTGCGGTATGACACACAAATGCTCTGAATGGGGAGCCCCGGTATATTTTCCCCCCACCCTGACTGCACAGTGTCTTTGTCTGAATGAAAGTTTTTTCATGCGATATCCTTGAATCTAACCAATGCTGAATCTAACCCCAGAAAATTACACAGAACGATGGTAATATCGGTGGCAACATTTGAGTAAGAAAAGGCGTGAGTAACCGAAGAACAAGAAGTTGGGGATTCCCCCCCTCCCCTCCCTCCGTCCCCGCCAAAGCGTTCTTTTCTTCTGAGTCATCTGCTCCCGCAACAGCAGACGTCGCGATGACTTTGTTGGTCTTTCTCGAAGAGTTCAAACTAGATCACCCGCTCTCTCATTAACAGTGGTCCCGTAGTCATTCACTGGTACTAAGCAAAGCGCTCTGCAACTGCAAATCAACAGTAATACACTGGTTTTTTTTTAAATGTTTATTTTTTTTTTGCCCATGCCATATGTTACCACACATTGTGTATTGCGGCAGGCTCACTGCACGCTATGAGAATGATTCACACTTTCAGTTTGGGCGCCGACTCGCACGCCGTTTCGGTCCGTACAGACACCGACAGCGGCTGAGGATACAAACGCAGTTTTCTTGTTTGGCACGACACAAAACTCCGCGCATTCACATTTTAAAAACAAGAAGCTAATCCATTGTTTAATCATTATGTACTCATTCAAGTTTCACTCTTGTATTAACGCAAAACATAATGAGTCACACTGAATGACTGTATTGATAAATTATGATAATAACTAATAGTCTAATTGCTAAATGGATGTTCTTACGTTTATTTCTTCATAACAAAGCTAACAAGACTATCTTTGCCTGACAATGCCCAAGTTCCTAATGAAATAAATAAGACGAAAAAAAAAAATCTGTATCGTGAAAATCAATTCTATTCAAACAAACCAGTCCATCCGATCTTTCACTTTGGGGAGTTCCAAAAAACAAACACATTCATAAAAAAAACAAACACAGGCCCCCAAGTTACACTGACACGAATTGAATGCTTGTAGATATCTATATATTCAGCATTAAACAAAAATCCGCACACTGTATCTTCAATTCCGGGGCTCCCTTGTTGTATGCAACCAACAAGACGAGCTGCCGGTGCCAGAAACAGCCACTAGGCCTATTGTTAACTCAGACCTCCCCCTACCCTCAAAAACTGGCGAAAGTTTTCCTTGCCGGTTGAACCCCGCGAGAAGTTGCCTGCAAACATCGTTGAGAAAAACAGACATCCGTGAAAATCAGGCACATACCTTTGACAATTTCTTCCAGAATCAACTGCTTGTCATCGTCAGAAAATGGTTCACCAACAATCAACAAAACTGCAGCCTTAGGCGCACTACCGCCGGCCAAATCGTCAGCAAATTCTGTCGCCATTCTGAAGCTTCGTTCGTCAGCTTCTGATAACCTCGCGGTGAGTTTAGCACTTCTACTTCGGCCCAGCCTTCAGAAGAGGAGTGTCTGTAAAATGGGATTTCATTGGTTAAAATCACCAGCCTGACAGACAATAACCAATCCGCGCTATGTTTTCAACAGGAACCCTAATTTCCGCATGTCACGCCGGGAAAAACACAGAAACGAGTCTGAAGGGTGAGATACAGACAGATTTGTATGTTAGATGTGTCTCAACTGATTTAGTTATATGGATATAATCACTTTGAAATCATTTGTAATGTGAAACATAAATATAAGATGTCATAGATTTCATAGACTCATAATTATACTCACAGAACAATAATCCTTTTTCGCTGTTGAAACCAGTCACGGCGAGGGCTTAGTGTCATGAGTTTGATGGCTTTAAAATGTACTCGGCCAATTTAAATGCCGTTGAAAAAAGTTATTCATTGGAATCTTTTGGTAACAGGACGTGAATATTATCCATGAAACGCCACACCTGTAACTCTTGGCTCATTGAAATGTCGCTTTCAAGCTTTAGCTGTTTCTTCTCAATCTCGTAGCTCGTTAGCAGTGTTGTAATCATGCTGTGGAAACTGGATTCTGAAAACTATACTGTGATCTGGACAGGAGAACTTAAAGTCAAGTACCACTAATAATTGAATCATTTAATCGATGGCCACTGCCAGACGCAATAAGGCTGTCAGCAGCGAACCATCATCCGTCAAAGCATTGTTGTTCAGAACAGTATTTTTTTTCCCCAAGCCCTAAACTCTGTGTGTGTTCGCTGGTCCTGCAACTAGAGCAGTTTAAACTTTAGTATTCATAGCGACAGGTGAATGGATTCACACAAAGCATCAAATCTTATTGTCAGTTTAACTGTCCAGCTATTGGCTGTAAAGGACAGTGAGCCAATGAGGAAAATAACAAATTCAGAGATGTTTTTAACACAAAGGTAAAGTGTACAACAAAATAATTTAATAGACAGGACAAGAGTCCAACATTCTACTACTATAATTGATCCTTGTGAACTGTGAAAATCTATCGGGTGCAGTTTACTGTGATCCAATTGGAAAAGGTGACTGTTTAATAATCAAAAAAAAAAAAAAGGGGGGGGGGGGGGCGCAGTTTAATTGTATTTAATTAAAGGAGAGTAAGTGGGCATGAGAAGGTATCTTAAAAGTAAATTGTCGGCTGTCATGGATGATGTTAACAGTTTTTGGAATAAAAAGTATTGATTACAGAGTAGACAAACCAGCGTATAAAATGAAATGAAAAGAAAAATAAATGACTTTGGATGACTAAAAGGGCACTGAGACCAAAAAGGAAAAAAGATCAAGACGTACAAGAGAGATTTTAAAGAGGAAGAAACAACATTCATATCAATATAAGTACAAATGTTACATCAAGCTTGGAAACAAATGCAGCAAAGTAAAAGAAAGGCTGGAGAAAATTTGTTGAGGTTTTAGATGATTATTTCTGGTATGTTTTTACCCGAGAAAATAATCTGTAACTTACCAAATCTACAAAGATGTAGCTTTTCAAATGATGTTTCTGTTTAACAGATAAGGGTCATTCCTGAGACAGTAAAGAAAAAGCTATTCAAGTTAAATCCAAATGAAGCACAAGAGCCAGATGATATTCTTCCAAAGCAGGGTTCGAAATATCCACCTGTCCGATTGTCCTTGACCACTACATCTCGTGGACAAATGAAGCTGCTGTCTCCACTTGTCTGTGTTTGGCAACAAATTCTTGACTGTGTCAGTAAAAAGGTGATTGGATAGTCTGCTTGAGCATGAACTGATCATACTTTGCTTGTCCAAGACAAAGCATGATGTATGATACAAAACAATTTTATGAATATACTGTTCCAGCAGCATGCGTGCAGTGTGCTTGATCAGCACAAGAACATTTGATCTAAACCCTTTGATTTTCCCTCTCAGGCACATCACGTCTGTGTGCAGAAAATGCTGTCACTGGCGAGTTTTAATTTACTTTGGTCTTGAATATTTTATCATGTTAGCCTAGTTTAAAGCACCTAGCAGAATGTCCCTTTCCAGGTTTTGTCACTTCAGCTTCAGAATGTGAGAACTTTTGGCTGAAAAAAGACCCAACCAGTGACTTTAACTAAAGAAAAGATCAGAAAAAGAAAGAAAGAAAGAAAAAAATTGGCCAAGACTGACAAAAGAAAAGAACTTTCCAGAAATCATGTGAGAAAAATCATGAATCGCTGTTCTACAATAAAGAGAAAAACACCATTGCACTGTTCTGAATATACACTTTGATGCTGAGTGATCCAGAGTGAGCATTTCTTGCAGGCTGTTTGTCTTTCAGACATATACTGAGTTATGTCTTAGTTTAATTGCACTGCCGGCAAGTTTGGTTATTTTATTCAACCAGTCGATATCTTTTCACTTCCGAAGAACATGTATAAATATCAGGGAACAAGTAGATTTTTATATCTACTTGTCGCCAGGACATTTAAAATATCTGGGAATTTCTAGCCCTGCAAAGGACTTAAAAGAATTAAATGAAGAACTTTGTATTCCTTTGTTTGTGCTAAAAAAAAAAAAAAGAAAAAAAAAGTCAGTTTCTAGAGACTGGAATGGTTGCAGATGATTGGAATACAGCTGGTGTTACAGCTATCTCAGAAAAGGGGTCAGAATCAGACCCTTAAAACTACAGACTTGTTAGTTTGACTTGTATAGCCCGCAGACTTCATGATAATGGCCTCTACACACACTGTCAACATGGTGTTGGAGGTAAAAGGTCTTGCATAACTCAGGTACTGGAAGTCATGCAGGATTTTGCAAGCATCCTTGATTCAGTACTGCGTGAATGATTATGTCTGAAAATGAAAGCATATGATATCCATGGAAGCTAATTTTCTACAATGGCACAAGTTTTTACTTTCATGTGGCAGTAAAACTACTGACTAGTTGTAATCTTGTTGGTACTGTCGTGAATTGATCCAAATGTATGGGATACCACCTACTGTCATGTGGCCTGGGTAATTGGGGGAAGGGGAGGGTGGGGAGAAGAAATCCTAGCAATTGAGATGCGAATGAGAGCAGGACAAAAAGACCTACAGAACTCGGGAGTTTAAAGCATTCTGTTGATCACATGAGGATGGTTGGTGATACACAGATCTATTTTGATTAGGTCTGATGATGGGGCTTGCTCACTGCTTTCTTGCACGACAATAGTCTGAAATGCTGGCTAGAGAAAGGGACTGGCATTGTCGTACATAAAGTTGATGACAGTTGTATGGCTCCAATGTTCAGCTGAATGTCCAGTGGCCCCAACAAACAGTATAAATGTGGAGCTGTCTGTATATAGTTTTCTTCTGTTGCTGTGGAAACTGTTGTAAACATCCTAGGCTATCATTTAGTATTCACATCTCGCCCAGTGCTCTTCAGGTTTTTCTTCCAAATCGGCCTGAGGTTACCCACGTTTGTTTTTAGTCATCTGTTCGGGGTGAAAATCTTCATGATCAAAAGGCTAAACCAGATCTGAAGTCAATAAATATTGATTTATGTTGGTAGATACTTAAGCATTTAAACTGATCGTTGGTTCTTCACAATTAGCAAAAAAAGTTTCTCGGAATCTCAAAGATCTTACTACTTGTTTCTAGTTTTTGTGATATTGTATTTGTTTCCTGTGTTGTTTCTCCATTGGATTTTAATTTCTATAACCATGTTAATAGTTCATGATGTTATAATACTTTTTTCATAAGAGGGTGTTATGAAGTGACAGTGCAGACAGGCAGTATTTGACAGTGTAAATCTTAACTGGTTCAGTTCTTCATTTCATGTCGATGATGTTCATCGGTTGGTTACTTCTTCAGTCTGCTTCATTGACTCGAGATTCTATTCTGCTCTGTGCCCAGTTGGACAGACAGTCATGATGGGACTGGGAAGGCAAAGTTTTGTTGTCTGATAACTAGTAGGAGTGACAGTTGGCTACCACTGGGATGGTAATGGCAAATTCAGTTGCTGTTAACACTGAACTTGGGCATTTCTCTTAAATGTACCCTCCACGAAATGTGAAAAAATTGCCTGAAGCATTATTATTAGATGTTGTAATGAAGAATGATGAAAGTTATCGTAATGTGTTTCAGATACAGAGGCACAGCTGCTAGACACAATGGCGACAGATATGGAAATAGATGACTCGTTGTACAGGTATGCTTCAGATCATTTCAAGTAGCATTTATGCAAATCTTTCTGGCTTCGGATTTTATATATTTACTTTTTTTTCTGGGTTTAAAAGAACCAGCATTTATGAACCATGTATTAATGAAACAATTAACCAGTTATGAAGCATGTGTTAATGAAACAATTTACTAGTATGTGATTTTCAGTTGATAACTATGCGTTTATATTAAATCTGATGCAGATTTTGTTGTCGTTTCACTTTTTTTTCAGTCAGTGCTGATTTTATTTAGTTCCCCAGTATATTTAAGCACCTTCACATTTCTGTATTCTTCAGTCTGATGAAGCTCACACTTAAGTGCCTGGGCAGTAGACTATTAGACTGTCTTAACTTTTTAAATGTAAGTAAATTATGGTTTTGAGTAAATATTACATCTAACCTAACCCAGCAGGGGATAAACACTGCTACAATGGGAGTTATTACGTATTGTTGGGTTTGCAACTTTTTCTGATAAAATTGTGCATCTTACAAAAGAACACAATCATTTTATGGCAACAGTGATGAGGATTTGTTTAGATAATATTATCATTTTGGCGTCTAAGCATTACTAAGGAAACTCTTTTAACAAACCATTTGTTATGGATCACATTGGACGAGTGTACATACATGTTGAGTGGCGAGTGGCACACACTGTTTGTCTGAGTGTGGTGTTCGTTAAGTGAGCCAGACACGAGCTCTTGAGCACTTGCGTACACTAAAGGCAGACACATGCACATGCACACACCTGCGCACGCATGCATCCACTTGCCCCCCCCCCCCCCCACCCTCCCCTCCCACACACACACAACCTCCCCCACACACAACAAACATGCAGTATGCATGCATGCATACACACACACACACACACACACACACACACACACACACACACACGTACACACACACACACACACACACACACACACACACACACACACACACACACACACACACACACACGCACGCACACACACATGTAAAAGTATCCTGCTGGCAAAACTACCTTCTCAGTTTTCATCCCAGTTGGTGTGCATATGCTTGCAGTCAGCACTTCTTGAGAGGCCAAAAAAGAAACAAGAAGTCAAATTACGGAACGTCATAGTGTTTGCATCCAAACAAAACATGTCATTTGGGTATTGCAGATATTAAGGTACTGCCTTCCTACCCACCCCCAATCCCCACCACAAACAGTTGCCACCATTTTAGACCATCCCAGGAGGTCCTCACATTTAAGTCCCAGGATCTGTTTAGTTTCAGCCTTGCTGCTTGTAACAGATTTTTTCTTACCCCTTACCTCTACAAGTTTCTCCTGCCTCCTACCCTCAACAGCATCTTTTAACGTTTGAATTTGTCCCAGGGCCTGTAATGGTAGCTGGCCTGGTTTCAGTTAGAGGTGTGAAAATGCTAATGGACCCTTCTCTATACCTGACTCCTTGTTTGTCTGTGAGGCAGTTGACCAACAATTGGGTGAAGCCAATTTATATATCAATTCCTCATTTTCACACTCTGATTATTATGATGGTGAGGGATGGAAGAAAAAATAAGAGTGTGGATTAAAAAGATAAGTCTCTTTACTGCATTTTACTTTTATTATTTGTCAGTAGTGGAAGGAGGAAAGGGAAGGGGTAGGGGTGGGGTTAGGAAAGTGAAGGATAGAGTAAGGAGGTCTATGTGCTGAAGGGGATAGCGTAAAGGGAGGTGTTACTGTTGTTTTAAGATGATGAAGTGGTAAAACGTGCCTTTTTGTTTACATGATACCCACCATCATGAACTAGTGTGTGCATTCAAATGGTTTACAAATAACAGAGCTCTGCATTTATATAAACCCTTTTTGTTGCAGTCGGCAGCGCTATGTGCTGGGCGATAGTGCCATGAAGCGCATGGCTCAGTCTTCTGTCCTCGTTTATGGTCTTGGAGGCCTGGGGGTGGAAGTAGGTAAGATGAGATGAGAATGTCACATAGAGGATGTGAAGAGCTATATAGACAGACAGTAAGGACTGATATTGCCTGAGATGATGTGTAATAAAATTTTCTGACATGGAAAATTTTAAATCATGTGGTGAATTTTCATGAGAGTGATCTATAAATGATACTGATTGCTTTTTCACACATCTTGCAAACTGGAACAAACATATTCACATGCAGTTATTATGGCAGTTTGCTTCCAGTGGAAGGTCTTGGGTTGAGTTAATCACATCTGTGAAACGAAAAGAGATCAGAGGATTTTTTAAAGGACTATAATCATCTATGTGGATTCCTCGACTTTTAAGAATTTTTTTGAAGTGGATTGCAACAGGTGCATGATGCAAAGAAATGATTTTATTAGATAAGTTAGGAATGCCCTGGGATTTTATGAAGACTTTCAATTCATAACATGTAGCTTGTGAAAATCAAGTTTAAAACTGAAAAAAGATCCCAGATTTATTGAACATGAACAGAGGTATCTTGACTAACTCTGAGTGTGACACCCTAACCCTGGTTGGAAATCTGCATAAGTCTGCTTGGTTTGGACCAAAGATTGAGTATCAGAACTCACATTAAAACTTGGTTCAAATTAAGTATGTTAAGTTAGTAACCAAGGACTAAATGAGTAAGAGAGAGGCTGCTTCAAAATCATTCATTTGTTATAGCACATACTGCTTCCTTCAAGCGAAATTCAAATGATGTGTGTGTGTGTGTGTGTGTGTGTGTGTGTGTGTGTGTGTGTGTTTTGATAATTTTTTTTTGTACACCTTAAGTTAAAAAGTAAGTTTACTGTGAAGCGAATTTTGTAGGAAACTTTCCGGGATGATGTGAGCAAACAACTGTAAACTATAAAGAAAAACCATAATATTCACAGTTGTAGAAATGCGTTCTTGTGTGACACACTAAGTTGTCAATAAAGACATCAAATATGGAAATACGATATGTCACAGTATGTATTGATGAGGTGGTGCATGTTAGGTCCAAACTCCATGAATCGGTGAACCAGTTTGTTACTGAATTTTTCAATAATGATGAAAGTTAAGAAAGTTATAGAAAAATGATGCCCTGTAACTGTGTTAAATTACACTAATTTAGATATGTTTATCTGGAGCTCTGTTAGTCTGGTAAAGCAACCCAAGTCTTCCAGCTAAACAGTCATGATATGCCCGATGGAGAAAATGACTGAGCCAGTCTCTGTTTAAGGGCTGAAAGGGTTAATAATTTATGTGTGTGTATCTGTGTGTATGAGCACGATGTGTACGAGCATGTGTGAGTGTTCATGCACAAACATATTCACAAGCAGTTATTATGGTAGTTGCTTCAAAAAAGCTGAATTGAGGAAAACTTAGATTACTTCATTAAAATTGCAAGGATTTAAAAGTAAACATTAGCTTTTGTTACATTTTATGTAATTGTGGCATGTTTTTTAAAAAACTTGTTTGTATATTTGCAGCAAAGAACATAGTTCTGGCGGGAGTGAAGGTGAGTTGCAGCTTTGCTTAAAACTTGTAATTATGTTTTGAAAGGGCCTTGTATAGTAACTCTTGCCTTGGGATTGGTGGAGCACAAAGTCAGTAAGGTATATAGGCATGCGTGCATAGTGAGCATTTTTACCCATTCATCATATGCATAGACATGTATGTGAACTGCATACACAAACGTGTGCAAGCACGCAGGCACGCACACACACACATACACACACACACACACGCATGCACGCACGCACGCACACACGCACGCACGCACGCACGCACAGAATTACAGTTACACATAAACGAACATGCACAAGTAATTTGCATGTTTACACAGTTGGCAAATACACACACACATAAGCGTGCACTTAAGTGAAAACAAAAACAATGTGAAAACATTACCAGACACAAATACTTTTTTTGACGAAGCATGAAGCATAGAAACACCTGGTTTATAACCTAACTTGAGAGAAAAAGGAAAGCTCCTTATCCTGCAAGAAGGAATTGAATCCACATAATCACTCAACATGTACGATGTTACTGTTCTGCATTTTCTGTTTCATTCTTTTTTTTTTTCTTTGCTGTGTTTATAATGTTTTACAGTATCGTGTTTTATTAAAGAGTTTTGTTCATTCATACCATTTGTTAGCCATGGCCATGAATAGGTATGCAGTTTAGTGCTGAAAAATATGTAATGGTCATTTGGCGTCATATACTTTACCATGTCAGACCATAGCATTCAACGGCAGTTAGCCAGCTCTGTCAGGCCGAATTTTTTCCGTGGCCAATGCAGTCATAAGACAGTCACGTGATGTCACCCCACTTCCGGCCCCGGAAGAAGCCAGTGTCAACTTCCTATAAGTCATTCATCTTCGGCCTGCCGTCAAAGCAAGATAAGTCTTGTGCTCTGTCTCGCCTATACTTGCCTTTGTGTTAACTTTGCTGTGTTTTGTTCTATACTTGATTCAGTTGTGGCTTGCAAATGTGAGGCTCTTGGTGGGAGCGTATTTATCAAAAGATTTGTCTCTTTTACCGGCACTCTCGGGAGCGTATTTATTAAAAGATTTGTCTCTTTTACCGGCACTCCCGCGACTTTGTTACTCGCGATCGTCGGCACCGCTCGCCGGTCGTGTTCCCCCACCATATTGCCGAGCCTCGGGTTCAGCACGCATTTTGTGCTGGTTCCGGCTTGCACTAGACCCTGAGTATTTTTGCCGTGTGAGGCTCTTGGTGGGAGCGTATTTATTAAAAGATTTGTCTCTTTTACCGGCACTCTCGGGAGCGTATTTATTAAAGATTTGTCTCTTTTACCGGCACTCTCGCGACTTTGTTACTCGCGATCGTCGGCACCGCTCGCCGGTCGTGTTCCCCCACCATATTGCCGAGCCTCGGGTTCAGCACGCATTTTGTGCTGGTTCCGCTTATTAAGGTTTAGGGCTCAATAACTATCACACCTGTACTCTTTACCCTTCACAGGTAGAACGTGTTCGAGTAAGGGTGTGTGACACTGATCTGCTTATTAAGATTTAGTGCCCAAGAACTATCACACCTATACACAGTGATACTCCACGTGTAGAGATTGCTATTAATAGCCATACCAGTCACACGACCGGTGGCGTGTACGGGTAGTTCGAGTTTTCAGTCGATCTCTCGAGCACTTTGCACGACACCACACGGACGATCGAGATTAATTGATTTTCTCGATCGGCCACCTTGTCTCCTCTTTGCGGTCGTGTGTTCCGGGTTTGCTCTATCCACCTGTGCCCAACATGGTGAAGGACACCGCCGGGTCGAGCCACTCCACTGCTCGGAGTTCGCTCAATTTCCCGGAGAACCCGCGGGTCGATTCCATCTCGGAGCAATCCGTTCGCACTGATGAACGTACGGTTCGGGTAGACAGAGACGACTTCTCCGCGGAAGGGACGCGTGATCTTCCTCGTCTACCAAACCGACGGACGCACGACCGCGGCGTCCCAAGGCTGATAGGCAAGCGGCCACCATTTCAAAATGCCTTTCATTTGATCTGCCTGCTAGTCTAAGGGCAAAGCTCCCCTCAAGGTGCTGCCCAGAAAGTCTAATGGCAAGGCTCCCCTCAAGGGGCCCGGCCGAGCAAAGACTAGCCAACGGAATTCGCCCTCCCCCACCCCTTCTCCATCGGCCAGCTTGCCCTCTAGCCTACGGACTCGCTCGGAGACTTCTAACTATCATGCTGAGTCACGCGAATCTCGGCCCCCGGGGCACCTTGCCGAGCCGCGGACCAGCACGGGTGACGGATCTGGGATGGAATCACCATCCGTCACTCGCCTTGATGAGTCACGTATCTCTTTTTCCCCCAAAATTGATACGTGCACTCATAGCGCTCGGCCCCACCGGGCACAGGTGCAGCCAACACCTGAGCTCGAGGAGCGCTTCGACTCCGGAAGCAGCCTTATGGTCACCCCGACGCACGACCTCGGTGGTGTCCATAATCCTGGGCGTGCGGGCACGCCGCGCCATGGGCCCGGCCGTGCCCATGCACAAGGACGGTCGACCTACCCCGATCGAACGTCACCTTCTTCCCTAGGGGTATTGGACGTTGGGGAACCGACCTTTCGGATCCCCATTTGGGCAACGTCCGCGGTCCCGCTCCTCCGGGGGGAGGATCTACCAGCGGGACCAAGGGTAACCTGACATATTCCTCCAGGGGGAGGAACACGGGACCGCATCCTGACCAATCCGCACTTTCGCGGGTTGGGGGCTCGACTTCCGCATCCTCCTCCATACCATTATGGCCCTCCCAGGCCCATTCCAAGGACGTGTATGGTGCAGTGCACGGACCTGGACGGGGACGACAGGCCACGGCCTCTCAAGCCCCCCCCCAACAGTGATTCAGGTTACCCGGGTCCCCGGGGACTTTCTGCCTACAAGAAGAAGAGGGTCTCGTGGCTACGACTCGGCGGATGTCTGACCTACGCATTCGCCCAACGCGCTGGTCAGACCTTGAGTGCGGCCTACCTACCATGGTTTTTCCCCAGGGCCGCCACAGCCCGTTTACCTCCCCGGGGACCGGTGGCTCTATGCCCCCGAGAGAGACCAGTGGCTTAACGCCAACACCCAGCACGACCAGCTACATGGTCGAATGTGGCACCCGGCCTCACTTACCTGGGTCGACCTTGGTCTCCCTCCTCGGGCGCTGTCCTATCGGCAGGACGATGTCCCGGCCGCCGATTATAGGGCCACCGGGGACACACTACAGGCACCCCTCGACTTACCTCCTGAAGACGGGTGCTATGAACCCTCTCAGGACCAGTACCTCCCTGAGGCGGACGATGACGAGGAGCTAGCCCCCACCTCATTGTACGATGTCCGCACGATAGAACGGTGGCGACCAGACCTCGTTAGGAGGGAGGCCGCACCCGCTGACGAATTTCTCTCCCTCTCCCCCGGCCCAGAGATCTAGACCAATCTACCCAAGAACCCCTCAGTCGCCTCCTTGTTTACGGACAATCCCGTGACCAGGGAGATGGGCATTTCCCAGTCGGACCGTCGGTTGATCCCCCACCTGCCCCCCCCTACTTCCGGCGCCATCTCCTTTAAGAACCTAAAGGAATGGGTCCGAGTAGCCAGGATGGGCATCCTCCACACCACGGCGGGACACACCTACTTGGACATGCCCCTTCAGCGAGCGGAGGCTCTATGGCCGGAGGACGATGGTGCCATCCCAGTACCGGGGGACCCGGGCTCTGAGGCGCACCAAGAGCCTGACCCTCGCTTGTTCAGCGATCCTTTCATGCGACACCTAGTTAACAGGATTTCGCATCACCTTTCGGCTGCGGCGGACAGCGCAGCCAGAAGCCACTTCAACTGCTTGTTGGTCGCGAGAGAGGCCGTGCTGGCGCGGACCTCTCTCTCCCCGACGCTTAAGGCAGCCCTGCGATGCATCCCGGGCCAGGTCCAGTCGCTCTTTGGCGACTACTCGGCTGACGTCATAGCACAAGCAGTTGAGGAACGCAAGCAGGCTGTGTCCTTTGCGCCCAGGCCACCGCCACGCCCTGCTAGACCCCCACTTCGTTCCTTCCCCAGGCACAGACCCTATCCCAGACAATCGCCTTCCCGCACCGCACGGCCCGCCAAGCGACCTAATCTTCTCCCAAGGCCTAAGCCAAAACCCCATCAGCAAAATTTTCGGTTAGGCCAACAGTCACGCTCCCGGAGCTGACTAGGGAGACAGCCCGAGGGGGACTTAGATCAGGTAGCACCCCCCCTCGCCCTATCCCCCACCCACCAGCCCAGACCCTCGCCCCCCCTGGCGGGCAGCCTCTCCCGGCATGCCCACCAGTGGAGACGCATACGCCTCACCCCTGGATAGTGGCGGTGCTACAGGAAGGGTTTCGCCTTCCTTGGGCCCACGAGCGTCCCCCCCCCTCATGCTATCTCCCCCTCCCTCCCCCAACGAACCCTCCCCCGCCAAAGCAGAAGCTCTTCGCACGGAAGTCCAAGACCTCCTCAAAAGAGGGGCCATCTCGGAGATTTCCCACCCAAACCCCGGCTTCTACTCTTTGTGATCCCAAAAGCCTCGGGAGGATGGAGGCCCATTCTAGATCTTTCGCCCCTCAACAAGTTCCTCAGGCCCACCAAGTTCAAGATGGAGACCCCCACCCAGATCCGAGACTCCATCCATCATCGCGACTGGGCCACATCCGTAGACCTGAAGGACGCCTATTTTTCAGATCCTGATTCACCCGGCCCACAGACGATTCCTACGGTTCGTCTGGCAGACCCCGGAGAGGCCTGCACGCATAGTGGACCTCATCTCCTGCCTGTCACAGGCACCCCACACCTCGGCCAGAACCCTGTCCTCCCTCCTAGGAATGATGGAGTCCCTGTCTCCCCTCATTCCCCTGCGGCGGGTCCCCAAACGCCAACTTCAGAGGGAGTTCCGCCGACGTTTGTCACAGACCTCCGACCGCTGGGACCAGGTCATTCCCCTCGGACACTGGTTCATTTCGGCGACGGAGGAGCGGCTCACTCCAGCCACTCTCTCCACCGGGGTCCCCATCTCCCTCCCAACCCAACCCAACCACTGGAACTTTATACAGACGCCTCCAACTTGGGCTGGGGGGCCCACGTGGAGGACAGTCACGCCTCGGGGAGTGGGAGCTGGAAGCGGTCAGGCTAGCCCTTCTCCAACTCCAGCACAAGGTCGCGCACCGACTTGTTCTCCTCCTCACGGACAATACGTCGGTAGCTTGCTATGTCAACAAAGGGGGAGAGGCCCGCTCCATAGGCCTCTCCCTCAGAACAGAGGCCCTCCTTCGCTGGTGTCGCGCAACCATTGGTTTGTGCCCATGATCGACCTGTTTGCCACCAGCTTCAACCATCACCTGCCCCTGTACGTCTCTCCCGTTCCAGATCCCCAGGCGGATGCAGTCGACGCACTATCCCTCCCCGGGACGGGCCTACTGGCGTATGCCTTTCCCCCCTTCCCCATCCTACACAAGGTGATCAGGAAGGCAAGGCTGGAAAGACCCAGGCTGATCCTCGTAACGCCATGGTGGCCGACCCAGTCTTGGTTCCCGGACCCCAAGTCCCTCACCCACGTTCCCCCCCTCCGGCTCAGCCCTCGCTGGGACATGCTGAGACAACCCCGGTCAGGTCTTCCTCACTCCAATCCCAAGATGCTTCGCCTACACGCGTGGCTTCTATGCCAGCCCAACTGCGAACATCTGCATCTACCCCCCACTCGGAGAGACCCCAGTCCGTCCTAGACACACTAGCCGGGGCAGGGGCCTCTCAGGGATTACGGGACTTCGCCTCGGCATCTCGCAGAGCCAGCACCGAATCCCTCTACAACTACCGTTGGGAGAGATGGATAACCTGGTGCTCAGATAACTCTGTTCCCCATGACTGCCCCTCCAACATCCAAATAGGAAATTTCCTCTCCCACCTATCCTCTTCCCTTAAGCTGTCGGCTGGCTCCATTCGGGGCTACAGATCAGCTATCTGCACTACCATTCGTCAACTGGGGGGCCCTTCTTTTGACAATGACTTTCTCCTCAGAGAGGTGTCTAGAGGAGTTGCTCTACGGGAAGCTCAGTCCCCTAGGCGCATTCCCCTCTGGGACCTTTTTACGGTCCTCGATGCCCTCAGAAAAACCCCTTTTGAACCCATTGCTTCTATTCCTTTTGACCTCCTCTCCTTTAAGACCACCTTTCTCCTCGCCCTGGCCTCGGCCAGAAGACGAAGTGAGATTCACGCCCTCAGCGGTGACCCCACAGATATCGCCTTCCACAGGGACGGCTCAGTCTCTCTCAAGTTCCTTCCGGAGTTCTGACATCTTGGGAAAGGGAGAAAAAGATGGAGACATGGACCTTTGCCCCTCCAGGTGTCTCAGGTACTACTGGGAACGCACACGCCCCAGGCGCTCCTCCCAGAGACGACTCCTTATCTCCCTCAACCCCAACAATACTAGAGATATCTCGGCGGGAACTATCTCCAGGTGGCTCTCCAAGACGGTGAGATCTACCTACGCTCAGGCGTACAAGGATCTCCCTGTCCTATCACCCAGGGCCCACGAGGTCAGAGCACTGGCCACTTCCACAGCGTTCCAGTACTCTGTCCCCGTGCGCCACCTGCTGGAGGCAGCCTACTGGCGTTCGGAAAATCCCTTCATTAATTTTTACCTGAGGGATATCCGCATGACCAGAGCTGATGGGTCTAAGGGGATTTCCTTTGTGGCGGCCAATGCAGCCATATCGGTCAACCCCAAGAACCACTAGGGCGCTCGCCCTCCTCCGATTCCTTTAAATTCTGCTATGGTCTGACATGGTAAAGTATATGACGCCAAAATGGGGAGTTTGTGTTATACTCCCTGTTTGGCTAGTATACTTACCATGTCAGACTCTAATTCCCTCCCTACCTTCCCCTCTGGCGCCAAGGTTCTCGGGGTCACCATACACCAGGCCTCGCTGAATGACTTATAGGAAGTTGACACTGGCTTCTTCCGGGGCCGGAAGTGGGGTGACATCACGTGACTGTCTTATGACTGCATTGGCCACGGAAAAAATTCGGCCTGACAGAGCTGGCTAACTGCCGTTGAATGCTATGGTCTGACATGGTAAGTATACTAGCCAAACAGGGAGTATAACACAAACTCCCCATGTATGATGCATTTCAGAAGCATGTGAGATGGGCTGAATGAATATGAGAAAGGTTGACAACTTGCAGTTTCTTTTTGTTTTCAGTCTTTGACAGTGCAGGATTCCAAATCATGCAGTTTATCAGATCTGGGCACACAGTTCTTTGTGCGACCGGCTGATGTTGAATCGTCCAAAAATAGGTAACAATGATTTCCTTTATTTTTGAATAGGTTGCTAATAAAGTTTGATTGATTCAAAATATTCTTTGTTTTTCAGATGTACATGTTTACGCTTTTAGTATAATAACCAGAAATTACCAACGACTACGTACACAGTTTATATAACATACAAACAAATGCATGTGTGAAACTTCTTCAGTCTGAGGATTGAATCCATTTTATGAAATTATTCAAGACGGAATTTTCTGTTTTTCGTAAATCTGAAAAGAAAAAAAAAAATTTCAAAACAGTCTCTAAAATTGCGTAAATTATGTGTCGAGTGCGTCTTACCATAAAACGGAAGTGCCGAATTGGAAGTACTCTTTATTTTAGGGAACAAAGATAAAGCACCATTTGCTGAAATCTAGATTTTGAGTTCGGAGTTCGTTGGAAACCGTGAGAATGTCCTATCTTAAAGAAGGTGATTCAGTTGAGGAGATCGACACTGGCATCACTAATAAGTGGCGATGGGCTTGGCTGAACGAAATAGATGATGAAAAATGACAACATCGTGTTTGGTGTTTGAAAACGAACAAACCTGGTGTAGCATTTTGCCGCGTGTGCAACTCGGACCTCAAGTATGGATCCAGTGGAAAATCTCAGCTAGAAAAGCATGCCAGAAGTCTGGACCATATTGAAAGCATGAAGGTAAGAATTTCAGTAAAATCCTTTTCAGCAGCCCTCCATATCCCCCTCTCCCCCCTTCCCCTCAAGTGACACACACACACGCACGCACACACACACACAATTGCATTTGCTCTACAAGAGAATATTGCTGTGCTCAGACAAACAACACTCCATTATTCCAGCTGTGACAACGTAGAGGAGTTTATGATCTATTCCCACCAGAAAGGAGAGAAAAAAAATCTTGAGTAACCACAGAGTTCTACTGACTACAGCACTCTTCTCATGGCTTCCAATTTACCAATAGATTTCCTGTTCAGGAAATATGTTGGCTTGCAACAGGCTTGCGGTCCTGATGTTGATACCCATACTGCCCATCTATGTCCAAGGCACCAACCAAGCTGGTTTTGGGGGGGCAAGGTTTTTTTTTGTTGTTGTTGTTTTTTAAAATTTAAAATGACGACTTTTGTTCACATGTAAGCAATAAATATGTGTTTCAAACAAGGCCTCCGCTCCAAATTTCCTTTCACCAGAGGCCACGAAAACTGTCTGAATTTTAAAAAAAAAATCAATTTCGGCCGGGGGCTTCGCTTCCCTGGGCCCCCCCACCAGGGGTGCTGCCCCTGGACCCCGCCAGGGGCCTAGGCGGCCCCTGGACCCCAACCTTTCAGTTTTTCAATTTTTTTCCAGTTTCACCCATGCAAATGCATGCCACCAGACATGCCACACATACAAGATTCCTCCCTCCTCACCTCCCTCACCTTCCCCCACCTCCCTCCCCTCCCCCCTCATCCCCAACACTCTTACGCACACACACAAGCTCATACTCACACACACACGCACACAAGCACATTCAGTCTCACGCAAAGATGAAAAAACAAGGCAAAAATATTATGTATATTTATGTTAAGTCCTTTTTGCAGTTGTTACAACATTGAATTGTAAACCCAGAAAAGACTTTCCATTCCATGAAATAAATGTTTAAGGTATTTACATAGATTTTTGTTGGCTGTTATCGTATCATGGTCGAAAGTGGAATGAAATAGCATGTAGTCTTGCAAAACTTAAAACCCGGAATACGCAGAAAATGATTCAAACTTTAGCTTACAGTTTTTCTTTTTTTCCTTCTTTTTGTTGTTACTGAAATGCTGTCAAGTTTGGAAATTCTTTTTTTTTTTTTTATTGAAGGAACCTTCATCCTATACATTACCTGCCTTCCTAAGTTAACTGTCTAAGAGAATTACAAAATTAAGGTTGAATCCATGGAATGCAACGTTTCTCAGGATCTTGTGCATGTCTGTGAGGAAGGTATTTCAGTACATCATCTGTTTGTAGATTGTCCCATGTCAGCAGGACTTACAAGAAGATAGGTTGTAGTATTAATAATATTCAAAAGTAAAGCCTCATTTTGTATGATCCATGTATTACAGATATTTGAACTATTTTTTGTGAAAATGACAAAGCTTCATTGTTACGAAGACCCCAAACTTGAAAGCATATGTCTGTGTCAAATAAGTTTGTAACTGACGCATTTAAAAGTTGTTAAGTGGAGATGAATGAGTGATTTTGTTTGTTTGTTAGTGATTTTGTTTGTTTGTTGTTCATGTTGTCTCATATTATCTTTGATGAAGAGACCTTAAATAAAATCTCTGATCTGAACCAGAAATATAAAAAGGGGGGAAAAAAAGAGAATGTGGTGGTCAGTATATCATTTAGCATCTTATCATCTGTAGTACTGATTTGTTATTCATTTTTGTTCTCTTGGTCTGCCGGCATAACATGACTCGTCCAATTTTGTAGATTTGTCTCTTTCTAAAATCCATCTCTTTGCCTGATTGATTGCAGAGCAGAGGCATGTGCTGGCAAACTGGCAGAGCTGAACCCCTATGTGAAAGTGTCAACAATGACTGAACCGCTGGACTTGTCAACAGACTTGGCATACTTGCAAGAGTTTCAGGTGTGTGTGCCACCCTTCTCTCAGTGAATGAAGCTATGTCCTGGTGTCTGTTAGCAAATGCAGACTGTACTGTCTCTATATTTGTTATGTTTGTTTTAATATTCAAGATGTTTGAAAGTATTATAGCATTTTTTTTATGAAGTTGGGAAATGCAGTTTGTTAAAGCTGCTGTACTTGTTTTTCTTCTATCTGAAAACATAGTTCAGAACTGCCAGTTCCTGCCATTGTCAGCTTTGTGCTCTTGAGTTTGCTTAGCAGAGGCAAAAAGAACCCAATGATAACAACAGCACTAACAATAACTGTAACAGCAAGTGAAACAAACAAACAACAACAAAAAATATGGAAAGGAAAAAAAGGAACTGCTTGTGCAAGTGACAGTTTGTGCAATATCAGATTATGACATTTTGGCGTTGTAGCCTGTCACCAGAATCTAAAGAATAATAAAAGTTAAACTGTATGGTAACAGCAAAGCCTTCTTGCTTGGTTTCTGTATTAATGATAAGTTCCATGTGCACTTGTATGTACATATGTGTGTGTGCGTGTGAGAGTGTGTGTGTGCATGTGCGCACGTGTGTGTTTGTGTGTGTGTGTGTGCATGTACGTGTGTGTGTGTGTGTGTGTGTGTGTGTGAATGAGTGAGTGAGATATTGCATCATTCTTTCAACTGTTACTGACTACAGCCTGGGTTTGCTTGGTTCACATTAAAGAAAAATGCTGCAAGATCTGAACATGTCCTGATATATTAACAGTTCTGTGTTGCTTTGGTTTCAGTGTGTGATACTGACCGAGTGCCCGCTGTCTGTTCAGCTGCATGTAAACAACTTTTGTCGAGCCTGTTCCCCTCCTGTGAAGGTGGGTTAGGCGTGTTCTTGGTGGCCATAGAAAATTCCAATTACACAACAGTTTGCATGAAATAACTGTACATAGTTACCCAAACTGATAATATTGTTTGTCTTCATTGTATTTTTTAGTAATAAAAGGGATAGATTGCAGGTTTCTGATGGTCATTAACCCGTTCGCTGCTTGAAGCTGCTTGAAAATGTTACAAACAAAGGCTTTCCCAGTGCCAGGGAAATCTAATGATTTGGGGGTAATAATTAACACAAAAATTCTAGCTCAGAAACTACAAAAGATATAACAATGAAATATATATGATTTTTGAAGGAAATTGAATGAAGATTTTGAATCTGGGCTTCTTTTGTTTTAATTTTGATAATAAAAAAGTATTTAGACAATTAGATTTGGATAGATTTTTTTGCACGATCAAAAGCATATGTATTTACCACTACATCTTCACATCCAAACAAGAACACAAAGCAAAAAAGTTGAAAATAAAGTTTGTATTGTCACACTACACCTGTAAATGAAAGTAAAAACAGTTTAGAAGTCTATCAAGACGCTCACACTCTATGCAGACAGGTCAGTCCACGACCACGCCCCCCTCTCCCCACCACGCCCCCTTGCTGGACTTCAACCCTCTCTTTCACTGCTCCTCTTCCCCTACCTTTCCCTCTGCCCTGTGCCGCGCCGCGAGCAGGCCGCGCTCCCCTCTCACGCTGACTACCACGTCACTGACCACTGGCACGCAGTGCAGAGTACACACTAGGCGAGCTCGTTCGACGCTGGCAAACCAGTCAGCTGAACACACATTGAGGTCACACAGCCCGACACAATAACTGACGAATACGGTTGGCAATTCCATCACTATCATCATCTCACCTTCATGCTCGAGTGAGTCGTTGAATAAAAGATTATTGTCTTTGTCAAAAATCATTAGCAGAGCCTGCTCAGCTGTGTAAATACGTTGATTTTGGTCGCTGCGCTTGTCGAAGGTTGCGCCGCCATCTTTGCAAGCGAGACGAAGTGCTGGCTGGTCATCCAGTCAGTGATGAGAATAAATGGGCTTTCCCCTCACGTGTGGTCATTTACATATCATTTTAATACTACAGACATATAAGGCTTACTACGCACACTCTATTTAAGTCCGTTGATAGAAATAGTAACGAATGAAAATTCAAGGAAAATGCATGACGTCAGTGGACGGCCCATAGGCACTGGGAAAGCATTTTTAATGCGGCGTCAGCTGACGGCTTAAAGGCACTCTACGGGTTAAAGGTTTTTGAAAATTTTGGAAAAACTGAGGTGCCTTCGTTAAGGCCTCAAAAGTCTGTAGAAACTGACTTGGGGAATGTGAAAATTCAAAAAGAGAAGGAAAGAAATTTTATTGCTGTGAATAAATTCACTTTCCAGCATGGATGCTTTCTTTCTTTGTTCCTTTGCTAGAACTCCCGTGGTCCGCTATTGTATAGATTTTTGTGTATGTGACCGATTTTAACCCCAGCATTAGAGCAACCACATTCCCTCTTCAGAGGTGATGCGTTAAGACGACGCCAGTGTGCTTCAGTTTTATTTTCATGTCTGTACTACCAGCAAACAATGGCATTCTCTGTAAGATGGAATGGCGTGTGATACATGAGTGCAAGTTTTTTTATGCCTGTGTTCACGTACATCACTTCTGTAAAGAGTCTCATCCAAAGGATCAGGAGAGGGTAGGAGTCGGCATGGATGTTTTATTCCAAGGAAAAGATCCCTCGTAACCTGGTTGTCTCAAATGGGAGTCGAACCTCGGATCTTGGAACAAGTATCTGCATCCAACCCCCTTACCCACTCGGCCAGCCAAGTCCCCTTAGCATAAATTTAATGACTAACTACTGGACATTGATGGTATTTGGAGAGTTTAAGGAAATTGAACTTACAAATAGTAGCGTCTTGATGAGTGAGTTCTGCTTTTATTGATTGATGACGATAAGTCCTACTCAGAAATAAAGATAGAATTGTACACAAATGTTTATTGTGTGATTTACAAGCAGTCTTTGGTGTACATTGAGTTTAGAAATTTTGTTGAAATGGATGTTAAAAGTGTGTAAAGTTTATTCCCTTTGTTGTATATAAACCATGAATTGGAATGTGTGGATTTGTTTGAAACTGAAACCAGCCCAGTATTCAGTGGAGTCTCATAAAAAAAAAACATCTCTAGAAATTCGTAGAAAAAAAGTGTATTTAGAGGGAGGGAGTTTGTCAGGTGGATAATTTGAAATCTGTGTTTAAAAAGAAAATGTCCCAGAAAATAAATCTTTTATCGGAGGCAGTCTTTATTGAAAAGGTCTTTGTATTGGTACTTTCCTGTGTTTGAAAAATGTCACTGTCCTGTACATGCAATGAAATGAAATCAAATGATACAGATTGTAGATTCTATGAGAGGATACTATGGGTACTTAACAACTGTATACCCATGTGGAAATTCTGTGCTTAAAATTAGGCGTTTCTGGTTTCTGCCATTTCCTCTTTATCTACCTATGGTGTCTTCCTATTTAATTTATTGTATGTATTCAAAGTTATTTCAAGCATCAGATGATGAATGGGACAGTACTTTCATGACATGGTGACTGAATAATTTTCTGCTTTTCAGATTGACAAATGTGTTTTGATTGTCTGTTTTCATGCTTTTGCTTTTACTAAAATCATGGTTGAGTATTTTTAGATTTAGTAATGAAAGATGAGATGTCAACCCTGTTGGCCCTTTGTGGTCGGCTGGGCTATAAGCAACATTGTCTTATGTCAACCCTGTTAATTAGGGCTTTATGCCCCTGTCGGCTGGGCTTTATGCTACAGTCAGGAAGTGACTGACTGTAGCTGATAGCTTCAAAATGCCTGTGGTTTTTGTTTCAGTTCATCAGCTCAGATGTGTTTGGAGTGTTTGGCAGTGGATTCTGTGACTTTGGTGACTCCTTTGAGGTGATGGATCCCACTGGAGAAGAACCAAAAGAAGTCTTCATCGCCAACATCGCAAAGGTCAGTGCTGAAAAGTCGAGACTCATTTCCCATATCAAACTGCAGTAAACGGAGAGAAATTACAGAAGTAGTCGAGGGGGAGAGGGGGGTCGCGGTGCAAGCAGTCCGCAGAGAGCTTTCAGTGTCAGGTTGTTATGGGGCAGCCTGTGAGAGAAGACACAGAGCAGCTATTGAGTTAGTTTGGTGTTTTCTTTTTTCTTTTTAATGGTTTATGTTCTTAGCATGCACCATACATGACCTATTAATTATTTCACGACGGGCACGGCAGCGTAACGTCACTTCCCTGGTGCTGTGTGCTCTGCTCATGCTTACAACCATTGCAGATGCGTGATTTTTGCACTTTTTAATTTTATTTTCACGCCCCCTGATGTGAACGTAGCAACCTATTGTTATATATCAACAGAAACAATAAAACACAAATTTTGCAATGAGCATACACTTAGATATATTTTAGGTTAAATTGCAGTGCTACAGTTACGGAAACAACATGACTAAAATGTGGGAGAACACAATCTTGTTTACATTTGTTTGGTTAGTATCTCATTGTTTGGACTACTTTGGGTCACAAAGGTCATTGCTAGTGCATGCAAACTTTATCTAATGGTTAGACCCATGTTCTAAATATTTAGGGCACCTGTATCCCTTAGACCATAGACGAGAGAACAGGGGACTTTTATATAGTTGTGATGGAATGGCCTTATGGCTCGTCCAGGGAGTACGGCAGCATTGCCATAACCACGGAATGGCTCATCGTGAATGGGTCAACTGGGTTGCCGTAACTGTCGCATGGCGCATCGCGAGAAAGTTAGAACTGATTGTAATTTTGCAGAGCCGTTATGAGAGAGCATTACTCTGGAACACATCCATCCAGCAACAGTCCCCTTGAACTTGCTGATGTAAAGTCATCACAGCCAAGGACGTGGAAGGGAATGAAAACTGAGCCACAGTGACAGCAAGGCATGAATGACCTGTTTAGGAGACTGCTTCAGACTGGATTGTCAGATACCTCTAGGCCAAAAAAACAAACACAAAACAACAACAACAAAATCTTGCTGTGTCACAATCTGAAACTGGTTTTAGCCTCACCCAGTTGATATTGGCATGACTCGGATCTGTTGACTTTTTCTTTCTTTTTTTTTTTTCCTTGATAAACTTCGTTTAATTAAAAGCTATGTGCATTTTGTATAGTGGACTTCCCTACAACAAGGACAGGGAGACTACTGTTGTATTTTAGTTCAGGATAGATAGAGAAAACAGACTGGAAAAAAAAAAAACGGTTTGAAAGTTGGTTGGCTGTGCCTCATGATTTAAAAAGCCGAAGGTTGTTATCCAGAATTCCTGGTTTGCAGCAAGGTTGTTTAAAAATTGAATTTTAGGGAGATGGCTACACACAAAAATCTTGTCATCCTTCACCCCAGATTTTTTTCTTTCCAGTTCAGTTTCTATCATGTACATGCGCAGAAATCACTCACAACATGTAACTCCATTGCGTATACATCCATGCATGTTCTTTGATCAAGTAATGAAAAACAATTTCTGTGTGTGCTGGAACACATGAACAACAAAACAACGCAGACAGTGAGATACAACCCGTGAAAACTGTAATAGATACATGTTTCCCTTTCTCTCAGTCTGCTCCAGGGGTGGTGACATGTTTAGACAACCAGCTTCATGGTCTGGAAACGGGGGACCTTGTTTGCTTCAAAGAGGTCAAGGGCATGGTGCAGCTGAATTCTACACAATGTGAAGTCAAAGGTATGTTGTGGTAGTTTATCCTGCTCTTTGTCAAACCTGCTGCAGAGATCAAGAGTAATACTTGTTTGTGTTTTAGCCAATTCACTTTTTTTTTTCTTTGATTACTGTTCCAGTAAATGTTAAAAAGAAAAAAGATCATCAGAAAACAGATTTTAGAAAGGAGATTTAAGGAAGCTACATCGAAAACTTTGTGGAGGCCTATTTTTGGGACCAGTTGTGTTCACAGTTGTGCGAATGAAAGGAATCAGAGGACATCTAGGCATGAGTTCACGTAAAGTTAATACCACACTGAAAGCGACAACTTACAGAGTGACCAGTGATATTAAAGACATTCATCATATGTACATGAAGTTGTCAAGGTCTGAATCCCCTGTTAGCTCGGCATAAATCCTCGCCCAGGATTTGTTTATTTTCAGATCTTTTAACTTTTGAGATGTGATAGGATAAGTCTAACCTCCCCTTCTCCCCATCCTCTTTCTACCTCCACCCCTCCCACCAAAGCCATCCACTTCTGCCATTGTTCATTCTTACTGACCTCTCCAGTAACAAGATTTTTCCTTTCCTTTTTTTTTTCTTAAGGCAGTTTGTAGATACGGTGATTTGACATGTCTTGGGCATTGCATTCGTAGCTGTGTCTGAATGAAATTGTATTTTCTGTGAAATGGAATGGCATGATACCACAGACTAAGGAGGTTACACAGTGTATGCTTAATCTGTGATGATACTGTTTGGAAGGTATATCTGCTTGTGATTTTTCTCGCCAAGAAATCATTGAAAGGGGTGAACCAATTGTTCTTTTGTGTTTGTAAGTGTGTGTGCAGGGCAAAAGGGATATGAAAATGAAATAAGCAAAGAATGTCTGAAAATGAAAATGAAAATGCTATGGGCTCAGATTAATTGCAGATGTAGAATTCATGACTAAATACGTTTAAAAAATAAAAGCAGGAAAAAAGAGAAGGGGGTATGGATGCGAAAACATGAATAGTTAGGTGATCGTTTTTCAGTTGTTGGCTCATTTTTTATGTCTTAAGAGATGACTTGAAACATCAGATAGATCTACATGTCGGAATGAATGAAAAAACTCCAACCAGTTAAACAAAATGAATTGTATGTGCTATGAGAAACATCTTGGTGCGATAAATCTGATGGAATAGCTGATGCTTCCAGCATAGCTTGGTTTTAACTGTCTGAGGGACATCAGTGGTTTACCTCGTATGTCATAAATTGTAGATAAATTACCTGTTGTTTGTTTTTCTGTAAGAGGATTTACTTTTTTTTATTTTGTGGTGACATGCCTGAAAAGGCGCTGTGTGGTCAGTTGAGCTGTAATTAACCAGAAACTGGGGTTGTTAATAACATAATTGGGCAGGCTGAATTTGAAATGGCAAAAAACCCTGATGCAGATGACCAACTGAAGGAATTGATAGACGTTTATTCCATCTTTTTTCTCTTTTTTTTCTCTCCACAAGTTTCATTAGGTATGGCAGATTTTTAAGACTACATTTTTTAAAACTTATATATCCTGTTGATAGAAAATTACATCTGTACAGTAGTCTGGCATTGTTGAACGAATGGTTATTTGCTGACTCATTGAATGAATGGTCATCTGTCGTCTTTTTGAATGAATGATCATTTCTTGTCTTACTGAATGATTGGGTAGTGTGTTGTCTCATTGAATGAATAATCATTTGTTCTCTCAGTGAATGGATAGTCGTGTGTTGCCCAAATTGATATTTGTTGTCTCATTAAATGAAAGGTCATCTGTTGGCCTATTGAATCAAGGATGATTAGATTACACATTGTATGAATGGTTTTTTTTTTTGTTTGCTAGGTGAATGAAAGGCCTTTTGTTTACTGACTGAAGGTACAGCTGTTTGCATACTCTATGAATTAATTGTCAGTTGTCACAGTGTCAGAAAAGTGGTTCACTTGTTTGGTTTCAGTGAAAGGCATTTGTTGTATACAGGGACATATAGACTTTTTTTTGGCAGTCTGTCACAGTGTCAGAAAAGTGGTTCACTTGTTTGATTTCAGTTCTGAGCCCCACAACCTTCTCCATCTGTGATACAAGTGGCAGTGAGTTTGGAGAGTATGTGGGAGGTGGTATTATGACTCAGGTCAAGGTGCCCAAGACAGTCCACTTTGTGAGTGCATAGCCTGTGTGTCTTCTGTTTAACTTACTCAGTGTCGGATATACGTGTCTGTTCTTGGACAGAACATTGATGTGATGTTTGTTACAGACAAGATGCTGATACACAAGTGACATATGATAAAATGCATTGCTGTTAAAAAGTGCGGCCAAAGAATGTTGACTGAGATTCGCTGGATTATAGTTAGAACATAGATGACTGAATGATAAATGAACAAGTCGGCAGTATGTGGTGAAGATAAGGATAAAGAATGGTGTTCATTACTGAAAGATTAATATTGAACCATATTCTGATTTTTTTTTTTCTGTTTTTTTGCACCTTCTCAGAGACATCGCTCCCACACCATTCCAGTCCATCTGTTTACAACCTCATTCAGGCTAGGTCTGTTGCAGTCCAAATGGAAAGTGTGAATAATAAGTTGAGATCAGATTGTCAGAAGGCAACATACCAGAAGAGATGCTGCATATTCCTTCCCGTAAAGTTCCTGATTCTGAAAAGGCACAGCAATAACAGATGATGTATGAGGTGGCACACTCAGAATGATGATATGCTTGCTTTAAGAGAAAAGAATTTTAAATATAAATAATAAATGAATGAATAATGTAATATGTATAAGAAACCATTGCCAAAGTGTTGAATTAGTGGAATAGTTTGAAGTTGGGTTTGGTACTTTTTTATATCAGCTTCAGCTTGGTTAAAAACTATAGGATATTTGATATGATTGTGATACGTTTTTCTTGAAAACTTGTTTGCCAGTTACAGTCGTCATGACCCTAAATTGTTTGTTGAATTTGATCATCATTGAGTACTTAAAAGATGGTAGGATTACCTTCTTGTCCAGTTTCTTGACACAGAGCTGAAAATTCTGTCGTCAGTCAGAAGTCTTTGTATCTGTTGTCAGTGTTAGCCATCACATGTATGAAATCTGTAGCCAGTCAGAAGTTCATATCATCAAACGAAATATTAAGCCGTTGCCCCCATATTTCAGATATCCTTTACCAGAACTGTGTATGAAGTGTGAGAAATGTCCAAACCATGGGTGAGAGAACATTGGCACTGTTTTATTGTGTTCTTGGTGTTGAGTGTCATTTTGACTGTATAACTTTGTTTCCTGTGTTCCAGAAATCCTTAGAAGAACAGCTGTTGTCACCCAGTCTTCTTATGCCTGATTTGAGCAAGATGAATGTATGTATTTCTCTGAATTTTTTTGAAATAATTCTTTTTAATTCATATTGGTACTGCTTCATATACAAAATTTGACAGTCCCGTTTGTTGTCATTGAAGGATTGGATATAAGTTTACAGTTTAGCACTCTCCTTTTCATCCTACCTTTCTTCCTCTTGTCTCCCCCCCCCCCCCCCCCCCCCTGCTCTTCTTTTAAAATCCTTGAGTCATTTATATAGTGACTAAAGACTTGTACACCTGCACTTGTTCTTCTCGCCCTCCTTTAAAAAAATTTTTTTTATTAGTTTATCTTTGTTGTGTTTTTTTCTTTCCTTTATGAAAAAGAAGAGAGAGGCTTGTTGCTTTACTCTCTGTTGCCTTCCTTGTGTAGCCCAGTTTCTCAGCATTTCAGGTTTAAAACTTCCGTCTGCAGTCATTCCACATTGAAACTTTTCTTTTCAGCTATTTTTTGTTTTACCTTGATTTGACAAAAACCCTTCAACAGGTTATGTCATAAAAAGAGGGAAAAACATGCTGCAGGCTTTCTGCACACTGTAGAGTTGATGGATGTTTAAGATGGCTATCAGACCCCCACCAATTGACTGGTAAGGACTAGTCTGTAAGTGTTTCTTGAGTGCCTTTAGAGAGTTTCCAGTGTAAGAATTGGTACCCTAACTTGATTGCATACAGTTGTGTTTTCAGGCTCCTGCAGGTCTTCATGTGGCATTCCAAGCACTGCATCACTTCTGGGCAGAAACAGGCAGTCTGCCGCAACCGTGGTAACCCACCTTTAGTCACATTTTGCGGAATAACTTTTCATATGAACTTGATTCGTTTGTAACTTTTGCCATAGAGCGTAAGGAAATGGAAGCAGCTGTGTGCAGTAGACTGGAGATCTGAGACAAGTTTGCTAGGTATCTTAGTAGTCAGTTAGCCAAGAATATGAGCAAAACAGTATGGGAGAACAAGTCATAGCTTGCAAATGGTTTGACAAGCTACTAGTTTATGTTGGCTAATGGATATTCTTTGGTCACTTTTTTTTTTGTGGGAATATGTTTTTGATTTCCATGTTTTCAGAACTTTGGTCAACTTGGAATGAAATAAAAGGATTCAGGGAGGAGATAGCTAGCTAGAAATGAATGACAGTAGCAACTTTCAGATGTACTTGTACCCTTACAATATATGAACATATTGACAGTCTAAAACAGTGACAGTGCTGCTAAACATTTTGTGGTAAGGTTTTCAGAAAATTTAGCAGTGCTCGGATAAAGATTACAAACATCAGTATGTCTAGAAAAAAAGGGACTGGTGTGTGCAGGCAATGTATTTTATCTGATTTGAGGGATGGAGTGGAGGTGTTGGGAGGGGAGGGATGGGGGAAGGGGAGAGAGTGATGGGGTGGTAGTTTGTATCAGAGGTAACTGGGTGTAAAGTGTATGATGTTGATGTAAATTGTTATTTGGGGGGTGGATCTTTAAATTGAAAAAGACAAAACAAAAGAAATGAAAGCCTAGAACATTTAACTTTAAAAATGGATTGATTTAAGTGTTGGCCATGTTTCCAGGAGTCGGGGTGGGGGGGGGGGGGGGGGGGGTTATTTCATTTATTCTTTGGTTGAAGTGTGCTGGAGAAAAATGAGATAATCGGAAGCACTTTGATGAAATAAGGGGGGGGGGTACATTTTTTGCCTGGTGAGAAAGGTACTAAACAACCAGTGACTATACATTAAAAGTCCAGAAGAGGCAAGACAAAAAATGGGAAAAGATATGATTATTGTAGGTTTTTGAAAGAGTGTGTGAAAATGAATGACCCTGATTTAAAAAAAACAACTGATTATTGATGCATGTGATGAACAACAGAACTTCAGGTGCATCAAATATTCACTGACTAGGGGTAAAAGTCATTAATTGCATTGCTATTTTTGTGCTCTTGATTGTACATATAATTTTCATTGTGTTGATAATAAATGTAATATTCTTCATAAGCAGTTTTGTTTTAAGAAGTGACATGGGTCGTGTGTACATTTCAGGTGCAGTGACAGTGCTGATCGTATGGTTGCATTGGCTAAGACGTGCAGTGCTAATATTGCTGAAAAGGCAAGTCTCACCTTTATCTCTCTCCTGCCTTCGTGTATGCTTGAGTGTGTGTGCGTTTGCGTGTATAGGAGTACATGCATGCGTTTGTTTGAGAGCACTTGTGTTTGGGCGAGCGAGCATGCATAAACGTATATCAGTGAGAGCTTGTGTGTGAGTTTATATGTATCTATGCATATTTATGTCCAGGTCTTTCAGACTTCTAAGGTGAAAGATGTGAAAAACTTGGCACTTGTTAGATGGCAAACAATTGAAAATGGCTTGCTTTGAAAGTCCAAAAGATGGATGGAGTACCATGGAGGAAATATTCTGGTATAAAACATGATACCAGTAAGCTCTGCTTTTACACCGATTTCTTTTTTTCTCATGTACTTCTTTGCTAAAGGAAAGACAATTCCAATTTTTTCACCAGCTGTGGAAAAAAAAAAAAAACTTGGAAAAGGCTTATCCCCAGTTCTTACTGGATCAACGGAAAGGAATGTAGAATGTTCAACTCACATCAGTTGCAGCAGTATCATATGGGAGAAAAGATGAGATTGTAAGGGAGGTGGACTTTCGAGGGTTTGTGGGGGGGGGGGGGGGGGGGGGGGAATGAGGGGTAAAATTGGGGAATTTAATTCCATGTTGGTGTTAGTCTCTTAAAATGGATTGTGTTCATGTTGATGTTAGTTTCTCAAAAGGCTATTTTCATGTTGATTGAGTCAGTCTCTGCCTTCTTCTGCCTTCATTTCCCTCCTTTTCTACCTTTATACTTTTGCAGGCCTACAGGTATTGGTGTTGTATTTCATCAGATCTTCTTATTTTATGTTATTTCTTATTGAGCTGGCCTTTTGTGAGAAATGCTTTTATGCCATGTTCCTGCAGATTTCCCAGGAAATGCAATTTTCATTTTGAAGAATGTAATGGTTAGGAAAGCAGAAGCAATGAACGGTACATGATGAGAACACACTTTGGCAAGAAAAACCTCTAACATACCCAAATTTCCCATCAAATGGTGATGATTGGGAGTTAGGGGAGGACGGAAAGAGAGTTCAGAGGGTTAGGGGGGGTAGTAGACATGGATTTCTTTCTTGGAATTTCATTTCATTAATTCGTCTTTTTTTTAGATGATGATGGCAATAGAATAATAATGTGACGAAAATGTTCAGTGCTGTTTGTACGAGAACTCGGAGTTTACAGAAGACATATTACATAAGATAACAAACACCAGGGAAAGAGGTCTCTTCCAGTTTTTTTCTTTTCTGTGATGCTTTTGTCTTATCTGTCCCTGCCCTAACACTTCTGTGGCAGACGCAGTCACAGCCAGAAGAGGTGGAAGAGAAGATGGTGCGCTGTCTGTCCCACACGGCTGCTGGCTGTTTGGCTCCCATGTGTGCTGCCATTGGAGGCATCATCGCTCAGGAGGGCCTGAAGGCACTCACGGGAAAATTCCTCCCTCTCTCTCAATGGGTGAGAGTCCTAGCGTGTTTCTGAAAGTCTGTGATGAGAAAAGAAACAATATAATTTAGTACACATTCTGTATCCTGTGAACTCAAACATACCTTATTGACATATTTTTCATGTCAGTTTACCAGTAATATGACCAGTATGTTGGGTGAAGGAAAGTTCACCCCCCAAAAGCGAGATGCTTGGTCAAACTGAACTGCAAATCAACAAAGATGCTGTGAGTTTAGCCAATGATTAATGTTGGACTCCCAATTAGATGTGTCTGTCTGGTTCAACAGAAGCAGAAGCGGTAAGCGTGAAGTGGAGAATTTGGAAAAAAAAACAACAAACTTTGTCAAACGCATGGAGAAGTGCCTGCTTGTGGTGCAGTCAGCTAATTGAATGTTCAACACAAAATGTGCTGGTTTGATTTCAGAATGTGACGTGGTTTGTCACAGATGATCTTGGTGCTTGACATCACACAAAATCAGGCAAAACATGTCTTGAATCCTGTGGGTCTTAATGCTATGCTGCCAGTGACAGCTTCTGTATTTCTTTCACATCTATACCTGTAGTGAACTTGTATCAAAGACTTCAGTTTTGTATTGTTAGAAGGATGTCTCCAGATGGCACACACACTCAGGCTCTGTGGCTAACCAGTTATACAGTCTTTGGGAAGGAGAGAGTGGGGGAGGGGGGGGGGCGGGCATGGATGGTCTGTCCTTTGTATGAAAATCCAGAATAGTCGCTGCTAAAAACCACTAAGTGATTCACCAGCAGCACAGTGTCTCCTAAGGTGGGTTGCCTTATGATGATCGGATATTGATAGTTCCTTGTTGACTGCTGGTTCTGAAACTGTGACAGAACAACTCATGGATGTGGTTGTGTTGGAAGGGACGGGTGGAAAAAGTGGTCTGTGAGTAATTCTGTCGAGAGGGAAAACAGTTCATGAACAACACCCCCCTCCGCCCCCTGTCCCTGGTACCCCCTCCTGAAAAACAAAACAAAATAGAACACTGTCGTTTAAAAGAGAAAAGGGTGGATGACTTGCTTCCATTCAGGCTTGAAACAGCTGAAAGGTGATTCTTTGGGAAAGAAGGATGTCAAAGCTAAATAGTTCTGTATTATTAGATTTCAGATTTGAGTGCCATGGATTTGAATCTTGGCAGAACTAGTTGGTGAGGGTAACTTTTCCATTCTTGTAATTTCTAGGTTGTTGTTTTGTACACGTCGGTAGCATGAATGCTCTTAGTGTGTGTAGTTTAAAGATCCTCAAACTGTTTAACCTGTGAATGTGTTGGAGTCTTGCAGTATTGATATTGAAGAAAGGGTTACATCCCCACCCCTCACCCCACCCTCCCACCTCACAGTTAATTCTTTTAATGTATATTCATATGAGTTCATTCATTGTTCATGAGTGTCACTGGGAGCTGTTGCTCTTGTGCATGTTTCAAATTGTACAATAATAGTCATGGATAAATTGAATAGGACTTGATGTTTTATTTGAAGAAGAGGCCAAAGGAGGACTCCTATTGTTTCCTTTTTTATCTCTACATCTTGCGTGGGGCCGTCACGTGGACATTCTGCTATCACTGTTATTTGGCTGCAGAGTTTGACAGATGTGCTGTCGTCTCCTGTCTGTGTGAAGAGTAGGAGGATTGTTGAAACAAAGGGAAATGAAGCATGCCTTGGTTATGATCACAGGGAGTCGGTCAGCTAGTAGATCTAGGTCATGTCACTGGAAGAAGGCTGCAAAGCTTAGCATTCTGAACATTGTATGCTTACTGTTTTAACCAGGTGGTAGACATTAAGATTACAAGCTTTTTTGTATAAAATTTGGTTCTTTTTACGTATGCGTAAGATTTATATGATAATTATGAAATGTAAATGAGTGGGTTTTAAGGAAGGTGTACTCTCCAGTAAAAGGATTTGTTTAATACCAACATTTTTTTGTGTGTGTGTGTGTTTATCAGAATAATACCACTTGCGTTCAGGGATTATTTTTTAACATGAAAGACGAGGGGGGAAAAAGACTTCTTGTAACTGTTTTGTTTATATGAAACTGTGACATGATATCTTTATCAGCCATTCTGAACTGTTCTATTTATCTGAAACTAAGTGTGACTTTAATCATTTGTGTCAGCTGTACCTGGATGCCATGGAGACCATCCCTGACTTGTCGTCAACCTGTCCTGAATCATTCCAGCTAAGGTAAAGATTTGGTTGTTCATTCTCACGTTGCTTTCACTTCATGTGAAGTCCAGACTTAGGCACCCTTACACTTGATTGACCCATTTTACAACAGACATGCAGGTTTAATGTCAGTGCTCACCTTTGATGATTTGGCAGATGGCATTTACCATCTTTCGGGGAGTGGGGGAAGGCATGCTAGTTTGCGTTACACTATTCCAAGAAAAGCACAACATATTAAGATGGGTGGGGGGAAAAATGCAGTTTTTAAGTTGACTGTCAGCGTGATTTTAACTGTCAACATTTGTTTGAATTCAGTGCTCTAATCAGTGAGCCAACCAAACACCCAAAGTGTTTTACTACAGAAATGGACTTAAGCTTTTAACCATCAAGTTTTTTTCTCTCTACGTTTTGAATATCAAGTAAAGTAACATGCACCAAAATCCTGAATTGAGTTTCCATAGTGCCATTTCATGAAACTGGGATACTGTTTAAAAAAACAACAACAGCAACAATGACAGAATCCTACAAAGCACTGTATGCCCCAAACTTTGTTTGAAGTCTGTACCTAGTATGATGTGCATACCTCTTTATTGTGTGTTGGTGATGTTTTGGACCAAACAGTGTTGTCACTCATCTGCTTTTTAAAGATCTGAAGATCAGTTCATATGTAGAATTTGACTCACGTCTCATGTTAGTCATCTGAGTTGTTAACGCTTAGTTTGAATTGATTTGGAACACACAGTAGTCTGGTGTCTGAGTGGTTGTTGTTGACTGGAAGGCACCATTCAGGATAATGTCAAATGAGTCCTCTGTCATAGTCAAATAAGGCTTTTGCCAGTGATGCTTGATGCATTACAGGATGAGCAGAAATTTCTTGAAAACTTTTAGGTTTGTTTTGAAGCACATTGCAAATGGCACTTGCAGAAGTTGGAGCAGATGGCTCAAAACATTGCATTCACGCTCTCAACCCTCCCCACCAATTTGGTTGGCATCATATACTGTACTGTGTCAGACTGACGCAATCTATGACCATTGAGTTTGCTCTGCTGGCCTTACTTACGCAGTACTGCTGGCCTTACTTACGCAGTACTGACATTTACGTGCCTTGCCAGTCTGCTTGCTAACTAGCGAGCACTTTTCCATTCTTTTGGTGCTGAATTGTTGCCTTACACGTCATTCCTTTGGCCAGGAGTCATGTTTTTAGCTATGTCGCACTTTACCTTTTCAACCCCTGGAGTGTTTGTATGTGCTTCTCTGTGTGTGTGTGTATGTATACATGCACATATGTGTGTGTGTGTGTATACATGCACCTATGTGTGTGTGTGTGTGTGTGTATACATGCACATGTGTGTGTGTGTGTGTGTATACATGCACATTGTGTGTGTGTGTGTGTGTGTGTGTGTGTGTGTGTGTGTGTATGTATGTGTGTGTGTGTGTGTGTGTGTGTGTGTGTGTGTGTAAGAGAGAAAGTCAAAAAGGCCCTTTTGTAAAAGAGAGAAGATGTGTATGTGTGCATATATGTGTGTTTTTATGTTTTATTTGTTTTTTTACATGTAAAACCATCTGAAAACTTTTATCAGGAAGGACCGGTTGGACCCTCTTCGTATATGTGTGGGTCAGGAGGTGTGTCAGAAACTAGCAGATACACGACTGTTTATGGTTTGTACCTATTTTTATTTCATGGTTTCTAAATGTTAAATTTTTGTTTTCTATCTCAGATTTTTTTTGCTGTCAAAGACTTTTCAGCACTTTTCGTTACAACTGACAGAGTTATGTTGGAAATTTTTTTGTTTGAACAGTTGGTTTGTGTCTTTTGCATTACAGTGTTTGAAAAAAATAGATTTCGTGTTTTGCTTTTTTTCTGAACCATTACAGAAGATGTACTGATTTGATATCTGAAGCATTTATGTCTGGAATTATTGACTGTGAAATGTAACTCTTTTTGTCCTGAAATACAGTTAAGGTGTCTAGTCATTGGATGAAAACTATTTATGAAAACTGCAACTTTTTTCCCAGCCATGAGATTCAGGTAGGGTGTCAGTCATTCGATGCGAAATGAAACTGTTCTCGTCATGACATTCAGGTAGAGTCTGGAATTGTTGACTGTGAAATGAAATTGTTTTTGTCCTGAAATATAGTTAAGGTGTGTAGTCATTGGATGTGAAAAAGGTTGAACTGTTTTCGTCCTGGCACTCAGGTAGAGTGTGTGGTCACTGGGAGTGAAATGATACATGTTCTTGTCATGGCATTGAAGGTAGGGTGTGTAGTCCTTGCATGTGAAATGATGAACTGTTTTTGTCCTGACATTCTGGCAGGGTGTATGGTCACTGGAAGTGAAATGGACTGTTTTCGTCATGACATTCAAGATAGGTTGTGTAGTCCTTGCATGTGAAATGATGAACACAGGATACGTAGTCCTTGTGTTTGAAAGGAACTGTTCAGGGTAGGATGTGTATGTAGTCCTTGCATGTGAAATGATGGAACCTTTTTTATCCTAACATTCAGGTAGGTTGTGTGGTCATTGGGAGTGAAATGATAAATGTTTTTGTCATAGCATTGAAGGTAGGAATGATGAATTGCATGTGAAATGATGAAGCGTTTCTGTCCTGACACTCGGTAAGGTTGTCTAGTCGTCGGAAGTTGGATGTTGAACTGTTTTTGTCTTGACACTCAGGTAGCGTGTGTGGTCATTGTTGAAGTGAAGTGAACTGCTTTTATCATGACATTCAGGATAGGTTGTGTAAATCTTACATGTGAAATGATGAACATAGGTTCAAGATAGGTTGTGTAAATCGTACATGTGAAATGATGAACATAGGACATGTAGTCGTTGTGTTTGAAGTAAACTGCTTTTGTCCAGACATCAGTTAGGTTGTCTTGTCACTGGATGTTAAACGAAGAACTGTGTTAGCCCTGACATGCAGTTAGGTTGTCTAATCACTGGATGTTAAACAAAGAACTGTGTTAGCCCTGAGATGCAGTTAGGGTGTCTAATCACTAGATGTTAAACGAAGAACTGTGTTAGCCATGACATGCAGTTAGGGTGTCTAATCACTGGATGTTAAACGAAGAACTGTGTTAGCCCTGACATGCAGTTAGGTTGTCTAATCACTGGATGTTAAACGAAGAACTGTGTTAGCCCTGACATGCAGTTGGGTTGTCTAATCACTGAATGTTAAACGAAGAATTGTGTTAGCCCTGACATGCAGTTGGGTTGTCTAATCACTGAATGTTAAATGAAGAACTGTATATATCCTGACATGTAGTTGGGGTTTACTCACTGAATGTTAAACGAAGAACTGTGTTAGCCCTGACATGTAGTTGGGGTTTACTCACTGAATGTTAAACGAAGAACTGTGTTAGCTCTGACATGTAGTTAGGGTTTACTCACTGGATTTTAAATGAACAACTGTGTTAGCCCTGACATGCATTTATGTTGTCTAATTACTGGATGTTAAATGAACAACTGTGTTAGCCCTGACATGCAGTTAGGTTGTCTAATTACTGGATGTTAAACGAAGAACTGTGTTAGCCCTGACATGCAGTTAGGTCGTCCAATTACTGGATGTTAAACGAAGAACTGTGTTAGCCCTGACATGCAGTTAGGTTGTCTGATTACTGGATGTAAACAAAGAGCTATGTTTGTCCTGACATGTAGTTAGGGTTTACTCACTGGATTTTAAATGAAGAACTGTGTTAGCCCTGACATGTAGTTAGGGTTTACTCACTGAATGTTAAACGAAGAACTATGTTTGTCCTGACACGTAGTTAGGGTTTACTCACTGAATGTTAAACGAAGAACTGTGTTAGCCCGACATGCAGGCAGGGCAAAGAGACGCCGGATGTGAATTGACACTGTTTATTGTCATTGCATTCAAGTGGTGTGGAATCATTGGATATGAAATGATGAACTGTGTTTGTCATGACCTTTGGGTATGTTGTTGAGTCATTGGGTGTGGAATGATGAGCTGATTTTGTCCTGACATTCAGGTAGGGTGTGGAGCCATTGGATGTGAAATGTTAAAGAACTATGCGCTGTTGGGTGTTGGCGCTGGTCAGACCGGGCAGGTAAGAGGTGTCCTCATTGAGGCCTTGTGTTTTTTTATGTATTTTTATAACAAAGAGAGAGAGAGTTTGTAAAGTAGGATTGAATGTTAAAGATTTTAAAGAAATTTAAGAAAAAAATTTTCCTACAAAGAATAATTTTACAAAATGCTGACCTGTCCAGACAGATGCAAATTTTCCTCTCTGTGTTCATTATTAGGGCATACTTCTTTTTTTTTTTTGTTTTAAAAAAATCCACCAAGTTTGTCATGAAAGTAAGAGGAACATGCTCACATGCAGCAGGAAGGGTGGTTACCCACACAGACACATCTCGATCCCCAGAGCAAGTGATCAGGCTAATTTTGTTTGGACAGACGTGTAATGATTTCCAGTGGCGATGGACAGGTTTAAAGGATAAATCATGAACATTTTACTGACTAGTTTTGAATACTTTTTAGCTAATACCAAAATGCTGTGGTGATGTAAAAGCCCTGATGTGGCCCTTTGCGGTCGGCTGGGCTATAAGCAACATTACCTTACCTGGTGATGTAAAAAGACTTGAAATTGTGACTGCCTGTCATGAAAATGTCGGATGTTCCGTGTTGCAAACTCTTCACATGATACATAAAGTCACAGTTATTCAAAAATAACATTTTGCATTTGTGTGCGTGTGTGTGTTTTTCATTTTTACAGATAACGATAACTGATAATGACTTGATAGAGAAGTCCAACCTCAATCGACAGTTTCTTTTTCGCCCACACCATATACAGGTATTGTTGTTTGTATAATAGTACATAGTTTGACATACATGTGAAAGCTTAAGAAAGAAGGCTTGCTATTGCATGTTATTTCAAGGGTAATAGTTTATAGTTTGGTCTGAAAAATGATGCTTATGGATTAAAAACGAACATAAACTCTGCATGCAACAAACCTTACGTACACGTACATGCTTTCTCCGTCTCTGTCTCTCTCACACACACACACACACACACACACACACACGCACACTCGCATACACACACACACTCATACACACTCAAAGCACACACTTGCACTAGCATGCACACATGAAAAATTGGTGTTGGAATGTTGCGATTCCATAAATTGCCAAAGGATATAGATAGTACGATAATGAAATAGTTTGTTGGTAATTGAAATGCAAGTGTAAGAGAGAGATAATAATTTGATTACCTGTAAATGGAACTGTAGTCTGTGGAATTTCTGATTTTATATGATGGCGCATTAAAAAAAAAGAAATGAAAAAAATCCATGGTTGTATACAGTGTTTTGTTATGTCAGATGTTAATGATACATTTACCAATTGACAGAAACCAAAATCCACAACTGCAGCACAGGCAGCGTTAGAAATCAACTCAGGTAAGGTGTATGCTGTTTAACAACTCTTTTCTTTTTGTCTTTCTGTGATGTCCTGATGATGCTAAGTAAACATTAGTTAATGAAGGATTTTAGTTTAATGTGAATTTGTTGCTGTGAAAGTCATTTGTAACTTTGCCTTTCTGTTTTAGAATATATTTTGTTATGTACATGACATGCAAATACTCAAATTAGGTATTCCAAGGTGATTTTTGAAACAGCCTAGAGTTGTTTAAAAGTAGTTTCATTTAAAAGAGCTCAATTTTCTGAACACACTGATGTAAAACTTATGTTCTTCTGATAATATTTGACGAAGTTATGATTTTTTAAAGAATTTTTGGACTTAGAAAATTTTGCGAAAGTGGCAATTTGCTTCGGACCCCAACTTTGAGGTACCATAAATCCATTTCTATGTTCTCAAATGAGCCCAGATTGTTCCTGGCTACTCTCATGCACTTATAGATAATGCCCAATTTTTTCCTTCTGTCTTCTCCAAATAAATAGTCAACACTGTAATGCTGAAGTTGGTTAAATATGCAATTTGCGCAAAAGGGTCACTTTTTACGTAAATTACGCTTGTCTTTACATGTTCATTAATTTGTATCTGTATGTTGTACAATGTTGTTTTTATACCAAAATGATTTTAAAAAGCTTATAAAACACATATATAACACATTTTGCGAGATATTTCATACATAATTTTAATTATGCAACAATAAAATATGGTCTTATAAAGAAGAGAAAGTATACATTTAACAGCTTTTCGGCCATCAAAAATATATTTTAACAGTTTTCAGTCACAATAATATAGTGCACAGTCATTAAAAGTATATAATAATGTATGGTTTCCATGAAGCAGCTGAACTTCTCTGGATCTTTTGATTTTTTCCGACAGATAGTTTTGTAGGCAAATATAATTTTTGTGACTGTCTTTCTGTCCCATTGCTGTCTTGTTCAATCTTTGCAGCCAGTCAACAACAAAGCTTGAACTCCACCCCTCTTTGTTCCTCAAAGTTTCTAAAGCGACGACAACAGCATTTGTCACTTTGGTGTCACATGGAATCTTCAAAGGCTCAGGCTTTTTCAGAGTTTTCCAACTGATGCCAACTGAAGTCAGAACATCATCAATATTATCCAAATCAACATCTTCATTTAGCATTGCTGAAAGTTCTTTAGCTGGCAACTTCTCAGCCTTGAGTGTACAGCGCTGGATCACCCCTTTCAACCTGTTAATCGGGAAGCTGGTGTCGGGGGAAAAGCTGAAGAAACCATTCTGCCACAGTGTCAAAAGTTACAGACTTCCCATCTTCAATTCAAAGTCTGTCAAGCTGCAGTAACAGTCTGTTTGTGCAGCTGGATATGTTGGTGGGGGGGGGGGGGGGGGGGGGGGGGTCTTCTTCCTTTACCAAACACCAAGAAGCAGCACTTCAGTTCTTTGTACTGGTTGTCCTCTGCAACACACACACACATACACACACACACACACACACACACACACACACAGCACACACAAAGTACACACACACACACACACACACACACACATTACACTCACACATGCGCACACCAGATACAGCACACACACAGAGCACACACACACCACATACAGCACACGCATGCATGCATGTGCACAGTACACCCCCCCCCCCCCCCACACACACACACACACGCACATGCATACACACATGTGTAACCATTGTGTTTACTAACAAGAAGGAGGTAAGTACAATTAATGAATTATGTTGCAATTTTAATGGGTAAGATTGCTAAATATCATGAACAGCAGCAGAAAATATGTCGGGGACATAAAAATGAGAAGATAACCATGTGCTTGGGCAATTCTTACTACATTAAAATAAATCACTGTTAGTGTTTGCAAATTTATTTTAGTAAACAAACTGAAATCAGCAGCAAACTTTTTTTTGTTGTGCAAGGTCTTTGTATTCTTGTGACGTTTACAGTGTGAGATGAACCTCTTTGTGTGTGTGTGTGTGTGTGTGTGTGTGTGTGTATACATGCATGCACGCGCGCAAGAGAATCTGCAGAGTTTGTAAAAGCAATGCATTCAGTTACTCCATCGCGGCTGCGATCATCGCGGCTGCGATCATCGCGGCCTTGTGTTCGAGCAGACGACACGTTCTGTTCAGGACCCTAACTTGGTCCAAGTCACGTGACCTTTTCATAAGAAATACTGAAGAACTACAATGTAAATCATATTTTTATGACACAGGTTTTTCAAATTGATGTTTCGATTACTCGATTACAATGTTAAAAATCCTTCCACGTAGCTGAAGATAAATAAAGTCGAACGTGAAGTTGAAGTGTCGATTCAAAAAAAGGCTCTCTCAGGTCACGTTTTTAAAAAAGATTTTTAATACAATCGCGCTCTAAGTACACAAAATATAACTTATAGAATTTAGTAAATATATCAACTTACCTTTCTGTGTTGTTTCTAGCGCCGGATGTTGAAAATTCGGTGAAAATAGTGTTGGATTTGTAAGCAGTGACACAGATACATCTGACTCGTCCGCCATTGTTGACATGCTTCTAGTCTTTGAATAGTAGTATCCGGGGAACCGCCGGGGGAGCGCGGCGCACTGTTTCGTATTTGTTTGACCCCATTTATTGGAAAGTGCGGAATGTGAGCTTTATTTTGATATATTTTTGAACAGATTTCGTTCATATTTACGGATTTTAGCGTAATTTGAAGTTTTAAAACATAATTTTAAGGAACTTAACTAAATTTTTTCTATACCCTTACTGCATACGAAAATGAAGCTTGAAGTCTCCACTACAACTCTGTATGAGTTTCATTGAGCTATTTGTGCACGCCGCACTCCCCTCGTCGGGGGAAGAAGGTGGGTGTAAAAACTTGTGTTCTGAAAGTCGCGACGGCATGCCTCCCGACCGCGGAGAAGTACTTCTTTACAAGGTTGATAATAAACTTATTATGTTCTTTTAAATGATAAAACCTATCCAAAACGAAAGAAAAAAGACTGGTAAATTGATTGGTGTTATTTTTATTGTCTAAATCGGCCATTTTTATGTGGTTTGCACAAGTTGAAAACACGGAAAATTTCGCTCCTGCAGCGCAGTTCGCCAGGCAAGGGGCCTGCATTGGAATACCTACTCAAATTCAACTTGTATATCTTGAAGAAAACCATTTTGCATGTTCCTGTGTAAGAGTATTTCGTAATCCAGATAAGGTTTTTACCACCTTGACAGAAGAAAGTTTTCTGACTTTCATCTTCTTGAATCACTGTGCATCTTTTGATGAAAATTAATCAAAGTGTGCAAGATGTTTTTTTGTTTGTTTAGAAAATACTGATTGTGTGCTTGCTGTTTCAGCTCTACATATAGAGGCCCAGCAACATAAAGGTGAGAATATGGCTTTAAACCAGAGACAGTGCATCCTGTGTCACTTATGAATGAAACTGATTTAATTAAATGATAGTAAAGTATGTTTCTCTATTGTTTGATTAGCTGTTTTATTTGAAAAATTTGCTCAAAGCTTATGGTAGAGTGTAGTACAACTAAATCATGATCTTTGCTTAGGAAGCCAACTGTCCATCATCTAATGCTTAATGTGTGGAGTGTGTAGACTAGAACTTGAGATAATCTACTCCCACACACCAATTCACGTATCACCCTTACCACCTTAGGAAAAGAAAACGGTCCAGAAAGAGTTCTGGTCAAGTCCTTTGAGTGTTTACTCTTTGTTGCTGATTTAAGAAGAATATATGTACTTGCTGTACAAGTAAGTAGTAGATGGAAATAGGTGCAGGTGATAAACTTTTCCATCGTTATAATGACAACTTGTAAGATCTGTTGGATGATCATGATATTCTGAGACTTTGGTTGGAGCATATGAAGCTCAAAGAATTCTCTGTTATAGAGTCAGCCATGGAATTACAGAAATTAGAAGATAGCTGTGGAAGAAATACATGAGTTTCGAGAAAGCAATAAATTGAAGAAACTGTCTTGCAGTGCTTGAATTTTTTTCTCTTTTTTTTTTTTTTTGCTCCTTAAGTTTGAAATGGATTCACTGTAAATTGTTTTCTTCAGCCTTTTGTAGAGTTGGGTGTTTGGTAACATTGCGTGCTGTCTACAGTGTGTCCACAGACAGAAACGAGCCATTACCCTGACAGCTTCTTTGAGGCTCAGGATGCGATGGTGAATGCTCTGGACAATTTGGAGGCCCGTCGGTACATGGACAGGTCAGTTAACATTGCCTTCTTTCCTGTTCTGGCTGGAGTCTTCCATAAGTCATGATTTTGTCTCTGGTTCCTTGTGTTTTTGTTGCCATCAGGATTCTCACAGGTAGGAAAGTTAGAAAAAGGGGTTTATTTTGTAACGTGGCTATAGATGTGGGGTTTCCATCTTCTGTTGCCCAGCTCACATACATTTTTTTTAATATCCATCTCAGGGCGAGGTGTATTCATGTCTTTTTGTAGAAAACTATGGGGTAATTATATCTCCATCGAACATCTAGCAAGTCAGATTGAACTGAACATTTGTATATAAAAGCTTTAAGTGGGGATGCAGGGATGGTTGGGGTAAGGGGGGAGGGAGGACATTGTTTATTCCTGCAGCAGGGATGTGGAGAAAGTTTCACTTGTATTGACATCATGAACACTTTCACTATCCCATATGGTGGAAGCTGTTCAAGGGAGCGTATTCTTATAGTCGAAGGCCCAAAGTAGATCATATTCTTATGGTTATAGGCCAAATTGTTTTCGTCAAGCAAGTGTTTGTAGTCATTAATGACGTGCTGACTGAAATTTTGTACTAATTCCAGTCTTGTGAGGCCGATGAACTTGATGAAATTTTGTTCAAATTGCGTATCCCCTCAGCTGATCATCAGTAAGCATTGAAACCTGTGAAAATGTGAGAGCAGAAACAGAATTACTGGGCTGCCGGACAAATGGATCCTAGAAGCTATGAAAGACACAACATATTTTGACCTGTTGGTCTTCTTCAGGCAAGACAAATAACACTCAAAACAATGAAAACAAAGGATGAACAAACATTCACTCATCTCTTCAATCTTAGTGGAAGATGTAGTCTTGGGTGAAAAACCTCTTGCCTCTTGGGTAAGAAAAAACTTACTGGGTGAAACCTTTGTAGAATAATACAGAATGTATTCACACCTTTTTCAGCTGTTTTCTCTAGGTGTTTTGTGGCTTCAAAGGGTGCTGTAACTCTATTTCTGTGCAATTGTAAACATCTGTATTCATATACAACATACATAAGCTTGCATCACACCTCACGGATGACATTCATCGTTTGTTTGCACCTTCACGCTGATGCAGAGTGCTCACACATTCACACACTCTCGCGCGCACACACACACACATACACACACACACACACACACACACCTCCTCTCTCTCTCTCTCGTCTCTCTCTCTCTCTCTCTCTTCTCTCTCTCTCTCTCTCTCTCACACAATATGTCTTTGAGCTCTACAACTTGCTTTTCAAAGAAGAAAAATTACATGGGGTATGAACTCATTGATTTTATTTGTTGGCTTATTATTCAGTATAGTTAACTTGAAATAAAACAACTGCACATACATTTGTATTTCATGTTTTCATTTGATGTATGCATGTGACGAAAGCCAGCATCTTTTCTTTTTCTCCTTTAGTCGTTGTGTGACCAACCAGAGACCACTTTTGGAATCAGGAACCATGGGGACCAAAGGTCATGTCCAGGTCATCGTACCACACTTGACAGAGTCTTACACCAGTCAGGTTAGCCATCAGAAATAATGTACAGCCCATTTTTATCATTGGTTTTCTTTTGCAAAGTAAGAGAAAAATATTTGTTCATGTGTATGCATGCAAGCGAGTGAAAATGTGAAGTGTTGTACGTACCTGCTTTGAAAGATTGTAACAAAAGAAGTGCACACCTGTGTGAAAAGATTGTTCTTAACCCGTAGAGTGCCTTTAAGCCGTCAACGGACGCCGTAGTAAAAATGCTTTCCCAGTGCCTATGGGCCGTCCACTGACGTCATGCATTTTTCTTGAATTTTCATTCGTTACTATTTCTATCAACGGACTCAAATAGAGTGTGCGTAGTAAGCCTTATATGTCTGTAGTATTAAAATGATATGCAAATGACCACACGTGAGGGGAAAGACCATTTATTCTCATCACTGACTGGATGCCCAGCCAGCACTTCGTCTCGCTTGCAAAGATGGCGGCGCAACCTTCGACAAGCGCAGCGACCGAATCAACGTATTTACACAGCTGAGCAGGCTCTGCTTATCATTTTTGACAAAGACAATAATCTTTTATTCAACGACTCACTCGAACATGAAGGTAGATGATGATAGTGATGGAATTGCCGACCATATTCGTCAGTTATTGAGTCGGGCTGTGCAACCTCAGTGTGTGTTCAGCTGACTGGTGGTTGCCAGCGTCGAATGAGCTAGCCTAGTGTGTACTCTGCACTGTGTGCCAGTGGCCAGTGACGTGATAGTCAGCACGAGAGGGGAGCGCGGCCTGCTCGCGGCGTGACACGGGGCAGAGGGAAAGGTAGGGGAAGAGGAGGAGTGAAAGAGAGGGTTGAAGTCCAGCAAGGGGGCGTGGTGGGGAGAGGGGGGCGTGGTCGTGGACTGACCTGTCTGCTTAGAGTGTGAGCGTCTTGATAGACTTCTAAACTGTTTTACTTTCATTTACAGGTGTAGTGTGACAATACAAACTTTATTTTCAACTTTATTGCTTTGTGTTCTTTTTTGGATGTGAAGCTGTAGTGGTAAATACATATGTTTTTGATCGTGCAAAAAAATCTATCCAAATCTAAATGCCTAAATATTTTTTTATTATCAGAATTAAAAGAAGCCCATATTCAAAATCCTCATTCAATTTCCTTCAAAAATTATATATGTATTTCATTTTTTTATCTTTTGTAGTTTCTGAGCTAGAATTTTTTGTTAATTATTACCCCCAAATCATTAGATTTCCCTGGCACTGGGAAAGCCTTTGTTTGTAATATTTTCAGGCAGTGAACGGGTTAAAGTTATCAGCTAAGACGACTTGTTTGGAGAACATTGAGAAAGGCGATCAAAGGTAATATGAGTGTGGGTAAGTGGAATATACTGATTCAGCATCACAGCAGAAAGTAGCCGAGCTGAAACTTCTGTATTTTGTGTATGATAGCAGTCATACAGATTTAACTACACTGCAAAAATCGGGCTAAATCTGTAGGAATGTGTGATGGCAGCAAGACCCGGCAGACGAGGACTTCCCCTATTGCACAGTAAAGTCGTTCCCTGCACCATAGAGCACTGCATCCAGTGGTCCAGAGACAAGTTTGAGGAGCTCTTCGTCCATCAGCCCAACCTCTTCAACAAGTTCCTGGCTTCCAATGCTGACATGACTGCTGTCGTTGACGTAAGTGATGGAAATGACTTATCTTTGCCTACTTTCAGTCACAGGTACTCTTTGTCAGCTAGCCGAGGGCAAAAAAGGAATTACCAGATGTAACCAGTTGCCCTGGTGCAGTGGGTAGCATTACAGATTGCAGACTGAGAGTTGTGGGTTTGTATCCCTGTGGAGGCATGAAATTGTGGAATTTGCAGACCTGGGTTGACTCCTACCCAGAGCTGAAAATAATGTTGGGCTCAGTCGAGTTTCTTCCTCTGAATAAATACACCTCTGAGAGTGATAAAATTTCCTGAGGAACAGCGGGTGTCTGTACCTTATAAACTTGGTTGATTCTAGCATTTATTATTAAAAAAAAGAAACAACGGGGTACAGCTCCGCCATATAGTTTCAGGCCACTGGAACAAGGTGGCATCATTGTCTGCCGTCTCGTTGATCATCTGTAAAATTCTGTGGCCTGAAGTCCTGTGGTCAAGGTGACATGACGTTCAATTTCCTCTTCATGGGCAGATCCTCAGTGTTGTGGTCTTGTAGAAAGTATTTGGACGTACATGGTGATGTCCACTGGGGGGAGATGCTTACTCATGCAGGCTTCATGACCAAGCAGTTTGTCAGTAGAGTGCTGGTGATGGTCAGTGTATGTTGGGTACTGAACACCTTGAGAGTGACTCGGCAGCAGTGCATTGCCTCCTCTGGAAGGCTGCATCACCATAACGTGATATTGATCGTTCCCTGGGGACTGCTGGTGCTGAGGCTGTGCCAGGACAATTGTAGGTGCGGCTGTGCATCAGGGAGCGAGAAGTAGTGACCTAGGAGTGTGACCACTAACAGGGCACCTGCTATGAGAGCCCCAGAAGCATAGAAATACATGTGTTGCTTACGATTACTTCTGGAGTGCAAGGCAAGACTGGAAGTACACCTCCCACTTAACTTCTTATTCCCTACCTCGCACCACTCCCCCCATTCACACCCTCCCCACATAAGTGTGTATTGCATACACAGGTGTGGGTGGATATCCAAGCATACATGGGCAAAGGTCTGCATACAGACACATGCACACAAATGTACATGAACAGCACACGTACTATGCACACACTGTCATACACACACACACACCACACACACACACACACACACACACACACACACACATGCACATTTCTTAAGTGGGAAGCAAGCTTGCAAGTACACTTTCCCCTTAAGTGGTTGTCCCCATCCCGCCCACCCAGATCCTCCCCACATATGTACACATATACATGCATGGATGTACATGTATGCAAGCACAAAGTTCTTCATGCAAATATACAGCACACACACACACACTCACAAGCGTGGGCACACAAGCACCTACGCACACACGCACACGCATGCACACACTTGCATGCATATCCTCAGCATCAGTGGATGTCAGCACTGAGGTACGTATGAACAAAGGTAAAAGTACATGCACTTGGAGACACTGCCACACCACATTAGACTGCATACACATCATCGCCACATGCCATTCACAACACCACACCAACAACGCATCGACTTTACAGTGCATCATCTTTGCCACATCAGGCTGTTCTGTATTGTCAAGTTGTGGTGTATCACATTGATTTTATCTTTTTTTTTTAATCTTTCACCAGAAATTGAAAGCTGGAGACATTGTGGACGGAGGGTTGCGTGTGAGCAAAATGGCTGCTGCCCGCCCTCACACTTGGGAGGACTGTGTTCGCCTTGCCCGTATACGATTTGAAAAATATTTAATCACAAGGTAAACTTTCGATGTACTCTTGTGATTTGCATCTGACAGGATCATTCTTAAAATCTTTATTTTATATGTTTGAAAGATTAGTTGGAAAACCTGTGTGTTCAAGCAGATCATCTTACTTCCTGTGTTTCGATTGTTTTCATTTACATCAATTTAAATGTCCATCCACATTTTCTGACAGCGGTTAGGCTGTTTTGGTGTCCTAAAAAAAAAGAAGAGCAAGAAAAAAGTACCACTTATGATGAGAAAATGTTTGAATTTATGATGAACAAGAGTCCAGAACGAGTGCAGAGTCAAATGGTCGTGTTGAGTGATAAGCAGAACAGTTTGGAACTTCATTCGGTCTGGTGTACTGAAAATTTGCTGACAGCTCTTCTACCTTTATTAACTCCCACGCTTAAGTCTTGTTGCACTGGGTAGGTTCATCTTTTATAAGTGTACATTTTTGTAATACAGAGGGTCTCTTCAGCTATGTATTGAAATGCATTTCTTATGTTGTTGCTGCTGCAGCTTTGGTCACATATGTAGAACTGTATGCCATCAGAAGTCTTACAATCTCAGCTGTGTAGGTGTGGCTGACTGCATTGGTTCTTGTTGTTATGTTCAAGGAAGCAGGTTTGTCAGCTGCCATCTTTTAGCATATTTATTGCAAACGTTGAGTTCTTTAGCTGTGAAGCAGTCAGCTGCCATCCATAGCTGTCTTTGAATACGTGAGGCAGTACGTTAATATGTTCAGCTGTGTAGGTCTTTAAAACAGAAGTAAATATACCAGACTTTTACTTTCCTGTTGTTTTACCTGAAGTCGTACAAGTTTTCATTTCTGCTGGTGGAACATGTGTAGCTTGGGAGGAGGTTCCGCAACTTTTTCCTCAGATCAAACAGTAAAAGAGTATACGTTATGTTGATTTGATTTTGGGACAGGAAATTTTTGGGGGGGTACGAAACATCAGGGATTTTTTTTGTTGTTGTTGTCCAGGCTCAACAGTTACTGCACTCCTTTCCCTTGGACACCAAGCTGCCTGATAACATGTGAGTCAGAGTGGTTTGCCCTTTATGTGCATGTGTCAGTGATGCAGTTCAGCTCCTAGTTAGGTTTTTAAGAAAGTGATTCGTCGTTTTTGTTCATGAGATAGGGATGCATGTCTGTTCATTGGTTGCGATTTGTCCATTGTGTGTGATTTGCTCCTGATGTGAGCTCCTGATGTGATTTAACGAGACCGGTTTGTTCTGTGTGTGAATGTTGGTAATGCATAATAAATCAGCGATTTTATGAGAGTGATTTGTGCTTTTGTTTATATCAGGTGTCTGGTTTAAAAAACTGATTTTTTTTAACATGCTAATGATGTGCAAGAAGTGTGTGTTTTACTGATTGGTATGCTCTTTGTGTGATTTGATGATAGTGGGTTTTTTCTTTAGGATACATAGTTATTGAGTATGTTTTAGTGAGAGTGAACCGTGATCTCTTTCTTGCTTTTGTTTACACAACTGACTTTATTCTATAATACTTATTTTGTGGCAGCCAGAAATCTTATTTTATATGGCAGAAGAAATAGATGAGCCTGCCAAATGAAATCTGTATTGTGTGTGTGTGTGTGTGTGTTGTGTGTGTGCGTTGTGTGTGCATGCGTCGTGTGTGATGTGGCGTATGTGTTGTGTGGTATTTATGTGTGTGTGTGTGTGTGTGCATGTGCGTGTGTATGTGTGTGTGTGTGTGGACACTGTAAATCATTGAGATAATTGGCTGCTGTTGCAGGTCTGTTCTGGCAATCTCCAAAGAGACCTCCAACTCCTCTTCAGTTCAACTCTGAGGACCCACTGTAAGTCCCCGATAGTCATACAAATTGATTGTCCATAGAGAAAACAATGATAATTTAAAAACAATCAAGTTTCAGATATGTGACAGTGAAAACTGGCTGTTCTTTCACTCAAACTGGTGCTGATCTCTCCAGTATCCAGACTGAAACAAGTTCAGTATGTGTGGCAATGAAAACTGGCTGTTCTTTCGCCAAGATTTAAGTTTTATACTTATGGCAGACAATTTACAAAGTCTTCATTTGATCATTTACACATTCCAGTGGAGGCTTGTCTTTCACCTCCAACAAAATTCATAGATCACTCAGACTGTTTATCCATACGGTTAAGCTGTATTTTGTATGTTTTTGGTTAAATATGATGAATTGAAAAGGAAAGAAAATTAAAACAAAAATCTAGAGACAGAATTCTTTAGCAGTAATTGCACTTGTGGTGTATAACAACCATGTGATCTTGGTGTGCTCAGGCCAGAGAGTCATAACTCTCACTTACACTGCGTCCAGCTGTGTCTGAATCTTCAACAAACTGCCAGTACATTGGAACAAGAGTAGAGACTACAGGCTTTGAAATATTTTTGGAGGGGGGGGGGTCGGGGGGGGGGGGAGGGTCGGGGGGGGGGGGGGGGGGGGGGGGGGTCGGGGGGACGGGCTTGAGAGCATAAATTTGTGCCCAAGTATGCTGATGAATCAGGTTTGAAAGTGATTTGTATTGGGAGAAATTATTTCTATTGTAGTTTATGGAGGATCAGCAGGTATCCCTTTACCCTCTGCTGTGTGATGGTAGGTGAAAACAAATCCCCCCACTCCACATCACTCCACCCTACTCCAAACCCACCCCAACCTTCACTTTTATGAAAATTTGAAAGGTGTACACACACTTGCTAGAAAACATTCTTTTTAGTTGAAAAGTACACCGTAACACTTAAGGGTAAAACAGGTCTGACTGCTTTCATTAATTGCCTGTTTATTGTTTTTGAACTTTAACCTTTCTATCCCCGTTCCGCCCTATTCCGCCCGACCCGTCAGGCTCCTGATCCGCCCTGTACCGCCCGTTCCTCAGTAGGCTGATTGTCTCGGTGTGCCTCCCTTATTTGGGTTGACCACAGTAATAAGACAAACCGGTCGTTATCCGGGTCTTTCCTACCTTTCTCAGCGCCATTTGTGAAAGCGGTTTGTGGCTTTTTTTATTTTTAATTGATTTTTTTTGTCATCCCATCGACTTCCGACTACGATCAAAATGTCGCACTCTGACAGTGACATGAGCTTGACTGTGGACCAAATGTTCAATATGAATGTGTTGCCGACCGAAAATGACGACTGGAATCAATCGGACATTGATCTTGACTCTGTAGACAGCGACAGTGACTATGAAGTTGCAGAAGGAGTGAATGCGAGTAGTGACGGTGACTCGGACATAGGCGACGCAGGTGACGCAGGTGCTACTGATGTCGGTGGATGTGCACAGTCATCGCAGTGGTCAAACGACGACTTTCGGACTGAAGTTCGTGTGTTTGATGCATACAGGGGCCCCCCCCACGTCCACAAGTGAATCTTCGAACACCTTTTGATTATTTTTCACTTGTTTTTCCTTCGGACGCATTCCATCTCATGGTCAGGGAAACCAACCTGTATGCAAGACAAACGCTCATGGCTGCTGGTCTTCCTGAGGATAAGTTTCAGCCAACCACTGTGGATGAAATCAGAGCTTTTGTTGGTCTTCTCATGTTTATGAACATGGCCCCTGTTCCTCATCGTGATTTTTATTGGAAAGACTCTTCTCCTTTCTTCAATCCCTGGGTGTCGAGTGTCATGTCGAAGAACAGGTTTGAACAGCTGAACCAGTATTTTCACCTCGCTGATACCACTCAGTTTGTTCCCAGAGGTCAGGCTGGGTATGACCCCCTGTTCAAAGTCAGACCTCTCATTTCCATGACTCAAGAATGTTTTGCTATGCAGTTTCTACCTGGGCAAAACATCACAGTAGATGAGGCAATGATCAAGTTCAAGGGTCGTTGTGGTTTTCTGCAGTACGTGCCTGCAAAACCAACAAAGTGGGGCCTCAAGGTGTGGGCTTTGTGTGATGCCGATTCTTTTTATATGCTGAATTATTCAGTATATACTGGGAAGACCAGTGATGTGCCTGCTGGGACAGGTGATGCCCTAGGGGATCGTGTCGTCAAACACTTGGCAGAACCCCATTATTTCAAGTGGCACACCGTCTACTTTGATAATTATTTCACGTCGGTCCCCCTCATTCAATATCTGTTTCAGAAGAAAACCTTGGCATGTGGGACTGTGCGAAACAACAGGAAGGGTCTGCCACAGGATATGAAGCCAGCAAAATGTGTCAAAAAGTCTGGGGACACAAAGCGCTGGTTTCGTGAGATTGGCTATGATGATTTGAAGGGCAAGCTTCAGGCTGTTGCTTGGTTTGACCGTCGTAAGGTCACCCTTCTTACTTCTGTCCATGATGGAACTGATGGAGAGCTTGTCAGAAAAGGTGCAGGGGGTGTTGAAAAAGCCAGGTATTCTAGGCCCCTGGCTGTGGCTGATTACACCAAGAACTACAACGGTGTTGACAAGCATGATCAATTGCGATCATATTATTGTTTCAAGCAGAAATTCATGAAGTGGTGGAAATATGTGTTCTTCTTCTGCCTGGACACTGCTGCAGTAAATGCCTTTGTAATCTACAAAAACTCTGCAGATGCCCCACTGAAACTGCATGTGGATTTTCACACTGAGATTGTCATGGGCATGGTGAATGGTTTCAAGGGTCGAAAACGGATCGGCCGTCCCGTCGTTCACGACAATCCAGACAAGCACAAACACACTCCTTCCAAAATCCAGTCTGCCAGAGGCAAGAAGGACTGTGTCTGTTGCAAGAAGGAAGGCAGGAAAACCCCAGCAGGCAATGCCATCCAGTCAACACATGAGTGTGTGATGTGTAAGGTGGCTTTGTGCAAGGATCGTGGCTGCTTTTTTTCTTTTCACCAGCAGTGAGTAGGTTCCTACACACTCATTCTTAGCAGTACACCTGATACTTGACTAAATCAAGGACTGAACTTTGTCATTTTTGTTTTGTACAGACTGTTTTGGGGTTGACTAAATATTGAAAGTGCCACATACAAAAGTACTGGAGTTTGTGCATGTAAGAAAAGTGCACAACGGAAAGAAAATTTCATGTCAGTGATCTGTGTGTGACAAAAGTGATCAAAAGCAAGAACATTTCCAGTGACTGTGTTGTTTGTGTGTGATCACATTTGGATTATATAATTCATTACATCTGGAACCATATGGTGAGTACAACAAAAATATTTGAGTGTTGTTTTGTGTTGTGATGCCTGCCTCTCTTCCTTCCTACTAACACCTGCATATAGTTAGAAATATTATCAGTCATAGGAATTCTTTTTCTCACAAACACAAACTAACTCATGCAGATCAAAAAGCATGCACTCCAATACATTTTCAGTAAGTATGGTATGATTTTGACCTGTTATTTTTTTCCTGCTATGTAACTGCTAGGTGACTTAAAATCGTCACAAAAATTTCACGTATATTCCTAGCTACCTGTGTAACTACTAACACCTCACAACACCCATCAGTTCTTTTCAGATGGTGAACCTGACCACTTGCCACCAAAAAGGTAGGTGTTATAAAGTTGATGGGTGTTGTATTGCCTGTCTATCACCTATTTCACTGACGTAGGTGTGTTTCCCAGGTAAAATCAGGTGTGTGAGTGTTGAGTCATAAAAATATTTTCACATCCCCCTGAAATAACAAGTGCAAACCAAAGTTCAGCTTTCCATAGATTTTTGCTGAAAATTTGAAGTCTTTATATCCATTAGTTTATTTTTTACAATTTTTTAAAGTCAGTACCCCAATTCGGGCAGCGAATTCCAATATAAACTTAGTAGTCTAGGCGACTTCTGTCATACGAAATACAGGACAATGAAGGTTAAAGGTAAAAAATCGTGACGGCACAGCTGAGCCAGCCAAAATGCATGAAGATTTTAACTGATAAATAGGAGATTGGAACTGATCTTGTTTTGGGAACTTTGAAAAGCCTGTGTAATGTTACATACTTTACCAGGGAAATAGATGTCATCTATGGAATAGTTGCATGAAACAAAAGCAAAATGAAAGCATGTCAGTCAGGACCAGGCTGCGAATAAGCCATATTGTGTTCAAGGACAGCTTTCTCCTTGACACTCTAAGCTCCTGCTATAATTCTTTTAGACAAAGACGATCATTTCATCTCTGAGCCAACGTCCTGTTATAAACACTCAGATACTTCCCAACTCTGCCATTTCCAAGAAAGACACTGATCCTCCTCCACCCTGGTAGAATTGGTTGTTATCTTTCTTTCAGGTCATATCACAAGATTTTATGCAGGAGGTGTTGTTCTTCCTATCGGGATCCTTAGTGTCCACACAGACTAACCCTGCGACAAGGGTAGTGGTACTGGAGGGGGAATGATGTGAGTGGGTTGACAGGTTGACTGGTGTGTCTGTTCCAGACACCTGACATTCATCACCAGCACAGCCAGGTTACTGTCCGACATCTATGGAATAGCTGTCTCCTCACAGGTACCCTGTCTGTTATGAATTAACAGAATTCTGCTTTGAAAGACAGTGATGCAGATGAAATACTATTTTGTGTATGCAAATATGTATATGGAAAGCACAAGACAATGGGCTGTATCCACATTACACCCCATACTTTTCTGCTGGAAGTGTGGAAAGCAACTGTCTCAAACTTTCATGTACCCGTAGGTGTGCTTATTTTAGAAATTTGCTTTTCTGTACATCAGGCAGAAAAAGGGGGATAAATGTGGATATATCTCATATGCAGTTGGGCACACCACGTGCACCACACACCACACACACACACACACACACACACACACACAAAATATTGCTATACAGTCTATACCTACATATTTGCCAAGGCACCCATGGGCATGCATCAGGTAAATGATGTACCCACTTGCCTGTTGTGTGTATACTATTCTCTCCTACCCCATTGACCATTCATCATTCTCTACATACTTTTATTGTTGCTGTGACATTGTTATAATGTTCAGATCCTTGCAGGAAAAAAAATGATAGGGTGAGAAGAAATTTCCTGATAATTCAGTTGATGGAGTTTTTACACAATTCTCTGTCTGTTTTGAAAGGGCTGTGTTTGTTGGCTGTGCTGTAACTAAAAAAACTGAAACATTGGAGGGGAGAGAGAGAGGAGAGAGATAGGTGTAAACATTATGGTTACTGCCCAGGAGTCTTTGATTCTGACTTTGTAAAAGTTATTTAGTATGAGAAAATAGATTTAGTTCTTAAATAAATTCGCAAAGAGAGAGAAATTGATTAAATGTGTTTGTTATTAAGATGTATTTGTTGCGTTTAAAATCCAGGAATATTCATTATGACATTGAAACAGAGATTCAGTGCAGGAAAGCCAATCATTCATTTCTTTAGCTGTTTTCATATGTAGTGTGTTATCAGTGCAGAAAAATCAATCTTTCATTTCTTTAGCTATTTTCCATTTTCTCATGCATTGTGTTACTGAAGGACTGAAATGTATTGCTCATGACATTATGCCCTGTTGCAGATCAAAACGGATGCTGTGAAGACGTTGTTGCAGTCAGTCACTGTACCTCCCTTTATGCCCTCTAACAAGGTGAGTTGCTCTGCAGCAGCTTAGGACGAGGTATACATGAGAGTGATGTGCAGAATGGAAGAAAAGGCGATGTGCGTGCATGCACGTGCAAAGGTCCTGGACAGCGCATCCACAGCACTCTCCACTGCACAATGCCCCATCGCAGCTTGACCTCGGTTCATTATGACCCACGCTGTCGTTCTGCCCAGAACCCCCACTGTGCTGCCACCTCACTCCACTCTGTCACATCTTTCCCCCTAATACACCACTATTTCATTCTCAATCTTTACACGCCCATCCACCACGCTACAGCCACCCCTACCAACACGCTGCACCTCACTGTGCTAAATAACGTACATGGGTGCCACTCTTCCGTCTGGGTGACTGAAATCTGTTTTCTCGGCAAGGCCCCAGACGGAAATTCCATTTTTCAAGTTTCGTTATTCAAAAAAAAAAGAAAAGTTTTTTTTTGGAAAGACAGTTGAATCGGCAGTATTATGACCGAAGCATCACTGTAGCAGACCTTGCAGTGTCTTTCTTTGCAGAATTTGCAATGACTGTCGTGAATAGTTCGTACAGTTTCCCTTTGAGTGGTAAAGTGACTTTTTTCGGATGTAAAGTGTACATCAAAGGAAAGAATGATTCTTCTTATTTTGTGGATGAGCTGTCTGCAGTTAATGACCTTCATGTGGAACATTAGAGGCTGCAGTTGTAAGGTGAGTGCTGTGCTTTGATTTTCCAGTTTGATGCCAGGAGAGGCCATGAAATGCTCTTAAAAATGTATAAAATCTTCTTTGGCCGGGGCACTGCCCCTGCACCCCGCCAGGGCCTGGGCGGCCCCTGGACCCCTGCCTCATTTTCATTTTTTTCATATTTTCAAAGTGTCACCCTTGAACATATGAGAACATATATAAAGCACTACACGATACTTCGTACACATCTGACTATAGCAGTCTTACAACATATATACCACTCTTTGCAATACCTTGTACACACCGCACCATATCAAACAACATCACAACAAACATACTTCATTTAGGCACGAAATTCCTCTGCTTTTAGTAGGAAATTCCTCGTTTTTTGTGACCATGAATGTCTAGTAAGAATGCTTGGAATGGTGTGATTGAACAAAAGCCCCGTTCTCCTCTTCCCCCTCCCCCTTCCTTCCTCCCCTTCCCAGCCTCCATCCTTTCCCCTTTGCCGCCAATCCCTCTATGTTTAGAAAAATTAAAAATTTGGAAGATGACAACCTCCCCCCCCCACTATACCCCCTCCCATCCCATCATCTTCCTGTGGAAAATTTACACCTTTTGTGCTTTGCGTTAGTTTCATGCTTGTACAGTATATAATACCATGTTCTCTTTTCATCATACCAAGAACATCACTATTTGAATGCTTTTGTATTGGAGAAAAGAAATGGGTATTTTGGAGCATAGCGTTGCATAGCATAGTTCTGAAGTATCCATCTGTTTCTTTTCTCCTTTCAGCTGGTGGTATACAATTTCGTTTGTGTTTTTGAATGACTCAGTAGTTTTTATCACAGTAACATCACTACATGTTTGTGGTACAGAATACCACATTGGCACCTCACCAACAAAATCACAACATATGTACCACCTTACACAGTACAATATACCATGCTGGTGCTCCTCCAATCCTCATTATGCAAAACACGACACATAAACTAGCCTAGGCTTCTCTTGTGCTTGTTTATTGGTGGTTAATAGAAATGTCAATCAAGTAAGTTGTCGCAGGGTCTGAGGATGTCAATGGCAGTCTTTTTCTCCTTCAAAATGGCAAACTATAATACTTTGCAGATGTGCACAGAGACTAGTACAGAGTTTCGAAGCAGCACTGGCGTACCTGTGGGACAGTGAGGACTGACTTCCATTGAAGTGTGCTGTTATGGTGTGTGTGTGTGTGTGTGTGCAGAAAATTGAGACTGACGAGGCCAAAACCCGGGAGGATGTGGATGATCAGACATCATCTGATGAAGTGACAGCTGCTGGGGAGAGGCTGGCTCAGGTCGTCATGTCCCCAAAGGCTGGAGCAGGTAGGTCTGCAGAGCTTGGAGGGATTACCGGATGTTGATTTTTTTTGTGTGTCATCTGTGTTCCTTGTCTGTTCGTCTTGAGAAGAATGACCACTGATTTGTTTTCAGTCTGGTACGTTTTCTTGGATGATGTAGGATTCTTTTTTTCCTCATCATCTGTACAACCCCAGTGGCATTGCCACTTATTCCGGCTCCCTGCACACAGCTTCACCCAGGTGTATCATGTTGAAGCCCTGGCATCAGCAGTCGGAGGGGAGCAGTTGGAATCAAGTTCACATGAGGCAGCCCTTAAGAGAATACATTGTAATACTGCAGAGTCACTGTGTTGGTGTAAAGTGATGAATGTTCTGATCCAGTTTGAAAGTATTCTGCCTCATGTTATTATCTTTAATATTACTATATTTATCATTATTACTATCATTATTAGCATTACTATCATCCTCTTCCTGTCTTGTTGCAACCGTTTTGTTAGCTTTTTACTTAATGGTCATCTTTATTTCTTTCCACCTACCATTATTATCATTAATATTACTTTCATCATCATTACTATCATTGTCACTGCTGTCATCATCATCATCATCACCACCATCATCATCACCACCACCATCATCATTACTGTTGCTGTTATTGTTTTTACTATCATTATTATCACTACCATTATCATCATGATCCCAATCCAAGCATTATCATTAATGATATTAATAGTAAAAAAATCTTTTTTTTTTAGAGGTGGGAGTACTAAAAGAAAATTATTATTGTTTTTATCATCATTGTTAGTATTATTACTATTATCGTCTTCATTATCACAATTATGCTTACTATTATTGTTATTACTAACATTAATATTTGTACTATTATTATCATCACAATAGTTACTATCATCATAACTAGTCTCAGCTATTCTTTATATTATTATTGATATCATTATGCATTAGTATACTTTTTACTTTTCAACCCACCATCCTTCCAATTTTCTGTATCATTACCATCATTATTTCATAATTATGATCATGATAATTGTTATAGCTGTTAGTAAATTTGTTAAGATTCTTTCGATCTTTCCCATGATCTATATCCTCCTCCTCCTCTTTGATCTTCCTGTTCTCCCCCTCCCTTTCATCCTCCTCCTCTCTTCTCTCATCATTGTTAGTGTTATTATTATTATTCTTATCATCACCATCATTATTGCTATTATTATTATTGCTAACATCATCACTATCACCATCATCTCCATTATCACTTTTGCTACTATAACCATATTGTTCAACTATCCTCTAACCTCTTTCCTCTCTGCCCTTCTGTTAGTATAGTTACTGTTATTACTACAGTTACGCTATCATATAATTACTAAACTTAGTGGTAGTTTCAAAGTAAGGTGACTGCAGGCGGAAAATTGAAACACATTTTAAGAATAATTTGTAGTGAAGCCACCAAACACAAGGACAAACAGGTTGCAAGACTGTCTTGTAACTTGTATGTCCTTGTTTTTGGCAGCCTCACTAAGAATTATTCTTGTAGTGGTAGTGATACTCTTATTATTTTGTACTGTTTATTATTACCATTATTAGTTTCACTATCTTTATTTTCTTAACCTGTACTGTCTCCCCTCCCAGCAGCCTCGTTTCCTCGTGATTGTCTGTTCGTGCTTCATTTTCATCGTTTAGATTTTGTCTGTCTTGCCTGAAGAAGACCAAAGAGATTGAAAGGTGTCATGTTTGCCTTGGAATTTGTTTCTTTCATTTGGCAGTTTAGCAGTTTTTCTTTTAAGTCTGTTCTGATCCATCATACTCAGGATACCAACAGCTAAGCCCCTGGCTGATGACAGTGACTGCTGCTTAGCTGCAGAACCAGTGTGAGTCAGCAGCACCCTGTGGAGGGTGCCATTAGGTCTTTCCAGAGACCGAGTCCTTGAACTGGCATGGACTCACAGCCATGCACAATGATTGATGACTGCTGTCGATTACATGGACCAATATTTTGAACCAGATTTTCGACATTGTCAACCTGAACTTGAAATACTCACTAGGCTGTGAACTGATGAACATTTAGCAGACATACAACGCAGGTGATTAGTACTGAAACTATTGTAAATATGCACAATGATCTTTTGATGAAAAGACAAGTTCAGACAGAAGTTTAGCCTGATAAGCAAGAAAAAGTGATTCACCAATGTGTAGTTGAAGGCAAATGGTGTTAATATATCATGCATTTTAATTTCATGATGGTTTCTACTCGTTGCTAATGCTGATCACATTTGATAATGTGTTGATGCTTTGAATAAGCTTGTGTGAAGTGTTTCTTTTACAAGGTATGCTTGAAATGGACATAATTTCTATTTGTTGCATAGCACTGAAGCCCATGGTTTCTATGGAATTTGAAAAAGATGATGATTCCAACGACCACATCAATTTCATTGCCGCTTGTTCAGTAAGTCTGCTTATCATCACTTCTTTTCTTTGAAATGCTGGACAGAAAGTTTATGAAAGTATTGCTGAAAATTTCTAAAGTTGAACAAGATTCATAGGCTTGTTTATATTACCGTCAGCTGTTCTCTTTTATTACAACTTTTGATTTTTACTTTTATGTGGTTTCTTCTGTGCGTGTGGTTAGCAACATTTAAAATACAGTTCAGAGTGGGAAAAAGCTGTCGGTTATGAAGGGTTCTATTTGACCGTTATGGCCTGCATATATAATTTTTATGGGACTTCATTTTTGTTATTTTATTATTTTTTTAAAAAACTTATTATTTGATCGTGTGTGTGTGTGTGTGTGACAAATTAAGGGAACAAGGATGCCTTTGGCATGGCATAGTTCAGTCCACCGTAAGGATGTCTAGTGTATCTTCCATATAATAAATTGCTGCACGTTTTGTACAAAGCTCTGTTGTCTGGTATTTTTTTCAAGACTATGCTTTTTTTTGTGTGTGTATGCGATAATCTGCCCAGAAAGTGCATTGTGTGGTCACTGGGCTACACTAACACTGAATCTGAAGTAGTGTTAATGTGTTTGATGCTTTCTTGGTTTCCATCAGTCTGGTGGTTAAGTTTTTAACAAACTTTGTTTTACATAATGACAGACTCTCAAGATATTCTGCCTAACTTGTAACAGCATTGGTTGTAACATGTGGAGTTGACTTTTCCTTGTGGAAAGTGAGTTAGTTTTCATGTTGTTTTTACCACCAATAATTTTCTCATCTCTTTTCCCAGAATCTGCGTGCCCAGATGTACAGCATAGAGAACGTGGACCGCCTGAAGATCAAGCGCATCGCTGGGCGCATTGTTCCAGCTATTGCCACCACTACAGCAGCCGTGTCGGGTCTGGTCACCATTGAACTCCTTAAGGTGCTGCAGCAGCGCCCGTTGGAGGCCCTGAAGAACGCATTCCTTAACCTGGCCCTACCACTGCTGGTGCTGTCCGAACCAGGAGCCTGTGCTCGCAAAGTGCTCAAGTATGTCATGGTTGAAGGTTGCACAGTGATGTGCCTTAGAGTTGCGTGTGTGAAAATTGAAGAAACATTCCTTCCACCAAGTGTAATCCATATATAAGAATGTTGGGTGCTTAGCTGAAGCCTGGATGTACAGATTGAAACGTTTTCAGTACATGCAATAAGTCTATGTGTGAAGACAGAAGAATGTGGATGTATGACCTGAAGAAGAGGTTGGATGTACGAATTCAAAGAGTATTGGATGCATAGACTGAAGAGTGTTGGCTGTGTGAGCCAAAGAGTGTAGGATGTGTAGACTGAAGAATGTTGGATGTTTGAGGCAAAGAGGTTGGGACGTATCAGATAGATGAGTTCAAGAGCATTGGATGTATGGACTGTGAGTGCTGGATACATAAGTGGAGTGTTGGATGTGTGGATTGAAGGATGTCGAATGTATGGACCGAAGAGATCTAAATGTATGAGCTGAAGTGGTTAGGATAAATGAATGGAAGCATGGTAGATGGATAATCTGAAGAGTGTTAGACGTATGGACAGGAGAGTTGGTTTGTAGATTTGAAAAGTGTTGGGTGTACGAATGAAAGAGTGGTGGATGTGTTTGGATTGAAAAGAGTTTGATGCACAGACAGAAGAATGATGAGTGGACTGAAGAATGTTGGATGTAGAGCTTGAAGAGTGTTTGAGGATTGATCTTAACAGCGTTAGAGTGCAACTAAAGAGTGTGGGATATAAGGACGAAAGGTGTTGGATGTATGGACTGAAATGTAGGGGATGTATGGCCCTACGAGTGTTGGGTGTCCTGCATGAAGAATGAGTGTCGCACGACTGACATGACTGTGTGCAGGGAGGGTCTGTCAGTGTCTGTATGGGACAAGTGGACCATCCAGGGCACCACCGATTTCACTCTTCAGCAGTTCCTCAATTCCTGCAAGGTGTTCAGTTCTTTCTGCAGCCTTTCCGTAAATCTTTGGTGTAAAAGATGTGTGTGTTGAAGACAGCTGATTTATCGGCAGTGTATGAATGGTGAAATATGTTGGGAGAGAGAGGAAAGGACGAAGATAAGGGAACACAGTTGTATTCAGAGAAGCATTGTGAAGGATTTGAATTTGTTTACCAGTATCCAAAGGACATGTTTAATGTAACGCACAATAAACAAACATTCCCTATGTGCTTACTCCTTTTGTGTAACCTGGAGCATATTTTAAGTTTCCAGCTGCGGAAGCGAAATAAAAGCTTCAAAATGTGGGACATTTTTATTGTAACTCGGACACAATTGAATAAACTTACACACTTAGTGTGCAGTCTTACATACACACACACACACACACACACAGAGTTACACTGATGTGTACACTTGCACACACGCACATGCATTAAGTGATATATTCTCTCTCCTTTTCTTGCATGCATTCTTGTATGGAACAAAATAAGATGCAGGTGAAAACGGGTTTTTATATTGCAAGCAAATTATTCCTCTGTTCTTCCCACATTGACTTTGCAAGCATTCATACAGTATGTTCAGTACAGCACAATTTTACTGTCGATGTGTATAGATGTAGATAGTGCTTTCAGTGAAGGTACTTAAACCTATCTGACCTAATTGATGGCTTGTGACAGGAGAAGTTTGGCTTTGAGGCCACAGCTGTGGTGAATGGAGTGAAGATCATCTACATGCCCATCATGCCTCCTCACAAAAAACGCCTGCCGCAAACGTGAGTTGCTGTTCGACATTGGTTTTATTCCTTCAGTGGTGATGGCAATATAGGAAGGAAATGACAGGTTTACAACACCAGTTGTTTCCCTTCAGAGGTAATGGTTACACTCAGGGGATGGTTGGTCTTAGCATGGACTATTTCCCTTTAACCATAACAGCAGCACCAGAGTGGTTCATCTTCAGCATGAATTGATCGTTTTTAGTAGTGAAAGTATTTGTAGGTGAATGGTTGGTCTTTAGTATGGATTGTTTGGTTACAGTAGTAATGGTGGTTGTAGGAGAATGTATGAGCTTTATTGGTCATCAGCATAGATTATGTCCATTGGACAAAGTTCCAGGAAGAGCTTGACAGCAGAAGGTATTCAGAGAAGAAACACTCATCAGCCAAGTGTTTTGGCCTTGAACTCTTTACACTCTAAGGGGGCCGGGCTCTATCCAGGTCATGATTACTAGATGCCTTTCTGCTGCCAGAATTTTTTTTTTTTTTCTGGTGTCGCCTGCACCACGAGATGATGCCTTTTTAGACTGATAGTTTACCTACATTCCTGTAGGGCACATCTTACTTGAATTGAGAAATTTGAGTGTTTTTTAGTGCATGTTTGTTTCCCATTGACCAGATCCAGCAGGAACTCATTTCAGCTGCGTCTGTCATTGCCTTTAGGGCTCTAGTCTTCTTTTTACCAGAAATCCTGAGCTCTTCCAAGAGATCATAGGCTGTTGAGCCTATGAATCACTTTGTTCCTACCTCTATTGTGAGAACTTTGGCATGTAGGCCAGATTCCCGACAGCTTCTTTTGAAAGTAATAGAAGTAGGAAAATGGTCTACAGAATGGGTTGTGTCTTTCATAGTAACGACAATTTTAAAAGGGAATTTTTTTTTTTTTTTAACATCCATAATGTACCTTTTATGGTAATGGTAGAAGTGGTAGGGGAATGGTTATTTTTTGGCATCAATTATGTACCTTTGGTAGCTATGGTAGTAGCAGGGGAATGGTTGGCTTTCAACATAGAGTATATCCTGTTAATAACAAAGGTGATGGTAGTGATGGTATTATTGGTTTTAGGCATGGATAATGTACCGGTGGTTGTGACAAAGGAGTGGTGAGTCTTTGACATTAATTATTTCTCTTTAGTAGTACATTAATTATTTCTCTTTAGTAGTCGACAGGGTATGTCCTTACGTATTTATGTCCCTTTAGTCATGATGTTAGTAGTGGGAGTTGTTGATTTTCATTTTGGATCGTTTCCCTTTAGTTCGAATAGTAGCGAGGGAATGTTGTGTCTTATGTCCCTTTGGTAGTGTAGTAGGGCAATGGTTGGTCTTCGTAAGGATTATGTTCCATAGGAGTAATGGTAGTTCTAGTAGGGGAATGGTTCTTCTGCATGAAGTGTGCTCAGGGTAACTATGCGAACTCGATCAGACTAGAAAACTGGTTAAATTTAAATGGAGGTGGGGAGTTTCAATCTTCTAAGAGGGGGACTGGAGGTAGGGGGGATGGTTCAACTGGATATCAAAATGCACAGAATAGCAAAATGCACAGTCTTCTTTACCTGATTTCTTCTCGATTCCTAGATTAAACTCATCAAGCCATGACTGCTTCCCTTTTATTTTCACACTGATCTCGAGTACAAGCAAACATAAGTCGCACACACTAAATTTGTAGACAAGGTCAAGGCCATACCTGCCAGCATATGAAACTACAGAGCGTATGTAGAGCGGAAATCGTGACAGGAAAGGTAGGCCTGATGAAGATGAACTTAGGTTTTGACCAATCTGAATGGGTCGCCTTTTGCTGCATCAAGTCAGTCAGTTCTGTGTTGTTTGCAAAACTGACAAAAATGGGCACTTTTGTTTAAAGCAGTTGGCCAGCTGTCAGTGACCCCACTCAGAGATGATTTTTCAGAGGCTAAAAAGCACCACCCTTAGAGCAGGAAAAGCCCGAGGGAATTTTTTCCCACATCTGAACTGAACAGCATAAAATTTTGAAGGGCCTGAAAAGCGGTTTACAGATTTTGAACAGGCTGGATTTCCGGTCAGAAAGTGGAAGATCTGCATTTGCTTAAGTAGTAGCAGCAGGAGTATTTGATTTCAGTGGTTCACAGCAACTCGTGTCCTCAAATGCTAAATTTGTTACTGAAATCTTTCCAAGTATCTCCTACAGGAAGAGAATGTAAGGTCGCTCCCGATAGTGCTGAAGAGGGCTGAACGATATTTAACTGGTAATAGTGGACTGACGGTATATGGCGGAACAGTAGTTAAGGCAAACTTTTTTCATGCATGTGTGGGATGCTGAGCTCCACAGAGCACTGAATGCGCATCTGTGTGTGGATGTCATCCTCCATTTGTCACATTGCACACACATCTGTGTGTGTAGAGTTTTGAGAGTAGTGACTTCCTACTGAATGTCTATGGCAAGTAACTGCTGTAAAGCAAAACATTTAAAATGCATCCATCTGTAGATTGCTTTGTCTTGATCCAGACTGGCACTAACTGGCTGTGAACCTGTGTTAGAAACAAAGCACCCAACACAGGTCATTTCAAACTGAATATGGTACAAGTCTGCCTTTTGTGTCACTTGACGGAATGCTGCAAGAGGTTGTTCAGTGTTTGATGATGAAAAAGTCAAACACAGCAGTGTGATAAATGAAAGATTGTTCTTTCCAGTAGCACTGAACTCAGTTTGTAAACAGAGCTGAAAAACATCTTGTAGAAAAGTACTATAAATAGCAGGTATTCAAGCTGCTTATGCCTACTTAGCAGCCTGCTTTTGATAAAACTTGGTGGTGCATGTGTACAATTGTCAAATTGTGCAGAATTAATGCTGGAAGGTAGTACTTGTTTTTTGTAACATTTTTTTCAACTTTGCTTTCATTTATGACTTTAGCAGTTCTCCTAAAATGAATGAGAAGTCTTGAAGAATATGCTTGTCATTACAAATAATTATAGACTGTTCTTAATCATAGCTCTGTTTTGTTTTTTAGAATGATGAAGCTGATCAAGCCAGAGTCAGGCTCAATGTATGCGGACCTTGTGGTCTGCTTTGAGGATGACAAAGGGGAGGAAATCGAAGGCCCCCCTGTGCGCTATTTCTTTGGCGTTTAAGATACCAGGATGCAGGCTGACTTGGGGAGGAGAGACACTGGAAGCCCTGTTTGATATGAGCAACACTGTGATTAGGCGTCATCGTCATGTGGCTTTGGATGAGTGGGGATTGCCTGTCAACTTCCGAGTGATTGGTCAACTGATTTTTATTGATGCTTTTTATGAGAATGAAGCACTGTGAGAAAAACGGGGTGTCCAAGACATTTTAGTGAATCCCTTGGTGTCCAGGGGCTACTTTTTGAAATGATCTTTGGTTCTTGGCGTCTTCTCTTTCTTCATGGATGATGCATGCTTGATATTGGTGTGATGGACATGGCATGTTCACAATATTTTTACTAGCTCATATGTCTTATTGTCAGTTATGCATGTTTATTCAGATTGCCATTGTGTGAAGACATCTTCCTTTATTTTACCATCGGAAATTTTCTTTTCAGCTGTGTGTCGGTGTTTCAAGAATTAGTAGAAACTGATGAGTTTGAAAATAGTGAATTAAAAGTTGTTCCATTCTGCTCCGTTATTAAAAGTTATTCAGCTCTGCTCCGTTATTGAAAGTTGGTCAACTCTGCTCCATTATAACCAGGAAGAGATATGTCAGAAACAGCTGGTTAGATGCATGTGGGATGTACATGCAGTCACAGGGCAAGAACCACCACCTTTGGGTTGTAGTATTCCATTTGGGATGAAGTTGTTGACATTGATGCTATATGCAAAATTCTCTGGTTGACAACATCGAGGGTAACAAAGCGTTTCCAAACTATATACAATCAGAGCAGTATATACTTACTTTGCCGGGTCCCGTGAATGCGTTTTGAATGTTGACAACCAGGGCATGCCATTAGTGTCTGAAACTGTTAGTAATGTTGACACAGGAAAATTGACCGGGAGGTTTCAGGGAGTAGGAAAGACGTGGAAGCAGATGCAGTGTTGGTGGTGTTTCATGTCTACATGGACTGGGTTTCTGTGGCCTCAGGTCGGTTATAATTAGAGCTGTGTAGGCAGGAATTAATGCCAGACAAGATCAATAATTTTGTGACGGAATCAACTTGGGTGTGGCATGGTATTGGAGAATCACAGGGAGCTTTGTGTCGGCATTGCTACTGAAGCGACAGGATGGGGGGAAAAAAATCACATGTATGCAAAAAACGAAACAAAAAAAGAACAACAACAAAAAACACCTTGGGGGGGGTGGGGGGGGGGGGGGGGAATTTTAAGGGGAGGAAAGAAAAGACTGGCAGGAAAGCGTTTCTTCATTCATGTTTATTATCGATATGAATTGTAATGTGGCCAAACGCAAATTGGTGTGTGTTTGAATCAGACTGGAAATGGCTCGTTACTTGATGGGGGACAATGTGTCAGCCCTCCACAGTACATCGACTTCAGTCAGACACAACAACTGGATCAACATGACATTGAATTACACGCCAAGCTGGATATTGAACGTGGGGGAATGTTGCTTAAGATGGCATTTCTTGTTGAACAAACCTGACATTCTTTGCCTTAGAAAGGTGAATGGAAGCGGGAAGGGCAAAGATGGGGGGGGGGGGGGGGGGGGGAGGCGGCGGCGGCGGCGGGGCACACCATTTTTTTCCTTATAGAACATACTTGCATGACTGCCAGGCATTTTTCTGTTTTAAAGAAAAAGGGGACCAGAGTTTGTGGTGATTTACAAAAATGTGTGTGAATTTCAGATTCAATTTGCAGTGCAATGATAAAGGATAATATGACAGATAACTCATGTAGGTGTCGTCCTTCGGCAGGTTTAGCTCATTTACGCAAAATATGTTCAGAGTTAATTGCGTGGAAAAAGATATGTCCACAGGTAACGTGCCCATTCTTGCTATGTTCTAGATATATATGTGTATGTATACATGTATTTAACTGTGTGTTTGACCGATTGCTTAAGCTCCATTTGGCCTCCACAATTGGTTGGGCTAAAAACAATACGACATGAATGATTGCTAAACTGCTGTTACCAAGGTGAAGTACGACCCAGACAAATTGAAAGATCCCCCCACACCCTTTTGTGATTTGAAATTTTAATCTCAGTGACTAAGTGTTCATCTGTCATTTTAGGATCCATTCTATTTTTATTGCAACTTTTTTTTCTCTTTTTTTTTTTTTAAACTGTACATCAAGGTAGAATCCATGTTTTCAGAATCGCACTCATCGGTTATGGAAGAGTCCTTTCTCCAAGTCATATAACTTGATGAGAAAATAATGTTCGTCTGTGGTGGTAGAAAGGTCACAGTGCTGATTTTAAGCATGTAGCTTTTGGTTTGCTTGCCGTTTGTGTCCAAGGGAAATACATGCACAACATCACTATTTGAATTCTGTGTCATCACATGGCTGTGTATGTGTGTTCAACTTATGTGATACTCTGTGTGTGTGTGTGTGTGTGGTGTGTGCGTGTGTGTGTGCGTGTGTGTGTGTGTGTGAAGTGAACTGGATCTAAAACAAATCATGGTTTGGAAAGATGTATACCAAAATTTTGTCTTCAAAAGAGGTATACTGTTCACACATATATCGATACACACATGCGGAGTATTGATTAACAAATACTTCATAAATATACACGCGCACACACCAAGTACTCACACACAACTCGAGGCACATGGAGTATTTTTGTGCACATGATTGTTGTATTTCAAAATGAAGACAAGAGATTTAGCTTGAAAGTCATGAAATACATGGTTTACTTGCCATTATACCACTGTCTGCCGATCACAGAGGAGGACAAGAAATGCCATTGAGCTTGGGAGTTGGGAATCCATTCAGTTCCAAGGCCTTGAGCTTGGGAGTTGGGAGTCCATTCAGTACGCACTGTCACAACACCGGCAGGCACCACCACTTTACATACGCACTCCAACATTCGATCAGGAATTTCTAGTGGCTCATGCAATAAAACACGCCTTACACATTACGCAATCCAGTGGAATATGCAAGGGTTAAACTTTTGTTGTTGTTGCTTACTGCTTTGTTGGCTGGTTTCGCCTGTGCATGTTTCACTTGCCGCAGCAAATGGAAGCGCTTTTCTAGTTGATGGAAATACCAGCAAAGGCTCATTTTCTATCATGATGGAAAGAGGACTGATAGACTCCTGTGTGGAAGTTGCCTCCACTGTGACTTGTAGTTTCCACAATGCTGTGGGTGAAGGGAACTGTGGTGTAGCTTCAGTTGATGCCAGAGTGAAGAACAAGTGGAGATGGGACTGGCTAAATGGGAAAAGATGCCAGTGGAGTCGAGCATCACATTTGATGTAAAAAAAAAAAAAGGTTGAAGTTGTCATTGTTTACGTATGCTTTGAAAAAGATTAAGTTATTGTAATGATTATCCAGTTATAATAACAAGAGAGAAAAAAGAGCTTTGCTGTGGTATAACTTGTTTTGTGTTTGGTCAGTAGTGTAGCTTGTTGTGAGTTTGGTCAGTCGTGATTAAGTTATGAATTTTTGGTACAGAAGGTTACATGAGGAAACAGGTGATCCTTTTTCTCATTTTGTGAACAAAAGACAACATTTTGTGCACTGCCTGCTATTATCGTGACATCCACTCGTCACAAGTCTAAATGCGATTCGACCAGTGAGTGGTCAAGCGTGCTTGGAAGAAATCAAAAGAGAAAGATTGAGCATGCCAGCTACCCACATAACAAAAAGTCATGCAGGCTAGGAAACTAATAGAATTAAGTATTTCACATAATACAAGTTACAAAGGCAAAGTGTAGCAGAGACCACCATTTGTGTCGATCTTGACTAACCCAAAGCTATCACAAAGAGAAGCCATTCTGTCCATGAAAGCACCAGTCAGTGACATTGACATTAACTCTTTCTATACTAAGGACAGCATATCCGGTCCGTATGTTTACAACCTCTGTATACCAAGGACTGCGTATGTGGTCCAAATCTTTGGAATTTTACTCTCTGAAGTGAGTGAACCTTTGGTACGAAACTACTTGTTACAGATAGCTCCTGCATACTAATTAGTGTGCAGGCATGCTGGTATTTAGGCTTTGCAAGCTGAGTGCTTGCTAGCAGACGCTGTTAACACCACGTCACCAGCTCGGTTTGGCTTGACATGGCAACAAGTCATCATCTGCTACTAAGTCAAGCATGCATGGTGAAAGAAACACTACAAATCACTGTTACAATGTGACTGAAGCCCTTGAATTCTTGCTAACATTTAAATAAATTCACAGCATAAAACCAGTTAATGTAAATTTTTTGTTCATAGGTTGTGTGCCACCCCTATTTTTTACATGACACGGAAAATCTCATTTTCTTTGGCATGCATGCTGTATTACCAAATAAATAGAAAAATAACTTTGCTCTATTGATTGTGGTTTCTAAATCATTTATAAACATAACTTGAAAAAAATCATGATTTGAAAAAAAAAAAAAAGGTCATTTTTTTTGGAGGGGGGGGGTAAGGGGAGATAATTGCTAGTATAGAATGAGTTAAAGGGTATCTTCTTAACTGGGAGTTTGTTGTTACTATGACCCCTCCCCCCAAAAACATACACACACATCGTCTTCCCTCCTCCCATGATATACAATCCACCTTGCTGCCCCTCTTGCCCCCACCCCTACACTCTCCCACACCAGTCCCTGTTAAACACAAAAGATTAAATCATGAGAAATGTCTGAGCGACTGTTTTCTTTTGAAATATGTTGGGGACAGTTTAACAAAGCTAGGTCGGCTTCATGACAGCCTAGCCTGGAAGGCTTTTTGTGGTTAAAAATCAGGTTGCCAACAGACGGAGTTTGTGTGCAGAGTGTGTATGGCATGGTTGAAAATTATTGGCAGATTTTTTGTTGTTGCTGCAAGGGCATTTGATATTTTGAAAATATGAGAGTAATGATGATGATAATTATGAAGCTGATGATGATAGTAAATAATTACAAAATGATTAATTAAAAACAATATGATTACGTGTTCTCTCACAAACACAGAAAAAGATAGAATCAATATACATACTTTCCCAACATGTGCAGATTTTTTCACCAAGACTGCAACATCCTTATTGATATATATATATATATACTGAGAGGCAGAAATTCCGCACAAACATAAAAAATCATGCACAAAAATCTCATTCGTCAGTTATTTAACTGGAGACTTGGTAACAACTTAAACAAACCAAATCTGCGTTAGAAAATTTGATTGAAAAGGGCATGTGTGAACAGAAAAAAACCTGTCTGAATCAAATTCATAAACAACTGTCAAACATGGTTATTGCACAGCATAAGCCATCTTTCAAAAGAGATGATTCTGTCAATATCTGGTGTATCCACCATTGGCAGCTACACACGCTTGAAGACGCCGAGGCATGGACTGCACGAGACGTCGGATCTGCACCTGCTGGATGTTGACCCAGTGATGCTGAAGAACGGTGATCAGTTCACCTCTCGTCTGGGGCCTCGGCTGATGCTGCTCCACTCTCCTGCTGAGGTGCTCAATGCAGTTCATGTCACCTCCACTCCATTCTGCTGCAGAAACTGACGGGTCATCCAGGCACCATGAGGGGTAGCGTTATCTTGCTAAAACACAAATCTGCATTGTCCACCTTGGTGATCCAGGAGTGGAAGCAGGACAGGCTGGAGAACGTGGTTCACGTAACGCTGTGCCGTGATGTTGCCATCGATCACCACGAGCTGGGATCTAAAGTTGGCATTGATGGCACCCCGCACCATCACTGAAGGGCCGCCAAACCGGTCGAGCTGCCTAACACAAGGGTCATGATACCGTTCTCCTCGTCTCCTGTAAATTCTGATTCTCCCATCAGCGTGGCTCATGCAAAAACGTGACTCGTCAGAGAAGATGACATTCCTCATGCGCGTCTTCCCAGGAATGCACCATTTGCTGCGCAATGGAGCTGGGCCTGCCTGTGTCTGTCGGTCAATACAGGGCCAACGTAGGGCCTGTGACACCTGATTCCTGAGTGTGACAGGCATTGTCTGGCGGTGCGGCTGCTGATGGGTCCCCCACGCCCCCCCAAAGTTGCTCTTACGGTGGCAGCAGCAGTCAGGAATCGGTTCCTGAGGTGGGAAAGGCGAATTGCTCGATCTTGTCTCTGAGTCGTCACTCGAGGTGCGCCTGGTCGAGGACGGTCAGAAACTGACCAGGTGGCTGCCAAGCGCTGTTCTTGGCGGTAGATACTGGTGCGGTGGACGTTCATGGCTCTTGCCACTTGTCAGACAGATGAACCGGCCCTCGCATCCCAACAGCGCTGTTTCGCTGGTTGTTGTCTAGCCGTGGCATTTTCTTGCAGTGTGATAAAATCATTCTGGTTGTGGCATTTTATGGGGATAAACTGTGTGTTTATCACGTGAAAAGAAAGCGACGCAATATTCACTCTGAATTGAGTTGTCGCCCAGTTTGGCTTTTTGCTTCTGGCGCTGTTGTCTGTTCACTGGCACGTGCTGCATGAGAAACGTCGCTGTGGAAAGGTGGGTCACACTCCCACCAACTGAGGAATGGGTCATAAAAGGAGCAGCAAATCAAACTTTTCCCGTGGAACTTGTGTGCATGATGTGCGGAATTTATGCCTCTCAGTATATGTATATATATATGTGTTGTTTTTTTTTCCTTCTTTATGTATAGTGGTACCATGTCATGTCATGTAGCAGTTCTCTAGCAGAAAAAGCCATACCGTTACTAGAGTAGTATTTCTGATTGCAGTGTAGCCTGATTATAACCAATATTATGCTTTGCATATATCATTACAAAAAATTATAAATTGATTTCCATATTTGTCTCCACTGTTAGGATTCAGCAAAAATAAAAATGTTATGAAAATTCTTTTTGCCACTGTTGCTTTTGATGAGTTTCTCTCGCTCTCTCTCCCTCTCTCTCACGTATTTCAGTCTTATGGCTGGAAATTGAAAGATCAGAACTGCTTTTCCACCCACGAAGAGAAATGAATGTACACTTTTGTGTGTTACGTAGAGCTCAACAGTTTCAGTTTCACAAGTTTTGTCAGTTTACCAAGGAAGGGTTGCTGTGCTTGGAGAAGTCCACATGCTTTGCACAACATCTACTAGGCAAATGCTTGACTGAAACATCCCCATGCCCAACGCAGGCCTTGAGAAACATGACAATAGTATCTGGAATTTCTGAGCCGACACCCAGAGGAAGACCTCTGTCATCTTGAAAAGGAACACATTCATTGAAGAATATGTCCATCTTCTGTAAAATCCTGAAAACAAGCCTCTGCTTATCATGAATTAGCACCGAATAAGTGTGCAGAAGATGCCTTTAAACTGCTTTCAGCTCATGAAAAGTGCTCATCTTCAGGGAGGGGCTTTACCCCCCCCCCGCCCCGCGCCTCCTCAATAGAGGCACTGCCCTGTTGTTGCCAGGGTCTTGGCGGACCCAGGATCTCTGGATTTTTTTTTTAATCCCCAGATTATAATTATGGTTGTTTAGTTAGGTTTTTAGCTTAGTTAGGTTCTAGGTGTATGAATATTGCTTGCCTTCACGTTTCTCTTGCATACATGTACTGCCATCCTCCCCCCAAAATCAGCCTGTGTGGACGTTTGCCATAATCAATACATAACAAACAAATGATACACATCAGTTGATGTGTCATTATGTTAAAGAAAAGGTCATTACATAAAAAGTATCTTAATATCTGCATTTCTTAAGAAGCATGACATTATTTTTCTTCTTCAAGTTTAGTTAAAACACACACAAAGTCAAGAGTTAAAACGGGCAAATGCACGCACATGTACACACATACACTGATCTGTGGTTTGTCTACGTTTCTGATCAAGTAAATCGCAAGGATAAAAATCCAAGTGACTTGGCAGCACTGACACATCTGATCACTGGCCACGTGACAGCCTGACAGAGTTTCATGGCAGTATGTCTCCTGGTGTGGCTATGTATGTATGGGGCAGCAGAAAAGAACAGCAAGCGATTGACACAATGAATAGGGTGCAGAGGATTGGACAATACCACCAAATGACCTGCCTTAGCTTAAGGCAGTGCCAGGCCAATTGACATAGGCTAGATCACCAAGGCTACGTCAAAATGTTGTTATGCTCTGCATAGTTATGCGGGGATTGCCTTCAGTTGTGACAAGCTCCTAGCATAACATTATCAGTCTCCAAAAACCCCCGAAGTCGGAGTGTGGCTGCCCACGTGCTGGGGTAATCAAAAACAGTCACACACGTAATGTTATCATCCCTAGCTGATGCATTTGTACCATAGTGGTCAAGTACTTCGGCTGTTCGGATGATCCCTGGAGTCTTTTAGCCAGGGTACGACAACAACAACAACTACCAAATGACAAACCATTCCGAGAAATGTGGTTGTGCTCTTAAACGATGGGCGTTTATGCTTTGTTGCAAAAAATTATGCAGAGCATCTCTATTACAGTGTTCGGAGTGAACTTCGGACTTGACTTGCAGCAATCCTGTAAACTTCTCATAAACATCTGTATATCGAATAAAGTGCATCATTGGGTTTTGTGAAAATGACGGCCAGCCTATGCAATAGATCAGCCAGCAGATCTGAATCTGAATCGGTACCTGACAAAACTCTAGAGAGCATCACGTCAAGGGGACGAGATATGTCTGGAACACTACCGTCGAGGACTGGAAAGAAACTCACGTGCATTAACCTCACTTAGAATCCACTCGCTAAAGCCTCGAAGCGTTTACCCTGCACTTTAAAGAAGTTCGTTTATATACTTATGCACCTGCATTCCCTCGCATAACGCTACCTTACCAGGTCAGTCCAGACACTGGCTTGGAGGTCTCGTCAGGATTCTTCCCAAGCCTTCGTATAGAACCAGTTACTAAGTTCGAATTCGAGTCTTTATCAGCATTAAAAGTCCCTGAATGTAGAAGTGGTACTGTCAAAGCCGTCCTTGCCGTTGTAACCGTCTCCGGCTGTCCAGTTCTGTCTCAGTGCTAGGGCGAGACTCTCCTGTAAACTGGAGGCCCTAGCACTGGTCTGTTTCAAACACTGTCAGCTCGACGTAGCTCCCGAACTCACCGTTAAGTTACAGCACCGCCGTGTAGGATACTAGTGTACTGTCTGTGTTCGTCTGCTTGTTTACCTGACCGTCAGTGAACACTTCTCAAGCGAGGCGCACTTCCGCTGAGCTCGCCTGTATGCACAGTATCCGTGCGTCAATGCACCTCTCTTCAGAAAATAAGCTTAAAAACAAAACCAACAAACAAACAAACAAACAAAAAAAAAAAGGGGGGGGGGGGGGGGGGGGGGGGGAGAGGAAAAGGTGAAATATGGATGAAAGAGTCTTGAGTGATTTAGAAGTGTGTGTGCTGTGTTTATAACTCCCCCAGTTTCTTCTCAGCAGTTTTTGGTGTGTGTGTGTGTGTGTGTTAAAGGAACCGTCAAAAATCGCGATGAAGAAATGCTAGATACGTCGAAAATGCTGAAGAGCACTGGCTGTAATGCTAATGACTCGAGAGACATGACCTCAACAGTTACGAAGAGAATTGGCCACCTTTCAGAATGAATTATAGTCTGCTGGACGGGGCAGATGACTGGGAGTGCACAGCAGACCTCCCAGAATGGAAGAGTCACCCAGAGATCATCAGCAAGAGTGGCATGAGACCAGACATAGTAGTCCACTCTAAGTCAACCAAGCAGCTGATCATGATCGAGCTCACGGTGCCATATGAGAACAGAATGGAGGCAGCTCAAATCTACAAGACTGAAAAGTATGCTGATCTGGTAAACAGCCTGAGGAGAGAAGGCATCAGGTCAAAGTCCTCACTGCAGAAATTGGAGCAAGGCGGTTTGTAGGAACGTCTGCATACAGCCTCATGAAACAACTCTCAGTTGCAGGGAGGGAAAAAACCAGAGCCCTGAAAGCAATGGCAGAAGCGGCAGAGAGGTGTTCAAGCTGGATCTGGTCAAGGAGGAACAAAAGTGAATTTCATAAGGCTTACCTTCCCTACAAATATCAGGTGTCCCTGTGGCTCAGTAGTTAGAGCGCGAGTCATTAAGTGGAAAATGAGCATGTCCAGAGGGTCATGGGTTCGAATCCCAGCCATGGCTCGTCCCAAGATGGGGGAAAAAAAGGGGGCAGCAGAGGGACATCCGGAGTCATGAACCGGGTGTGGCCCAACCCCCCTAGAGTGTCAGGAGATAAGGCCGAAACACTTGCTTGAAGGGGGCTTCTCTTCTGAGGACTCTCTGCTGCCACGCTCTCCACTGGTTTCTTTCTACTACAAAAAACAAAAAACAAACAAAAAAAAACCCAAACAGGCTGCAAGTAATTCTAATGATTTCAGATATAAATGATTTCAGATATAAATGAACAGACGATGAACACGACATGTATTAAACGACTGTGACAATGATGATGAACAAAACGTCACCAAGGACGAAGGGAACAAACAGAAAACCGCCAAGGGCAAAAGACAGATATTGAGAGGTTTTTTTTAACTTATCATTTAGCAGGCATAGCAGTGGCTACGTTCCACTTTGAATCGGAACTGGTGATCACTGAAGATTAGGGCCTCCAGGCTCTGACAAACTTGCAAAAATATGTGGGAACAGATTCGCAAGCAAAAATTGGTGAACAAAAATTGAAAGAAAAAGTGGATAAATATCTCCCCTCAAGAAGGTACACAAATCAGAGCGAGTGTCAAGAGAATTCAGAATGTAGTCCAGCAAGGCCAACGAGGGCATTGGACCATGTGCGAGAACACCGCACCGCTCCAAGGAAGTCTCAGCTGGAATCCGGCACCTCTTGGGATCAGCTTCGGGGTCTGTGTATGATCTCCTGTCCTCGACTTCAAATCTGGTGAAATGGGGAAAACCAGATGACCCCAAGTGTCTGCTCTGTCACGGCAAACACACAGTGGAACATGCCTGAGTTCACGCGGAGCGGCGCTAACCCAGAAAAGGTACACACAGAGATACAGCCATGTGCTTCAGCAGATCGCACATGCGGCTAGCACTGCTGGAGGAAACATTAATTCACCAGAATACTCCAGTTACGATGTTCTACACGGCAGGCAGCTACACATTATGGTCTGGAACAGAAACGACGTCAATAGCACTGAATCGACGCTATGGAGTTCTATTCTGGTCACAGACTACATGACTGGGTTGTACTCTACATGCCATGCCAGGTCATAGACATACAGAAACCTGCCAGTGCTTGCTAAGAAATGTAAGCAGCACTCTCAGACATACATCCACTGAGTGTCATGAAACTTACCGTTTAGTTCCAGTCCTCCCATCTGAGCCCTCGGCACACTCGGCTCAGGGTAGGATCCCGCCTGGGCCGAAAAATGCCACAAATAATGCCTCTGCTGGAATTAAACCTACGACCTCTGCCCGTTTTCAAACTTTATTGCATCAGATTGTGTAAATGAACACACTGAATGATGGCGGTGTGAAGTGTATTCACAGTCAATGTAAAAGCTAGTTTCTCTCATTTTCGTTTGTTTGCTTATGGTTTCTCAATGTGTGTACTGCCATGCTGTAGCAATTATAGACACACTTTCATCCTGATCAAATTATGAACCATCTTCAGCTTTCAATAAAGAGATGTTGCAGCACAGAAATACTGAGAGCAAAGACGATTCCAAAGTAGAACAGTTTTCAGGAAAATACTCCATTCTTACATGGGATAATTACTCCCAACAACACATTCGAAAACATGGGTCTGAATCATGTTGTATATGAAAGAAAAAAAACTGCAGAAAAGATGAAGAGGATTTGAAATGCATAGTAAGTAAATTCGAAACTTCGTTGCTATTTCTCATTTCCGTGCATTTCATTTATGAACGTTTACATATATGTCGGGCTCAACGTTCGCAAAATTCTGTTTTCCTTTTCACTGGGAGAAAGACTCGTCGGAATTCACCCGTTGCCGGATGGAATGGGGTAGTGTTTTAATAAACAGGTACCCTGTCAAGAGCTGGGTGGACTGGGATGGTGAGTTCAAGAACAGATCCCTAATAACAGCTTGATGGACAGGGGTGGTGTGTTAATAACAATGCCCTATTAACAGCTGGGTGGATTGAGGTGGTGTGTTAAAGAACAGGTATCCGTTAATAATTGGGTGAACTAGGGTGGTGTGTTGATAATAACAGGTCCCCATTAACAGCCGGGTGGACTGAGGGCTGTATTAACAACAGGTCCCCATTAACCGCTGGGTAGACGGAGGGGTGTGTTAACAACAGGTCCCCATTAACAGCTGGGTAGATGGAGGGGTGTGTTAATAACAGGTCCCCATTAACAGCCGGGTGGACTGAGGGGTGTGTTAATAACAGGTCCCCATTAACAGCCGGGTGGACTGAGGGCTGTATTAACAACAGGTCCCCATTAACAGCCGGGTGGACTGACGGGTGTGTTAATAACAGGTCCCCATTAACAGCCGGGTGGACTGAGGGCTGTATTAACAACAGGTCCCCATTAACAGCTGGGTGGACTGACGGGTGTGTTAACAACAGGTCCCCATTAACAGCTGGGTGGACTGAGGGCTGTATTAACAACAGGTCCCCATTAACAGCCGGGTGGACTGAGGGCTGTATTAACAACAGGTCCCCATTAACAGCCGGGTGGACTGAGGGCTGTATTAACAACAGGTCCCCATTAACAGCCGGGTGGACTGAGGGCTGTATTAACAACAGGTCCCCATTAACAGCCGGGTGGACTGAGGGCTGTATTAACAACAGGTCCCCATTAACAGCCGGGTGGACTGAGGGCTGTATTAACAACAGGTCCCCATTAACAGCCGGGTGGACTGAGGGCTGTATTAACAACAGGTCCCCATTAACAGCCGGGTGGACTAAGGGCTGTATTAACAACAGGTCCCCATTAACAGCCGGGTGGACTGAGGGCTGTATTAACAACAGGTCCCCATTAACAGCTGGGTGGACTGAGAGCTGTATTAACAACAGGTCCCCATTAACAGCCGGGTGGACTGACAGGTGTGTTAACAACAGGTCCCCATTAACAGCTGGGTGGACTGAGGGCTGTATTAACAACAGGTCCCCATTAACAGCCGGGTGGACTGACAGGTGTGTTAACAACAGGTCCCCATTAACAGCTGGGTGGACTGAGGGCTGTATTAACAACAGGTCCCCATTAACAGCCGGGTGGACTGAGGGCTGTGTTAACAACAGGTCCCCATTAACAGCCGGGTGGACTGACGGGTGTGTTAACAACAGGTCCCCATTAACAGCTGGGTGGACTGAGGGCTGTATTAACAACAGGTCCCCATCAACAGCCGGGTGGACTGAGGGCTGTATTAACAACAGGTCCCCATTAACAGCCGGGTGGACTGACGGGTGTGTTAACAACAGGTCCCCATTAACAGCCGGGTGGACTGAGGGCTGTATTAACAACAGGTCCCCATTAACAGCCGGGTGGACTGACGGGTGTGTTAACAACAGGTCCCCATTAACAGCCGGGTGGACTGACAGGTGTGTTAATAACAGGTCCCCATTAACAGCTGGGTGGACTGAGGGCTGTATTAACAACAGGTCCCCATTAACAGCCGGGTGGACTGACAGGTGTGTTAATAACAGGTCCCCATTAACAGCCGGGTGGACTGAGGGGTGTGTTAATAACAGGTCCCCATTAACAGCTGGGTGGACTGAGGGCTGTATTAACAACAGGTCCCCATTAACAGCCGGGTGGACTGACAGGTGTGTTAATAACAGGTCCCCATTAACAGCCGGGTGGACTGACAGGTGTGTTAATAACAGGTCCCCATTAACAGCCGGGTGGACTGAGGGCTGTATTAACAACAGGTCCCCATTAACAGCCGGGTGGACTGAGGGCTGTATTAACAACAGGTCCCCATTAACAGCCGGGTGGACTGAGGGCTGTATTAACAACAGGTCCCCATTAACAGCCGGGTGGACTGAGGGCTGTATTAACAACAGGTCCCCATTAACAGCCGGTGGACTGAGGGCTGTATTAACAACAGGTCCCCATTAACAGCCGGGTGGACTGAGGGCTGTATTAACAACAGGTCCCCATTAACAGCCGGGTGGACTGACAGGTGTGTTAACAACAGGTCCCCATTCACAGCTGGGTGGACTGATGGCTGTATTAACAACAGGTCCCCATTAACAGCCGGGTGGACTGACAGGTGTGTTAACAACAGGTCCCCATTAACAGCTGGGTGGACTGAGGGCTGTATTAACAACAGGTCCCCATTCACAGCTGGGTGGACTGAGGGCTGTATTAACAACAGGTCCCCATTAACAGCTGGGTGGACTGACGGGTGTGTTAACAACAGGTCCCCACTAACAGCCGGGTGGACTGAGGGCTGTATTAACAACAGGTCCCCATTAACAGCCGGGTGGATTGAGGGCTGTATTAACAACAGGTCCCCATTAACAGCCGGGTGGACTGAGGGGTGTGTTTATAACAGGTCCCCATTAACAGCCGGGTGGACTGAGGGGTGTGTTTATAACAGGTCCCCATTAACAGCCGGGTGGACTGAGGGGTGTGTTAATAACAGGTCCCCATTAACAGCCGGGTGGACTGACGGGTGTGTTAATAACAGGTCCCCATTAACAGCCGGGTGGACTGAGGGGTGTGTTAACAACAGGTCCCCATTAACAGCCGGGTGGACTGAGGGGTGTGTTAATAACAGGTCCCCATTAACAGCCGGGTGGACTGAGGGGTGTGTTTATAACAGGTCCCCATTAACAGCCGGGTGGACTGAGGGGTGTGTTAACAACAGGTCCCCATTAACAGCCGGGTGGACTGAGGGGTGTGTTAACAACAGGTCCCCATTAACAGCCGGGTAGACTGAGGGCTGTATTAACAACAGGTCCCCATTAACAGCTGGGTGGACTGAGGGCTGTATTAACAACAGGTCCCCATTAACAGCTGGGTGGACTGAGGGGTGTGTTAAAGAACAGGTCCCCATTAACAGCCGGGTGGACTGACGGGTGTGTTAATAACAGGTCCCCATTAACAGCCGGGTGGACTGAGGGCTGTATTAACAACAGGTCCCCATTAACAGCTGGGTGGACTGAGGGGTGTGTTAAGAACAGGTCCCCATTAACAGCCGGGTGGACTGAGGGGTGTGTTAATAACAGGTCCCCATTAACAGCCGGGTGGACTGAGGGGTGTGTTAAAGAACAGGTCCCCATTAACAGCTGGGTAGACTGAGGGGTGTGTTAATAACAGGTCCCCATTAATAGCTGGGTAGACAGAGGGGTGTGTTAAAGAACAGGTCCCCATTAACAGCTGGGTAGACGGAGGGGTGTGTTAATTACAGGTCCCCATTAACAGCTGGGTAGACGGAGGGGTGTGTTAATTACAGGTCCCCATTATCAGCTGGGTAGACGGAGGGGTGCATTAATAACAGGTCCCCATTAACAGCTGGGTAGACGGAGGGGTGTATTAATAACAGGTCCCCATTAACAGCTGGGTAGACGGAGGGGTGTGTTAATAACAGGTCCCCATTAACAGCTGGGTAGACAGAGGGATGTATTAACAACAGGTCCCCATTAACAGCTGGGTAGACTGACGGGTGTGTTAATAACAGGTCCCCATTAACAGCTGGGTAGACTGACGGGTGTGTTAATAACAGGTCCCCATTAACAGCTGGGTAGACAGAGGGGTGTGTTAATTACAGGTCCCCATTAACAGCTGGGTAGACAGAGGGGCGTGTTAAAGAACAGGTCCCCATTAACAGCTGGGTAGACTGAGAGGTGTGTTAATTACAGGTCCCCATTAACAGCTGGGTAGACGGAGGGGTGTGTTAATAACAGGTCCCCATTAACAGCTGGGTAGACGGAGGGGTGTGTTAATAACAGGTCCCCATTAACAGCTGGGTAGACGGAGGGGTGTGTTAATTACACGTCCCCATTAACAGCTGGGTAGACAGAGGGGTGTGTTAAAGAACAGGTCCCCATTAACAGCTGGGTAGACGGAGGGGTGTGTTAATAACAGGTCCCCATTAACAGCCTGGTGCACTGGGATGGTGTCTTCAAACATTAGTACAAATCTGGCACTATGCTTCATCTGACACTACTTTGGCTTGCAAGAGTAAGTCCCAATGGAACAAAACATGCATTTTAGGTGCCGTCTAGTCGGGTAAATAGTGTTAGACGAACGCTACACGCCTTCACTTATTTTTAAAACCTTTGTTTATTTATAAATTGCCAGAAAATTTTGAAACTAGAAACTGTACACAATGTTTTAGTGAACAGTGTGATACATCTGGCCCAAGTCCAAGATTCTTTTTTGTTCTTCAATATGATCAAATGATGACCTAAAGGCATTGTTAAAAGAAGGTAGGACCGGACAATTTAATAATGGTGGACAGTAACTATTACTGGGCAGGGCATGCTTGTGGGCAATAACGTTTACTGGGCAGGGCAATACTTATGGACAGTGACTATTATTGGGCAGGGCAATACTTGTGGACAGTGACTCTTACTGGGCAGGGCAATACTTATGGACAGTGACTCTTACTGGGCAGGGCAATACTTATGGACAGTAGTTCTTGCTGGCCAGGGCAATACTTCTGGACAGTGACTCTTACCGGGCAGGGCAATACTTATGGACAGCGACTCTTACCGGGCAGGGCAATACTTATGGACAGCGACTCTTACTGGGAAGGGCAATACTTATGGACAGTGACTCTTGCTGGTCAGGCCAATACTTATGGACAGCGACTCTTGCTGGTCAGGGCAATACTTAAGGACAGTGACTCTTACTGGTCAGACCAATACTTATGAACAGCGACTCTTACTGGTCAGGGCAATACTTATGGACAGCGACTCTTACCGGGCAGGGCAATACTTATGGACAGCGACTCTTACTGGGCAGGGCCATACTTATGGACAGCGACTCTTACTGGTCAGGGCAATACTTATGGACAGCGACTCTTACTGGTCAGGTCAATACTATGGACGCGACTCTTACAGCAGGAAATACTTATGGACAGCGACTCTTACCGGCAGGGCAATACTTATGGACAGTGACTCTTACCGGGCAGGGAAATACTTATGGACAGTGACTCTTACTGGGCAGGGCAATACTTACGGACAGCGACTCTTACTGGGCAGGGCAATACTTGTGACAATAACTCTTACTGGGCAGGGCAATGCTTGTGGACAATAACTCTTACTGGGCAGGGCAATGCTCGTGGGCAATAACTCTTACTGGGCAGGGCAATACTTATGGCAGTAACTCTTACTGGGGCATGGGCATATAACTTATGGACAGTAACTCTTACTGGACAGGGTAATGCTTACGGACAGTAACTCTTACTGGACAGGGTAATGCTTACGGACAGTAACTCTTACTGGACAGGGTAATGCTTACGGACAGTAACTCTTACTGGACAGGGTAATGCTTACGGACAGTAACTCTTACTGGACAGGGTAATGCTTAGGGACAGTAACTCTTACTGGACAGGGTAATGCTTAGGGACAGTAACTCTTACTGGACAGGGTAATGCTTAGGGACAGTAACTCTTACTGGACAGGGTAATGCTTAGGGACAGTAACTCTTACTGGACAGGTAATGCTTAGGGACAGTAACTCTTACTGGACAGGGTAATGCTTAGGGACAGTCACTCTTACTGGACACGGTAATGCTTAGGGACAGTAACTCTTACTGGACACGGTAATGCTTACGGACAGTAACTCTTACTGGACACGGTAATGCTTGTGGACTGTAACTGTTACTGGACAGGGTAATGCTTGTGGACTGTCTCTTACTGGACAGGGTAATGCTAGTGGACTGTAACTGTTACTGGACAGGGTAATGCTTGTGGACTGTAACCGTTACTTGATAGGGTGATGCTTGTGGACTGTAACTGTTACTGGATAAGGTAATGCTTGTGGACTCTGTTACTGGACAGGAAAATTCTTGTGGACTGCAACTGTTACTAGACTGGACAGAACTTCGAGGAAAGTGATTCGCGGTTTCATTAAAAAGAAAGGAAAAATTAAAACACATCACTGCTTCATACAAACAATACTGTGTCTGGGGAAAAGATAATACAGTGCACACAACACAGTACAATCTGATACAAAACGTCACACTACGAGGCGATGCTCACCAACTCTTGTCATGAGGTGAGACATGCATGTCGGGGAAGAGGTAGTGGACCCCCCTCCCCCCAAAAAACAAAACAAAACAAAACAACACACACACACACACACACACACACACACACACACACACACACACACACACACACACAATCTGCAAGACACACGAAGACGTACATTGACGACACAGGCAAGGCTTAATCTAGGAGACGCTGACCGGATTGACTTCAGTCTACGTAAGCCAGGAAAGTCAGGAATGCTGCTAGTCTGTTGCACCGTCGAGTTGCCATGATCCCTGTATTTCTAAATGGGTGAGTAATGTGTTGATGCGTTGCGGTCTTTTTTTGTTCTGTCCACATTCCTTCTTTCAATACGTGAAATGACCTACACTCCACCTGGTATCAGTTCAGAACAGTGGAATGATTGATCAAACTGCAGTTATGATAAATTTGATAGAGCTAACGGACCGTTTCACATGACACTCTCCAGTGGGGCATACAACGAAACTGTCGTACAGACACGAACTGGCTGTGTTAGCCAGTAATATACTTGGGTGTACAAAACAAATAAACATCGTTCTCGTTTATGAAAGACAAAATGCACATAGGGGTGATTGTCACTGGACTAGGATGCAGACCAGCGAGTACAAAATTCAAACAAGATTCCAGGCAAGCCAAGGAACACATGGTGGTTATGTTTTACATAGGCATAGCTACAATAATGAACAACTTCTGGTACGCTCAAAAAGCTATGGCATTTCATGTTCTAAGAGGTCCTTGGGAATACAGTTGTCATCAGTCAATGTATAGCTGACCCCCAGATCCTTCCTGTTGTATGCTAAAAACCTGTCCAGTTTACCTGATACTGCTTCAGGTGCTTAGATGGACTGTCGGTCGTTTCGGCCGCGAAGTGTTCTGGCATAGGACACTTCGGCAATGAATGTTTCGTCTACGTATTTTTTTCCATAAACGTACGTGGTTTTTTTTGTTTTTGTTTTTCCAAAGGGGGACAATCCCACCAACATTAAGTATCTGAATTCCATTTTTCTTTGTCACACCGAGTGTGCATGTAAATATTTGTACACGCCGAGCTCTGTTTATAGTGCTCTACTTATCTGTAAACTGACTAGCTGAAGAGTACGGAGCTGTGTTCTGTGTTGGAACACATACGTAGAATGCTCACCTTCATCGAGTCCTAGCGGCTTGAGTGTGGTCGTGTTTCTGGAATTTTTTTTTCAATATGAACAAAGTAATCAACAAAAACAACACATACGCATGCACGCACGCACGCACACACTTACACACGCACATGCACGCACGCACACCACACACCACACACCACACACACACACACACACACACGCCCCACGCACACACACACACACACACACACACCCCAGAGGCGAGTATATGCTCAACTCAAAAGCAGGCTGAGACATCGATCTTCGATGAGGATTGACTTTCTAGAAAAAAAAAAGTCCAGCGCTGAATTCCTTTGGGCGGAGGGGGGGGGGGGGGTGTGTGTGGTGGGGGTGGCTGCCATAGCTTCACACGGGGGCAAAGAAACATTTGAAACAGTCAAGGATGTTTGATGTCGTTTACTAAACATCATTAGCTCTCTGCTTTGTTTTGTCTGGACTGACCATACTCGTGTGTGTGTAAGTGTGTGTATAAAGAGAGAGGAGAGAGAGAGAGAGAGAGAGAGAGAGAGAGAGAGAGAGAGAGAGAGAGAGAGAGATTCTGAACCACATACAAGTATTTCCACTATTGCTGTACTTCGTTTACTTCATAAGTCCATGTAATCAAATTTCTCGTGGAACGAACTTGTGACAATATTGTCTTGATTGTATTTTTCTGCACATATTTTAACTATTTGTTCCACCTGAACAGTCTAATGTTTTGATCCATTCACCAATTGTAGTGATAGGTGGCAAAACGTCCCCATTTGGAAAAAAAAATATGGCCGAAACCTCCAAGTCCGAAACATCTGGGTCCGAAAGGTCCATCTATCGCCCGAATGCTGCACGAGACATTCAAATTTTCGTGCCAATACAACCAGCTGCCATCCACCCAACAATGGCCGGGTCAGCTCCCATCAGTAGAATATATCAATCGCTGAGGGTACTGAAACAATGGCCAGAAGGTGGAAAAAGTAGTGCCAGTTGGTGAGCGCTTGGCAGTACCTTTTCCGTGCTGACAGTCAGACAGTGAAAATCCACAGATTGAAAAAAAAAAAAAAAAAGCCACTGTAAACTAGTGGTCGGCAGCAGTATGAAAAGAGGCCCGACAAACCTGGAGTGTATGGACCCCCCTACTTTCACCATTCTCTGGTCTTCCAGCCTGGTCACTTCATCGTTCTCTTGAAGATCTGCCAGCTCGGCTAAAAACGAAAATCATGATATATTTTAACAACCAGTAAGAACCTTAAACATTTGACGGAAATTCTCTCTCTCTCTCTCTCTCTCTCTCTCTCTCTCTCTCTCATTTGCAGACATTATGAAGTGGGTTCTATACAGAGGCCCCCTAAACTCCAGGTGTATAAGGCGGGTATCACCGGGAGATGTATTATTGACCATCTGCTTTTCTATGACCTCTCAAAATCTCCACACGTAGCAGAAAAGCAAGAGTGTTTGTCTGTGGGCACATGACTCAGGACAGCATGCAAATACAGCTTTACTTTTTCACACAAATGGAGTCTCAAGGTTCCAGACTTTCACGAAAGTTGATGCCGTAGAAGAAAAAGACGAAGTAATATGCAAAGATTCAAAATCTAATCACAAGTTACAAAAGGGCTTCTTTGATTTGAAGAAAAATAAAACGATAATTTTGCACGCGTATGTTCATATTATATGCAGGGATCGGAGGAGTGGTGGGAGCGTATTTTCCTCTCCCCTAGGTCCAGAATAACCTTGTGAAGGCTGAAAACAACTCCAGATAACATTTTATCCACCGACAACCTTACCTGTTAATATCATGTTCATAAAACAACACACTTTCATCACAGAACAGATTTGAACACATTCTGCGGTAGACAGCATCCAACGCAGACCTTCAGTAAAACAAGTTCTACCCGTTCCCCGACCATTCTTTCAGCTCCAGGAACAGACTGTGCCTATTCTGTTTTTTCTCACTGTTCATCCTAAATGAACAGCTACAGCCATTCTGTGATGACGTAATCTACCCTCACCAGACAGGTTGTAGGCCTACCCATCGTGCTGTTGCGTCGAGCTGCCTGCTGGCAGACGCTGGGATCACAAGTCCAGCCAGACTCTGTGCTGTGAAGTTTTGAGCGTGGCATTCACGCAGAAGTTTCTTTGTATTTTTCATGCTATGGCCGTTGTACAATGTGACGTGCCTTGCAACAAAACGGCTTCATAATAAAGCACTGCTCTAATTTTTCCGAGCCTTTTTGAAAAGCCATGTTTTCAGCTTTGAACACCTTGTGCGATAAGGGTCGTAATGATGGAATACTAAGCAGGAACGCATTTTGCCATTGTGTACATATCTCCCAGATCTTTAACACAGAAAGCTGACCAGGTTCCATCCACAAGCAATAAAGCCGATGACGGTACGATCGACAGGCCGGGAGGTAAAAGGATTTTATCAAGGTGCTGACCACTGACAGACCAAGGCACTGACCACACACACACACACACACACACACACACACACACACACACACACACACACACACACAGGCCGTTACCTCCTGACATACAATGAACGCCGCTGCAAATGGCTTGTTACAGGTAGCTGAATGCAACAAACAAACAAACAAACAAAAAACAATTACAAATTACAGAACAAACAGCTTACAATTATGTCCACCATGAACGTTGGGCAGTCGAAGGCGCGTATGCAAACACACACACACACACACACACACACACACACACACACACCGCACACACACACACACACACACACACACACACACACACACCCACACACGTGCGCGCGCGCGCGCGCGCGCAAAAAGCACAATCGAAAGAGTGATGACAGAAACACAAAACAACTGGAAACGTTCTGTGAACATGGTGAGCCGACATCAAGTCTGCTGTACAGCGACACAAAGCACTGATAATTTCCTTAGGTGTTAATGCAGACACATGGCGTGCATTGGATTATAACGTCCAGTCGCCACATCCTCGTGAAGACAGCTGGCGAGGCTTCGTCGAGGGGCTGGGAAAGGCACCTCTGCCGTCTGTCTGAAGAGGGCGTTCCACTGAAGTCCTGTGGCTGGCGCTGCACAAGAACACATCTGACGGGTGAGTAACGACAGGCACTGAGCTACAAAGGCAAAGCTTCCATCCCCACCAGCAGTAAAACAGTTCGCACAGGCGTTGCGAGTTCAAATCCCGCTATCACCCCCCCCCCCCCAAAAAAAAACAAAACAAAAAAAAAAAAACACACACACACACAAACAAAAAAAAGCTGTCATTTCACACACACACACACACACACACACACACACACACACACACACACACACACACACACCTCATGCACGCATATACACACAAACGTATCTATTCCCAACCCTTCCCCGTTTCCAAAATCTTCATGACTGTTTACCAGCTGAAGCAAGAAATATTCAGTATTACACAACAACAAAAAAATCTCTTGGCTCTTGATCTATACCTTAAAGGTGCTTACCTCGTCATTTACCTGGAATCTGGTCTCCGTGGTCTATTTTGTTCCCGTTCAGGAAGCCGTTTGGAGATAATGAACACGCAATATGACACAGCGCCCGAGACAACCTGGCCGATATCAATTTCTCTTCGTCTTCGACCACCACATCACCCCTCCTACACAGTTTCAAAGACATCGTCTGTGACGGAATCCTTGACATATTACGTTACCTATACTGGCACCTGCCTTTTTCCCACTTCTGCCATCATATACGGAACCAAACACTGTAGTCGGGTATGGGTCGCTCTGGCTGTTCTGGTATTCTGGACTATGCGCGAGCCGAACTGTCGCGTATAATAGTTGCTCCCAAGATGTCCACAGAACCGATAATCGGCATCGCTTCCCACGAGGTACACATGGCACTGGTAAGGAATCTTCTCCAAGAACTTGATTAAGGAGTCATTTACGAAGAGATTCACGCATCACTGATAAAGGAATCGGCCTCCCTACGAGATGCACTCGTCATGAAGGAACGGCCTCCCAAAGACACCTGCCACAGAAGGACAGCATCTTATCACTGGGTCACGGAGATGTGTAGGGGACACGCCACACGCTGCACTTGCACATTGATTGTTTGACGCAGACTGCCACACCGTGACCAAAACGTCCCCAGCAGTGTAACCGGCACGATTGTTTTGATCATGTCTGCTGTATGTTTCGACTCCTGTATCACACCATCTTCACACGACGATTCTGTGACTCCATCTCAATGATTCCTCGACACATGGGGCTCACGACGGACATCACATGGATATAGCACCTTCCTGACCACCAGGACGCTTGGACGGCGACGCACCAGTTCCCGGGTGTAACTGTGTTCGAAGGAGCCGGACATGAGAACACCTCCACTGAAAAGGCAAAAGACACTGGGACCAACATTTTTACCAAGACGTTTGATGCACAGAACCTCAACACTTAAGGCATGTAGGGAACTCCGGAAGGGGGGGGGGGGGGGGGGGTCAAGCCCAGTCACTGAAAGTCTTGAGGGTGGCTCTAGGGGTATGTACAGCAGGGAGGGGAGGGGGGGGGGGGGGGGGTCAGCGCGATGTCCCAGCACGCGATGCAGCTGAGAGGAAGAGGCTGAGCAAGAAGACGTGAAGGCCGTGCCGGAGAGTCCCGGTCAGTCAGTCCAGGGTGCCAGGACTGCGATTCAGGCGTTCCGGCTCGGAGGAACTGTGCCGCTTGTACTGTGGGGACTGTAACACCATTTAAGTACGAGGTATTCTCAGGCGCGTGCGTGGACGCGTGCGCGCACGCACGCAGGCTTACACATACACACAAACACACAGACGCGCGCGCGCGCGCGCGCACACACACACACACACAGACGCACTCATACAACACGAATTCGCGCGCGCCCGCAAACACACACACACACACACGCACACACACACTCACACTCGCGCGCGTAAACACACACACAACATACACACCACACACACACACACACACACACACACACACACACACACACACACACACACACACACACACCACAACATACACCACACACACACACACACACACATGATCCTGTTTCATGTCTCTTGTTTCTTTTATTATGCGTTTCTTTTGTTTCATATATAGACCCTTACCTGTAACATTTACGACAGATTAACCCTACCAAGATCAGATTATCAAAAGATACACAAAGCTCAACGATACCGTTCCACGGGTTACGATCGTTGCTTCCACGGCAAACTTTGGCGTAACGAGGTTTCTTCCTTGTTTCAAGCCTACCAAAAGTTTTCGCCGCACACAGCATTTAGTCAGCGAAAAGACGTCACACGAGGCCAAGGGAGGAAGAAGAAAGAAAAAGACTTTCAGAATAAAATAAATCACCTTGAAGAATCGGACCTTATACCTTACTGCAACCTGTCTGTAAGTTTCTTCATCGCCCTTGCTCAGACAGTTTAGGGAGTCACCCGTTTCTTGTGTCGTGCAGACTGTGTTAGACATGACAACTCGGGGATTCGCTCGCTTCTTCGCAGGAGTATCAGCCTGCGTACGCAGAAGAAGCTCGCTTCTTGTGTCGTTCAGGCTGTATTGAATACGACAACTCAGGGATTCACTTGTTTCTTGTGTCATGCAGGTTATATAAGAGACGACAACACGGGGATTTACTCGTTTCTTGTGGCATGCAGGTTATAAAAGACACGACAACCCAGGGATTTACTTGTTTCTTTTATCATTCAGGCTGTATTAGACAGGACAATCCAGGGATTTACTTGGTTTTTTTTGTATCATTCAGGCTATATTAGACATGACAACCCAGGGATTTACATGTTTCTCATGTGTCATGCAGGCTTTGTTAGTTCTAAAATTTAGGGAGTCGCTTGTTTCTCGCCTCAGGTAGGCTTTTGTTCGTCCTGACAATTTAGGGAGTCACCTGGGTTTTTCTTGTGTGCCTTGTAGGCTTTTTTCAGTCATGATGATTTAGGGAGTCACTTGTTTTTTGCATTTTATGTAGGCGTTGTTAGTCCAGGCATTTTCAGAGTCACTAGTATCTTGTGTTATGCTGGCTTTGCTAGTCCAGGCAATTTACAGTCACTAGTGTCTTGTGTTACGTAGATTTTTGTTTTTAGACCTCACAGTTTAGGGAGTCATTTTCGTCTTGTGTCATGTGCGCTTTGTTAAGTCCTGGCGATCTAGGGAGTGAGTTGTTCCTTGTATTACATAAACTTTACAAGTACAGGCAATTTAAGGAGACATTTTTATTTCCAGTGTTGCTTGGGATGTGTCAAGTCCTGATAGATTTGGGAGTCACTTACTTCTTGTGTAATAAAAAGTTTTTTTATAAGCAAAGTTTTTTTTTTTTTTTTTTTTTTTTTGCAACACCAACCCATGATGCAAAGATTATTCTTAGCCCACTGATAAAGCTTACACACAATATAATCATATGAATATATCGGGATATGTGTTATCTATTACAATGGTTCACGGAGCTAGAAGGTTTCGTTTTTCTCCCTTATTTTTTCAAAGAAAACTTCGTTAGTCCTGGCAATACTGGGAATCACCGGTTTCTTATGCTCCCTAGGCTTTGTTAGTCCTGACAAATTAGGGAGTCATTTGCTACTTGTGTCATCTATACAGGCATAATTACGAGAGAGAGAGAGAGAGAGAGAGAGAGAGAGAGGAGAGAGAGAGAGAGAAGAGAGAGAGAGAGAGACTGAATACCTGCCTGCTGGCTCTACATTCAGTCGTTTCCCGTATCATTCAGTCAAATATCGGTCACTCACTTTTTAAAAATTGATTCTTTCAGTACGTGCAGTGTGTATACGTGTCATCCATACCAACAACCGACACTGGCCTTCTCTTCTGAAAGTTGGTGATGGGATTTTTTTTTTTTTTTTACATGAGTGCAAATTGTTATGATATTAGGGACATCGGCTGGCCCTGACGCTTTGCCATTCTTCAACTTGAACAATGCCACTCTGACTTCTTCCTTGGTGAGCCTGTCGCAACTGTTGGGGAGATCTGTGTTAGCTGGCGGGATGTCTGGTAAACTTGGTGGCGGTAGGTCTGTTCAATAGCGTTTCAAAATGTTCTGTCCACTAATTCAACTGGTGTTCTTTTTTCATGATATTTCTCCCTTACCTGTCCTTCAACGCTCATCTTGCGCTGAAGTGGATGAAAATAAGTGAATGCTCGTTCATTTTCGCTGTCCTGAGTGTTTTGTATCTTGCCTGAAGAAGACCTATGAGGTCGAAACCTGTCCTTGACTGGTCGTTCAGGCTTGGTGTGTTTGCTCGGCAACTTTCTCGTGGTGTCGTACAGCGACTTCATGTTTCCGCTGTTGGCTGCTTAAGTCCGTCTCCCCCGCCATCGACATACAGGTCAGGAGAATTTCATGTGCATGAACAAGACTTGCCTTTGGGAAGTGAAGTTTCAAACTGAATTCAATTAAGTGTGACTGAATCTTGGTCGCTCCTCCGGAACTCGCACTCTGACCACTGTGGACATGGACATTCCAGTCTGGCCATCAGCAGTTGGTTGATTAGCTTTTCTCCCGAAACACTGCAGAAAACTGTTTACATCTCTGAGAGCTTGGCTAGCCACGCCTCACACAGCCTATGATATATCAGTATATTTTTATATCCAGTGTGAGACCCAATTTCTCGCGCTTCTACTATCCACTTCTTACAACAGTTCGCGCGTTTCGTGTGGTAATCGATCTCCAACAATCTGAATTATTTTAGCCAATACCTAATACATTTAACAACGGAGTGTACGGTTATGGGATATTTGTCTGTCTTGCAGTAGACAAGATAATTGGAGAGAGGAGAGAGAGAGAGGAGAGAGAGAGAGGAGAGAGAGAGAGAGAGAGAGAGAGAATTTATTAATGAGGGAAAGGAATAAGGACAACAGGCTTGTTTACATTTCGTCTTCAATGAAAGCAAAAATAAAGCAAGCGATTTGAATAGAGAGAGAGAGAGGGAGGGGGAAGAGAGAGAGAGAGAGAGAGAGAGAGAGAGAGAGAGAGAGAGAGAGAAAGAGAGAGAGGGACAGAGAGAGAGAGAGACAGAGACAAAGAGAGAGAGAGAGAGAGACAGACAGAGAGAGACAGAGAGAGAGAGACAGAGACAGAGACAGAGAGACTCTCAGACCAACAAACAGAAAGACAAGGACGCAGAGTGGTGTTGTGGGACGTACGTTTCTATGGAGTTCCTTGCTAATCTCGGTGAAGTCCGGACGGTAGAGAGGCTCGTGAGACCAGCAATCCTCAATCAGCGACTGCACGACACACACACACACACACACACACACACACACACACACAACACACACACACACCAACACGTGAAACGAGCAGTTGATTAGCACCAATCTGGAGGAACCTTACAGAATCCGATGAATCGCCCAACGCTAAACAAAATGACAGAGACAAAAAACAAAGTTTAAACAGTTTCGTCTCTGATTCTAGCGGCGTCGGATAAGTGGAGAACGAAGGGGAAGGGGATAGGAGGGCTAGGCTACATTCTGCTCCTCCCAATATCTGAAGCTAAAAGACATGCCACTCCCCTCCCTCCTGCTTTCATAGGAACGTTGAAGATGAGAGACCGCTTCCCTTCCTAATATTTGGGAAATGAGAGCTCCGCTTCCCCACTCCCCATTTGAAAGAATTTAACCTCCTACCTCCGTTTTTTGAAAATTGGAAGACCACTCCATCATCTCCTCCGCCGCCCATCCCACGTTTTTTATTAGAAAACAAAACAAATTAAAACAAAACTGGAAGACTGTTGTGATGTTTGTTTGTTTGTTTGTTTGTTTTTTTGTTTGTTTTTTGTTTTTGTCGGTCCAGGCTGGCCCTCCCGACGCAAAATATCATCAGACTCCACTGGATCTATCTTCGTTCTGTTCACAGTTCATTTCTTCATCAGTATGTTATGAATTTTTCGTAGTAATAATTTTCATGTGACCTCTGTCCTCTACATGCATATCTATGTAAATCAATGTGACGGTTCTGATGCAGTACATTGAAAAGATAAACTCTCTCGCAAAGAGACTGAAACCATGTTCTATATCCGGCACCGGTGGAGTATTGGCTCGTGCCTTTTAATGTCTGTTCTTTGTGACCTCTGAAAAAGACACATTCGTGGCAGAATTCAGGTTTCTGTTTTGCACTGTGCGCTAAATAAGCGTTACGTTGCACTTTGTTTTGATTTATATGTAGTTCAAAGACAGAAAGGCACCCAAACTTGTAACCTTTTCTGACTGGTAAGGAAAGCCGTCAGAATTGTTATTCTTCCTGACAGCATTACGTTCGCAGCACAAGGTTCAAGAAAAAAAAAAAAAACCAAACAAAAGCAACCCTACCCTGTAAACACTTATCGGAACAGAAGCCAGGAACAAAATAACACAATTGATCCGTACTCGGTGCCACAAACATGCTCTTCCATCCCCCTCACTCCCCTTCTCTCCCCTTTGTACCGACTGTCAGCCCTACCCAGAATGGAGTTCATCTGAACTTTCCGTGCTGCTACAGTAACCTGTCGTCATCCTCCACCGTTGCCCGTCCTGCTCCATCCCAGTCTCAGTCACCCGCAGGGAGAGCTGCTTTTGTCGCGTCGCTAACGCGGTGTATCGGCAAACGGGAAGCACACAGAAACGCACGTACAAAAAACAGTAAGCCTCGATTGAACTTTTACGTGATAAATTTTTGAATATTTCGTTCTGTTGTGTCGCGCGTCGGTCAGATCTAAACTTGCTCCGAGTTAATCTGACGTCAGTTTTGTGCAGTTAAACGTTTGTAACCGTTTGCGGACAGCGCTTCCCGTTAGCGACATGACTTTCACGTTCGGCATGTTTACCTTTCAACCTCTCCGGAGAATCTCATCAGCTCCATACCTGCCTGGTAAGGTTTCGATCTGGGAGTTACTGTTTGTCTGTTTTTCTGTATGCGTGATGTTCTGGTTGGCTGTCTCTCTGTCCATCTCTTAAATTCTGCCATTCAAAAAGGTCTGCCTGACTGTCTTTCAACACTTGTCCGTCTTCAGCGAGATCTGTCCGTCTCTTTCCATGTCTTTTGTCCTTTTTTTTTTTTTTGGACATCTGTTGGTCTTTTAATCTCTCTCTTCGTGTGTGTGTGTGTGTGTGTGTGTGTGTGTGTGTGTGTGTGTGTGTGTGTGTTCACAGCGATTTATCTGTGACGTGCCTGTCTTTCTTCCCATTTTTTGGAAGATATGTGTCGTTTCGTTTTTTGTTTTGTTTTTTGTTTTGGTCTGCAAGATATGTGTCGTTTCGTTTTTTGTTTTGTTTTTTTGTTTTGGTCTGCAAGATATGTCCCCATTTCCAGTCTCTTCTGCTGGTTAGAGGATCTGTCTGTCTCTCTTCACACCTCTTATGTGTCTTCAGAAGGATCTGTCGCTCTTTTAGAGCTCACCTTCTGTTTGGAGTTGAAGAGAGAGAGAGAGAGAGAGAGAGAGAGAGAGTGAGAGAGAGAGAGAGAGAGAGAGAGAGAGAGAGAGAGAGAGAGAGTATGCATGTACGTCTTTGGCATTCGCTCACGTGTTGTGTGTGTGTGTGTGTGTGTGTGTGTGTGTGTGTGTGTGTGTGTTTGAGTGTGTGTGTGTGTGTGTGTGTGCGCGCGCGCGCGCGCGTGGGTACGTGTGTGTGCGCGCGTGTGCGTACGTGTGTGTGCCTGCGTACGTGTGTGTGTGGTGTGTGTGTGTGTGTGTGTGTGTGTATGTGGGCACAGGCGCGCGCGCGCGCGTTTGTATGGATGTGTGTGTGTTCACGTGCGCAAGCTTGCGTGCACGCGAGTGTTCCTATACAGGTGCTTGTTGGCACATATGCACTCCCTCGTGTGTGCATCTATCAGTCTTCCACGCCTTGATGTCGATAACAACCATGGCCCTATTTCCCCATACCACCCACTGTCTGGTGACATGACATATCTCTGCAGCACCAACTTACCCCCCCCCCCCCCCCCCCCTCCTCTCACAATCTCCCCCCCCCCCCCCATCCCCACTTACCAAGTAAAAAAACCTTCGTATCCACAAATACTGCCGGAGAGTTCACGGCAATTCACTACCCCCCCCTGCTTTAACAAGTACATTAGCATTTGCATCCACAAATACCGTAGCACAGTTCATAGCTCTCCCCACGTTTTCCTCACTAAGTATGTAAGCCTTTGTATCGACAAATACCATGCTACAATTCATGGCTGTCAACGCCCTTGCCTTACCAAGTACATAAATCTTTGTATTCACAGATGCCGTCGCACAGTTCATGGCAATCACCTCCCTTGCTTTACCAGGTAAATAGGCCTTTGTATTCACCAGTTCCAACAGCACAGTTCATGACAGTCGCCTCCCCTGCCTTGCTAAGTAAATAGGCCTTTGTATTCACCAGGTCAACAGCACAGTTCATGACAGTCGCCTCCCCTGCCTTACCAGGTAAACAAGCCTTATTCACAAATGCGGCAGCACATTGTGGAGTAACCACGGCCACCGTCTTACCAAGTGTATACTCCTTTTTATTCACCTTTCGTGGCCGCTCTCCTGATCCATTTGGTAAGGCTGGTACGGTGGTTATTTTGAACTGTGCTCTAATACTATTGAGAAAATCAAGAACGTTTGAATGGATTAGTCTGTTCAGCTGGTGAGTATGAGGTGTGGTGAGGGTTGTCTTCTCTTTAGTTGTGCAAAATGAAGACGGAAGGAGGAAAGAATACAGATGAAGACCTTTACTTTGAAAAGCGTCGCTTTCGTACAGTCATTTGTTTGGCGCTATGCCTTTGGCGGTCTGGTTTAATCATCTTTTATTTCCATTCGTTCGGCTGTCCGAAGGCGTCAACTTCTATTCTCTTGCTTATTTGTCTCCAGCTCGGAGTCACTCAGCCTTAAAACGAACTGCCTTTTTCAAGGAAGGTAAACCGGACGTAAAAGAACAAACTGGACCCGAAAGTTGGACGCAGACTTTGCGCGCTTTAAGAGCCATTCCCCAGGACGAAGGAAGGCGCACTATTGTGTCAGAGGTGTGTGTGTGGTGTGTGTGTGTGTGTGTGTGTGTGTGTGTGTGTGTGCTGTGCTCCCAGAAAATAGCCCTCAATTTTGCATCCAAATCCAAAATTGAATAATTTACAGACACTGACGCTTCACAAACTTGTAAAATGGATAGATCCATTCGATTATTTTCCACTGAACAGGCAGGAAGACAGACAGATGGACAAAAACATATCAAAACAGAACCGAGACTCTACTCTCATTTAAGCACATGGTAATTATGAAATAATCATCCATCAAAGCTTCTGCGGCTGTGATTTTTCTGGACGGGCTGGATTTTTTTTTCTCGGATACAACTTGTCAATGATTGAAATGAAATACAAAAATGACCTGTCTGAAAATCTGGTCAAAAAAAATTGAAAGCTCTCCAAAATGAACACACAAGATAAACTGTAAAGTAACACTTATTTGATGGATTATACATACACGGTTAGTGCATGCTCACAAATATGCCTTTTTCACGCGTCACAAATCACAGACAAGTAAAAAGAAAATGCGCAAAACAACACAGAATACATGGCTACCAGAAGGGGGAAGTTCCCTTCGAGAGCGATCTCGGTCTGCTTGAACACACACACACACACACACACACACACACACACACACACACACACACACACAACACACACACACACACTTCAGCCGAAACGGTGCGCTTCTTGTGTGTTTTCCTGGCTAAACGACGTTCGTGGGTCGTTCTTTGATGCGCAGAGGAGCACTTGGTTTTTGCTGTCTCATCCTCCGTCTTCTCTCATGTCAGTGCCGCTGCTCCCTCGCCGCTTCCACTCATACAACTCACACCCAGTCTCGCCCTTTCACAGTCCCAGCGCCTACCGTACACAGGGAGCTGTCACTAACAGGTGGCGTGAGACTCCCCACTTAGAGGAGACGCTGCCTTGCTGCTGAGTCACCTCGTTGGCGTTCAGTTCTTTCTCTCTTTCTGCGTACGCAGGATGATACTCCTGCGGACACTGCCTGCATAGACAGGCTGTGGAGTCTTGTGTATATGACCGTTTTTTTAATCCCGCCATTAAGGCAGCCATACTCCATCTTCGGGGAAGGTGCATGGTATGTGTAACGTGTCATCCATACCAACGGCCGAACTGGCCTTCTCTTCCGAAAGTTGGTGATGGGATTTTACGTGTGTGCAAGATGTGCGTGCGTTCTCACACGGAACCTCGGTTTATAGTCTCATTCGAAGGACTGTATGGGGAATGGAGTCAGAACCAATGTTAACTCCGAGGGAAAAATCCCCCTGTACCGAAATTCGAACCCGAAACCCCAGGATCACGAGGCCGGCGCTCTACCAGCTGAGATATTCCGGGCCCCTGTTAGCGTTCAGTGATGCCTGTTTCAATCCAATGCAAGCTACAGGATCGGGCTTTCCATGAACAATTACTGCCATTTCAACAGACAGACACACAGACAGGCAAACAGACAGACAGACAAACAAAGGCAGTGACCTTGAGGGGGATGGTGCAGTTGATGTTGGCCAGGTTCTGCCGGTGTCCGCTGCACACGCTCCAGATGATGGACTCCGGGGGGAAGCAGGGGTAAGGGTACGCTCCTCCCAGCACCTCGTACATGATGGTCCTGAACACAACACAACACCAACCGCTTCTGTCATGTCACGTCCTCGCCCTGACTGCTGCTTTAAAACCGAAGGAGGGTGAGTGGCAAATGTAACACTGGAGAATGTAACAGCCAGGAACACAACGCAGCATGCGCAACATATGACTTATCTTTATCCTAACTTTTGAAACACACCCCACACACACACACACACACACACACACACACACACACATATATATATATATATATTCAATTATAAACAAAGCTTGCTCTTATGTCTTAGATTGAAGAAATAGGGGGAGATAAGCATTCATATCTGCAGTGGTAGATGATTCTGCCTAACTAACAGTATGTGCTTGAGTGGGTGAATGGGGAAAATAAAATAAATGCTTCTCAAAATGAGCCTTCAGAAAGCTTATAGTCTCCAAGGGGGAGACAATCTCCAATAGGGAGGAAACTCACTAACATATAACTCCTGGTCAGATACCGATATTTCAAAACCTGATTCAAAACCAGGAGTTATATGTTAGTGAGTTTCCTCCCTATTGGAGATTGTCTCCCCCTTGGAGACTATAAGCTTTCTGTAGGCTCATTTTCAGAAGCATTTATTTTATTTTCCCCATTCACCCACTCAAGCACATACTGTTAGTTAGGCAGAATCATCTACCACTGCAGATATGAATGCTTATCTCCCCCTATTTCTTCAATCTAAGACATAAGAGCAAGCTTTGTTTATAATTGAATATTTCTTGCAGTCATTGCAACACCAAGCTGCTCTGTAAGTTGCTGGAATGGTGCTCGGTACTTATCCTTGGAATTTATTAGTTTATTGTATATATATATATATATATATATATATATATACGCGCGCGCGCGCGCGCGCGCGCGCGCGCGCGCCACACACACACACACACACACACACACACACACACACACACACACACACACACACACACACACCTCTTTAAACACGTACTCATCAGTTAACGTATATATTTTTATGGGGGGCACCCTATGTTCCCCCATGTCTATATTCCCCCAGGGGAATATAAACCTGGGGGAACATAGACATGCTCCCGGAGCATGTTAAGTTCCCCCAGGTTTATATTCACCCAGGTCTATATTCCCCCAGGTCTATGTTCCCCCAGGTCTATATTCCCCCAGGGCTATTGACGTATCACGCTGGTCTGAACTGCAAATGTTACACACAGCACAGAGGTAATAATAACACGGATTGAACCCCAGGTAACATAAAGGGAGGCACCTGATCCCGCATTAAAGTCTCACATATACACAGGCGCTGCAAGGTTACTTCCCCATTGCCAAGCGAACGAAAAAAAAATGAGTACACGATTAGAAAAGCGTTTACAACACACACACACACACACACACACACACACACACACACACACACAACCCAGGGTTAAAATCGGGCAAATAGTTTTCGAGAAATCGGCATTTTAGGACTTGAATCGTTTCTGCCCATGATTCCCGACTTTGACCTTTCGTGTTTGAAAATGTTCGGGTGTCCAGTGAAAAAGGTTATCTGACACCAAAAATGACAAAATTTCATCCAGTCATTTCTGAGAAAACGCGCGGACAGACAGACACACACACAGACAGACTGATTCCAGTAGACGCGAGGCTTGGGTATTTGGTGCAAACGATTTATTTTGCGAATGCACACACTCGACTGGGGCAAATGCACTGCTGACCATAAACCATTGTGATGGTAAGAGTACATTGCGTAAATATCCAGGGAACTTAGCCCTGGGAGAACAAAGGCCTGGGGGAAGATAGCCCTGGGGGAATATAGACCTGTGGAAATATAGACCTGGGGGAATATAGACATGGGGGAACATAGACCTGGGGCAATATAGGTGCCCCCTCCCCGGGGGTATATAGGGCCCCCCGGGGGTATATAGGGCCCCCCGGGGGTATATAGGGCCCCCCGGGGGTATATAGGGCCCCCCGCCCCCCCGCCCCCCTTTCTTTTGATCTATTTTTATTGCGATTTGAAAAACAGGAGATTTAACAACAAATTGTCCTAGTTTTGTTTGATGAACATAGAATGAAACCTCCCGCAAACCATTTCAACAGTACGAACATAGAACGAAATCTCAGATCAAACATTTTGACAGACTCCCGAATGGTCTGAAAATAATGCACCGATTAACCGGCGAAAGCAAACCTCCGCTAACAAAAATGACATTTCAAATAATTGTAAATTCAGTCTTAAATGAAGCAGGAAGACGCAAAAGATGAACGTCAAAATAGAAAGATATTTTTTTGCTATCATGGTGAGATAATTTACACGCACGTGACTCCAAACGAATGCTGTGTACGGCATCAGTTCTACATCTTTGTCTATTATGTATGCCTTGCGACTGCATTTGTGCTATGTGAATTCGTGTTGTAGTCAGCATACGCAGAGAGGTAAGGGCATGAAACTGTCTCACCATCGGAGCTAAATTTTCTTCCTATTCGTTATTTTTCAACTACGAAGGCTCGTAACATTTGTGTTTTTCGACTTTCATTGCCATATAACATGTTTCGCTTTCCATACTCCCCTCACAGTTTTACCAAATCATTATCGGCTGTTCTATGTTTGTGTATGTTTGGATCAATTCTAGTGAATCTTCCTTTATCGAATACATTCTATGATTGATTTTTTTTTTCAGATGCCATTTTTTTGGTCATGGTAACCGGATACAGACAATGGACAGATGGGACTTAATATAAACACGTAATCGGATTGGCTCAGTCGTAATGAGTACGTCCTTGAACTCATGACCAGCTCTAACTGGCTCGTGTTCTCACCCGCTCTCCCGTTTGGGACAGATCACCCATATAAGGAGCGTTAAGTCACATTCTGTTTGTCTGTTTGTCCGTCTGTCTATCTGTCTGTTACTCTGTCAATGTCTGACCTCACAACGAAACTCTCGTGGCAGAAAACCAAAGCAGGGAACCAATTCTTCGACCAACTATGACATTTTAAACTTCAATCAGCAAAACAAAACACACTAAAAATGGGGTGGAGAGAGAGAGAGAGAGAGAGAGAGAGAGAGAGAGAGAGAGAGAGAGAGAGAGAGAGAGAGAGTCTCTAATGAATTAAAAGTGGAGTTCAAAACAAAGCAACTTAAACATACACGAGAGAATGAGTATGTGTAAGCGAGCGAGCAAAGGCTAGACAGACCTTAAACACCACTATAAACGATCTTAGTTGTCTTATTCATGGAATAATTTCACAACTAAGAAATAAAAAAATGTGAACATTATGAAAACCTTTATCAATGAACCAAGAGAGAGAGAGAGGAGGGGGGAGAGGGGAGGAGGGGGGGGGGGGAGCGAAACGGGACTCTATGAAAAGTCTCCTGTACAGGATGTCCCAGCAAGTCAGAGAGGCAGACAGGATCTGAAGAAGTACAAGACAGGAACGGAGAAGAAGGAACAGAGAGGGCATGCAAGCAAGCGTACACCAGAGGTGAAGTCCCTTGGACTATTGGCCCTAAGGGGAAAGAAGATTAACTCAGTTTAGGGCAACGGTGGTATGGAAGGTGGCGTCCCGCCCTCTCCTTAAGCCGCCTTTTAAAACTTCCCTGAATCGAATTAGGCACCCATTTACTGCT
>CM065722.1:40651453-40653953 GCA_033310375.1 Conus canariensis | reverse complement strand
AACCATAGAAAATCAAACAGACAAACCAGATTCACTGGTAGCTAGACAGAGAGATAACAGACAGATAGATAAAAATAGCTAGCTAGATGAATAGGTAGATGGATGGACACAGACAGACAGACAGACAAGGTACATAGGCAGGTAGATGGAGATATAGGTAGATAGATGGATAAATGGATAGATTGATAGATGGGCAGACAGAGAGACAGAGGAACAGAAAAAGAGAGACAGAGAGAGGCTGAGAGAGAGAGGATGAAAGAGAGAGAGAGGGGGCTGAGAGAGAGAGGCTGGGAGAGAGAAGGAGAGAGGAGAGGAGAGAGAGAGAGAGAGAGAGAGAGAGAGAGGGAGGGAGGGAGGGAGGGAGATGGGAGGGGCAGGCGAGGAAGACAAAGTTACAGACAGAGAGGCAGACAGTGAACAAAGTATGTCATCGATTGTTTGCTGCTTGCGTTTCGCCCTGCTCCTTTACCTACAGTTTGCTGAAAGGTCACAACGAAACGCTCAGCCGCCAGTGCTAATGTCACGACGAAAGAAAAGGAAACAACCAGTTTAAGGTCTACCATTGCGTCCTAAGGTCTTAGGCGAAGCTTCAGCTGCACTTTGCTAACCTTGCCTTTCCCCACTTTCACATGTGGCAATGTTGAATGCATTGTCTTCTGGTCTTTGTAGCACCATGCAAATCGTGCGTCTGTTGCATGTGTCAAGTCTAGGTGAGTATCTGTCTCTTTGGTCAATCTCACATTTGTCTGAAATGGTCAATGTGACACGGACAGGAGTGGGGAGGGGGGGGGGGGGGCAAAGGGGGAAGGGAGGAAAGAAGAAAACAAGGAGTGAGTATGAAGTTTTGAGTGACAGAGATATAGACAGATAGGAGAGAGAGAGAGAGAGAGAGAGAGAGAGAGAGAGAGAGAGAGAGAGAGAGAGAGAGAGGAGAGAGAGAGAGAGAGAGAGAGAGTTTAATCTGGAGATAATAGATGAGCATTTGTGTAGTTTCTTGAATCCAGTCTTCATCCTGAGTAGAGCATACAACATAAATGAAGAAGTATATTATGTAATTGCACGCAGAAGAAGCTTCACTGAAAAGGGAGAGAGAGACACGAAGAAGAAAGGCTAGCAGAGGAAGAAGGAGAGAGAGAGAGAGAAGAGAGGAAAGGGGGAGAGAGAGAGAGAGAGGAGGAGGAGAAGGAGAGAGAGAGAGAGAGAGAGGAGAGAGAGAGAGAACAAAACTGAGACGTTCTGGTTCACAGAGGAACAGAACACAATGTTTTTGTCCACATCGTTTTCATTTTTCACTGATTTCTTTACACTATTCAATTTCTATAAAACAGAAAAAAAAGTGAAAATAAAACATAGCATCACGCAAAGCCAATGTCACACAGCCTGGTTATATTAAAAAAAAAAAAAAAAAAAAAAGTTACGCTTACATCCTTGCAAGAACGATAACTGTCCTGATTTTCGTTCCCCAAGGAGAGGTTTTACGACAGTTTTCCGGCAGTAAGGAAGTTTCATCTGCTGTCACCCTTAGCTTTCAAACAAGAGTAATGATGGATAGCTGACGTCATCATTTCTGTTTGAACCTAGCAGGAAAAAAAAAAAAGAAGAAAAAAAAGAAGGAAATTTCAGGCGGTCATTGTGGTGTGGGTAAAAGTTTTCGAGTAAGATCGAGTAGAGGGAAGAGGGTGAGAGAGAAAAGGGGGAACCAGCTTAAGAGAAAGTGGGAGAGGGAGAGACGAACACAAAGGTGGGGGGGGGGGGGGGGGTGGGGGTGGCTAGGGTGAAAGGGGATGTAGGAGGGAGGGGAGGGTGACGGAATAATGGGGAACAGCAAGAGGGAGATGGAGTGGGTAGGGTAGGCAGATGCGGTGGAAAGGAGGGGGAGGGAGGAGGAGAGACGTCATGTCAGTTACAGCCCATTCAACTATCCGCATTAAGGGTATGAGGGGAGAGCTTGACAGAGACGGATAGATAAATAATGGATCGGTACAGATAGATTCAAATATAGATACATCAATAGATAGTTTGTTAGATAAATAAGTAGATAGGTAAATGGATAGATAGGCAGCGGGATATACACATAAACAGATGGATCAACAGAGAGAGAGAGAGAGAGAGAGAGAGAGAGAGAGAGAGAGGAGAGAGAGAGAGAGAGAGAGAAGACAAAACTCTTTATTTACGAGGATAATAGATAAGCACTGATGTGCTTTTTTACATCCAGTCCTCGCAGAGAGAGAGAGAGAGAGAGAGAGAGAGAGAGAGAGAGAGAGAGAGAGAAGAGAGAGAGAGAGAGAGAGAGAGAGAGAGAGAGAGAGAGAGAGAGAGAGAGAGAGAGGAATGAGAACAAACAAAATCAAATGAAGAAAGTAATTGAATAAAATCTGTATAATCTCATTCAGGAAACAACCCACACATATTCCAGTGAAGGAAAGAAATACTGCTTACAAGCTTACTCGTAATACCAGAATCTTGAAAGCATGAACTGTCGTTATTCTTTGAGCTACTA
>CM065722.1:40633953-40646453 GCA_033310375.1 Conus canariensis | reverse complement strand
TTCTCTAGGTACTTCACATTGCTCTTTCAGTTTCTCACCGAGCAGCAAAGCCTTCAGTCTTTCAGGTCTGGTAGTGTTCCAAAAGGTACTGCCTGTGTGTGCCAAAAGGTACTGCCCGGGTGTGCCAAAAGGTACTGCCCGGTTGTGCCAAAAGGTACTGCCCGGGTGTGCCAAAAAGTACTGCCCATGTGTGCCAAAAGGTACTGCCCGTGTGTGCCAAAAGGTACTGCCCGGGTGTGCCAAAAAGGTACTGCCCAGCTGAAGCAAGAAGTTGTAAAGTCCTCACAACGGTCCATGGATTCTACAAGTCTGTGCTCCCTGTGAGCAGGTCACCACTGCTGCAGTCGATGACAAAACGACTTAAGTTTCGACCCCTTGTCCTCAAAAATCATCCCTCGTACGCCTGGCCTCCTAATTCGTCAGTTTCTGCTGGCACCTGCCTATGGCCTTTGTGTTTCTCTTCCTTCTCTTATCGCGAAAATGCATTGCGGTTCAGGCCCCACTATCTTTCTTTTGCCAGTGTTTTCTCCACCTGTCGGAGGTACTGTCTCATTGATGTGGTTCCCAAAGAAAGACTTCTAAGCTAATAATAGGCCTGCTAAGGGCAGTAAGCTTCCCGCTCACTGTCGACTGATCGCTTCAGCTGTCTCTGGGTCCTTGCGCTGCTCGAATGCAGGGACATTTGGTGGAGTGAGTTGTCGTTCTAAGCGTCGGCTTACAGCTGGAGAAAAGATGGTTATGGTCGCTTCCAATGTCTCTGAAAAGCTCCACGTCCCCATTTTTTCCTGAGAACCTAAGGCTTTGACACCTAAGGCTTTGAATTGTCAGGGCGTCGGGGAGCAGTCATTCTGGTTGTGTATGAGGCCACAAGGTAAATGTCAGGTCGTTGCCGCAAAGATTTAGGAAGGACAGCGTTGTCAAGGAATGTGCAAACTGAGCTCTCAAACTGAACTCACCTGTGTTCCCGCCCAGTTTGGTGAAACATTTAGGCCAATACTGGCGTCCCTATCCATAGGGGTATTTGCAAGAGATATTGGCTATCTGCTCGTGGAACTTTTCTTCTCACAGTCTCACCGACTTCAAGAAAGATTTGGTTGAATCCGGCATGATAAAAAGCCTCAAAATGACGCAAGTCTGACTCTTGACAATGAAGCACTCAGCAAATCCAGCTATGGCAGTATCACTCTTCCTCAAAAATCAGCTGTGGAAGCCTTTTAAAAAGATAATAGGCGTCAGTTAATGGCATATGTTATCGTCGATACTATTCAACAATTTCCTGTAAAGAATCATGGAGGAGTCCCTTCACTGCCTACATAGTTCCATTCCCATTAGTTACAGACCATCTGAAACTTGTGCCTAACTGACCACACAGATCTTGTAACCGGCACGAACAGTGAATATGAAGACTTCGTCAGACCTGGTAACTAATGAACAAAGATCTTGTGACCAGCACCAGGATTGAACTGCAAGACCTTACCTCGGACTTGGCTGTAGCGTAGGAACTTGTAGGAGTCAGCCTACCAAGCAGCAAAGTGTAAATGACGTTAAGTGCAAGTATCTGTATGAATAGCCAGAAAGTGATGAAAGTTGACAGAGTTAGTCCTTGGCAGCATCTTTGTCCAAGAATGGCACTGCTCTTCAAAGTTGTCATCTGGATCGCAGGCGGCAGGATACATTTCTTCTTGTACTTCTTTGTGGGTAATCATATGGGCACCACACTGAAGAAGAATTCACCAGGTTCCCCCACTCGTGTTGGCTGTGTACCGGGGCTTAGGCATTTGCAAATGTTTCCCCCGGTCCATGCTACAGTGCTGTTAGTCCATCGCTTTTTCCATGTTCTCATCCTTAAGCAGTTCCCTAGCAGATTAGCAAAGCCAGTGGATCTAGTTACATCACCATAGTTTTCTTTTCTTAACCGATGTCTGAAATCATCATATGGCCTAATGTGCGGCTTGGTGTTTTACACGCTAGTTCATCGGTATTCCGTATATCTGAGGTTTAGTGTCTTGTTGGGACACTTCATTTCCATGGCTTGGACCCTTCTTTCAAGGTCTGCTGCGAGGACCTATGTCTGACCATGATTCAATACACCAATGCGCGCAGGAGTCTGACCTCGTGTTTCATGGAGATCTTATTGTCCTTCCATAGCAGTTTTAGTATGGATTGGTATTGTCTGCCCTTGAGAGGATCGAAACCAGAAATCCTGTCAAATTATCTGTGGGATAGGATATGCAGAAGCACCACTCAACTTCTCAGGTTCTGGGCCTTATAGCCCAGCAAGCCAGGAAGCCATGTCATGGTTATCATTTCACACTAGTTTAAACTTTACACATATTTTGCATCCCACTGCAGTCAAGACGTGTCTGTGACTACTGCACTCTGACACAGTAGGACAGGGCCAGGGCTGTGGAGACAAAATGCTTGATGAAGCTAATATGCCTTGGACGCAAAAGAAACGAAAGCGTGCATAACAAAATCAGCAGACTGGCGACTCACCTGAACAGAGCCTACAGGAAAGAGTATACCCTTGATGCCGGGTTGACCTTCAGCCTTCACCACCATCCGTAAGGTCAACGCACTGAACTGGTTTAAGCGATGGAACGTGTTGCGCGTGTGTCTCCTTGGTTGTGTGTATTCCTATGTGTGAATGAATTGTGTGCCGGTCCAGTGTGTGTGTGTGTGTGTGTGTGTGTGTGTGTGTGTGTGTGTGTGTGTGGTGTATCTGTGTGTGTATGCGTGTGCGTGCGTGCGTGCGTGTGTGTGTGTGTGTGTGTGTGTGTGTGTGTGTGTGTGTGTGTGTGTGTGTGTGTGTGTGTGTGTGTGAGTGAGTGAGTGATTGTGTGTGTGTGAACGCGCGCGCTTGCGCATTACCCTAACATGCACCAAAGTACGACAGAGAATTTAAAAGGGTCAGTGGCAGGCAACACGAAAGTACGTGCAGACAAAACACCATTCTACCCTAATCCTGTAAACTCAAAAGTCAGTTTCTCCACCACACTTTTCAGAGGGTGAACAAGGCAAAATAGAAGCATTGCGTTAGCAACACACAGGACCGTTTGTGAACAGGCGCTTTATCGGGCATGTCATTTCAGTTCTGTTCACCCCAAAAATGATGGAACAAAAGGCACAAAAATGACACCAGTCAGTGGCCCGTGCAGTAATTATTTGTGTGTGTGTGTGCAACCGACTGCTCATTACCACCCTAAGTCACATTAACGAAACATGTACATACAGGAAAGCTGCTCCTTAAGCATGCAGTTCCAAGCCGATTGGAGAAAAAGTCCTGAAGATCAATGTCTCCTCTCCTGGACGCCTCTCTTCAAAGGAAACGGCCGCTACACACGCGGCCCTGTGATCCCAGAAACTTTCCTCTCACACGAGGGGAATCACCTTGGCTTAAGGCTGTGTCAGACCAATTGGCATAGGCTAGAACACCAACGCTACATCAAAATGTTATGCTCTGCATAGTTATGCGGGGATTGTCTTCAGTCGTGACAAGCTCCTAGCATAACATCACCAGTCTCCAAAATCCCCCGAAGTCAGAGTGTGGCTGCCCACGTGACGGGGTAATCAAAAACGGTCACACACGTAATGTTCTCATCCCTAGCTGATGCATTTGTACCGTAGTGTTCAAGTACTTCGGCTGTTCGGATGATCCCTGGAGTCTTTTAGACAGGGTACGACAACAACAACAATAACAACAACAACAAGAAGAGGGGAAGATGCCCAGACACGGTCGATCGGATCATGCATGGTACTGTAACATTCACAACACGATATGTTTTACATTTCAGAAATCTTAGGGCAGGCTTGGAGACGTAAACAGTCAACAAATTAGGTTAATTTTGGGCTCATAGTGAAGCTATTACATGCACATAGCCTGACTACAAACTCACGTTGCTTGCGGTATCTGACTGATCTAGTACAAACGAAGACAAGAGACACGCAGAACGAATAAGGAAAATTCCCTGAAAAATGTTCCAAACAGAAAAAAGGAGTGCGTCTGTGTCTCTTGTATGACTATGTTCGAAGTCGAAAGGCTACGTCAGTGTTGAGTCAATGTTCATTTATGCTCGTGCAACACGGTTGCTGCTGTTGTCGCTGTGCGTGCATTGCACAGCTTGCCGTGCAGCCGGCCTGCAGGCACGTTTGAAGCTTTCTTTCACGAGGAAATGGTCTTCTTCGTTCTGTGCGTCTTTTTCTTCTTCTTCTTCTTCTTCTTCTTCTTTTTTTTTTTTTTTTTTTGAATGCGTGCTGGATGAATGGGTGTGGGGGGAAGTATCAGTTTGAGGTATACGTTTTGTCTTACATTTCATTTCACTAGGTGTTCTGAGAAGTTGTGTGGTTGTAAAGAATGGGTAAGGCTGTGTCAGACCAACTGACATAGGCTGGAACACCAAGGCTACATCAAAATGTTGTTATGCTCTGCGCAGATATGCAGGGATTGTCTTCAGTTGTGACAAGCTCCTAGCATAACATCATCAGTCTCCAAAATCCCCTCGAAGTTGGAGTGTGGCTGCCCATGTGGCAGGGTAATCAAAAACTGTCACACACGTAATGTTCTCATCCCTAGCTGATGCATTTGTACCATAGTGTTCCAGTGCTTCGGCTGTTCGGATGATCCCTGGAGTCTTTTAGCCAGGGTACGACGACAACAACAAGAATGGGTAGACATGGGAGCAGAAACAAACAAACAAACAAAAAATATATATATATATAAAGAGAGAGAGAGAGAGAGAGAGAGAGACAGAGACAGAGAGACATAGACAGTGATAGATAAATAGATACGAGTAACTACAAGTACGAAGAGTAAAAACAAATCCAGTCGGTGACTAGGTGATAAGAAATGCTGCCAAAGAGTAAATTCACTAGGCCTCTACGTCAACAGGTAAGTAAGAGAGAGAGAAGAGAGAGAGAGAGAGAGAGAGAGAGAGAGAGAGAGAGAGAGAGAGAGAGAGCTTACCCATCGGGTGTGCACGTAAACAGGTAACACCAGGTACAGTCAAAGAACAAACCTACCTGGTTTTCCAAGTCAAAAATAACAAGAAGTACATAGGTACATAGTCACATCACTTCACCAAAGTTAGAAATAGGTACAGGGGTGAAACTCAAAGGAAAAATCAATATGGTCGCTACAACTGGGAACTGCGGGTACAGAAAGAACGAAATCAATCATTCACAGATACAAAAGTTGGGAGCAAGGAGAGAGAGAGAGAGAGAGAGAGAGAGAGAGAGAGAGAGAGAGAGAGAGAGAGAGAGAGAGGAGAGAAGAGAGAGAGAGAGAGAGAGAGAGAGAGAGAGAGAGAGACAGGGACAGACAGAGATACAGAAAGAGAGAGACTGAGGAAAAACAAAAACAAGAGAGAAGACAGACAGACAGACAGACAGACAAAGAGACTGAGAAAGAGGGAGACAGAGACAGACAGAAATACAGAGAGAGACTGAGGGAAAAAAAAGAGAGAGAGACAGAGAGAGAGAAAGAGGAGTGGAGGGGATGTGAATGGAAAGATAAAAGTGAGAACAGGAGAAAAAAAAGTCGTAAGATTATGTACTTGTACGTATGGTTGTTTATTACCTTTTCCTTTTTTTTTTCTTTTGAAATCACTTTGCCAACACTTTGTGGAAAGGTCGCACTAAAAGTAAGATTCGCCAGTCCTAGGTTTACAATAAATGGGAAAACGTCAAGCCAACAACCAGCGGTTTGCAGTTATACAACCTTAAAGCTTTTAACGGCGCTTGAATAGCCGTTGAGAACTTCTTTTATTTGCGTGTTCAAAAAAATTAATGACGTCAATTCCTCGGAGTGACGACATTCCGTCCATTGTCATCCGGGTTAAGTACGTCTGTCACGACACCAACTGCAACCACTGACGACCATGGACAAGAACTATTGCACATGGTCACCACGTCATCCTTGCCTCTGGATGTATGTAATTGTTGGACCAGGAAGACAGATGGAGGAGAAACATCAGCAAAAAAATGAGGAGAGAAGGTGCGCCAAAGAGAAAGAATGAGAGAGAGAGAGAGAGAGAGAGAGAGAGAGAGAGAGTGTGTGTGTGTGCGTGCGTGTATGTGTGTGTAGTGTGTGTGTGTGTGTGTGTGTGTTGTGTTGTGTTGTGTTGTGTTGTGTTGTGTTGTGTTGCGAGTGTGTGTGTGTGTGTGTGTGTGTGTGTGTGTGTGTGTGTGTGTGTGTGTGAGAGAGAGAGAGAGAGAGAGAGAGAGAGAGAGAGAGAGAGAGAGAGAGAGAGAACAACATTAATTATGAATAAAACATGAGCTCTGATAAGCCTTTTTCCCGTCTAGTTCCCTACCCTGAGTATGGTCTACAGGATGAAATAAAATGTAAACACAGAGACATATCAGGGAAAAGTTTAACTAAAATGAGAGAGAGAGAGAGAGAGAGAGAGAGAGAGAGAGAGAGAGAGACACACACACAGACAGACAGACAGACAGACAGAGAAATAAAGATAAGCAGATAAAATGGCTGTCTGCACTAAGAGGAAGAACAAAACCGCTTGGTAATGACGTCAACAAGTAACAACAGGAAAAGAATGAAAGAAGAAATCCACCTGGTCTCTGAGTCAAGAGGTAGCCAGTAGGCTACAGGGTGAAAGAAGCAATCCACCTGGTCTCTGAGTCAAGAGGTAGCCAGTAGGCTACAGGGTGAAAGAAGAAATCCACCTGGTCTCTGAGTCAAGAGGTAGCCAGTAGGCTACAGGGTGAAAGACGCAATCCACCTGGTCTCTGAGTCAAGAGGTAACCAGCACAGGGGTGAAAGAAGCAATCCACCTGGTCTCTGAGTCAAGAAGTAACCCACCTGGTCTCTGAGTCAAGAGGTAACCAGTACAGGGGTGAAAGAAGCAATCCACCTGGTCTCCGCATCACCATGTAACAAGTTCCGAGTAAAAAAAGAACTCCATCTGGTTTCCATGTCAACAGGTAACAGAGTGAAAGACCAAATTCACCTTATTTCCTAATCAACAGATAACAAGAGATATTGAGCGAAAGAATAAATCCACCTGTTCTCTCCATCAACAGATGATTACATCAACAGAGTGAAAGAATCAATCCAGCTGATCTCAAAGAGTAAACAGGCAGAAAGCCCAAAGAACAAATCCAGCTAGTTTCAACATCAAAAGGTTTTACCGGATTCAAAGTGAAAACGTAGGTCCACCAGATTTCCGTTTTAATTTTAACAGGTAACAGGTTCAGACTCATTGTTAAACATTCGTCTGGTATCCATGTCAACAGGTAGCTAGCTACAGGTGCAGAGTCAAAGAACAAATCCATCTGAACTCTGCGTAAGCAACAATACAAAGGAAAGAAGAACGCATCCCCTTGATTATCGAAGGTTAAAAGCAGGTAGGAATGTGACAGAACAATCCAATATTATATATATATATATATATATATATATATATATATATATATATGCAATAGGTAACTGCCAGTACCACAGGAAAGGAAAAATACAAGCAAACAAACAAAATGAGAAAAGGAAAGCAAAATACATGAACGGAAACAATAAGCAAGAGAAAGAGAGTGAGTGACTGAGAGAGAGAGAGAGAGAGAGAGAGAGAGAGAGAGAGAGAGAGAGAGGTGAGAGAGTGAGAGAGAGCAGAAAAAAGAAAAGAAGAGAGAGAGGGAGAGGGAGAAAAGAGAGAGAGAGGAGTAGAAAAAATAAAAGAAAAGAGAGAGAGAGAGTGAGAGTAGAAAAAGAAAAGAAAAGAAGAGAGAGAGAGACAGAGAGAGAAAGAGAGAGAGAGAAGAAGAAGAGAAGAAGAAGAAGAAGAAGAAGAAGAAGAAGAAGAGAGAGAGAGAGAGAGAGAGAGAGAGAGAGAGGAGAGAGAGAGAGAGAGAGAGAGAGAGGTTGCAACTGGGGATGAATGAATAGAAAGATGGCAGAGAAGGCAGAAGAAAAAAAAAAGGGGGGAAACTTACGTATCTATGCGCGTTGTTGCTGATTTCCTCCTTCCTTTTCAAAATAACTTTGCCAGCACTTTTGTAAAAGGTTACACTAAATGTAAGACTTCCAACCCTAGGCTCACGATGAATCAAATCAAGCCAATAACGAGGCCGTGTGTCGTCACATCCTTGAGACTTTTAACAACGCATAATTCGTGACACAGAAATACTTTTACCGCGCGTTTAAAAGAATTCATTACGTTATTTCCCCCGAGTGACAAAATTCTGTTCATTATCACCTGGGCTTCGGCAGATCTGTCATGATGTCAATGATGACGTCAACTGAAATCACTGAAGATCAGGGAAAGAACCCTTGCACATGGTCCCCACATCAGCCTGCCAGAGCACATGGGTCTTAGGGGGACAAAGAACAAAGAACCCTTGGATATGGTCCCCATGTTAGCCTGCCTGAGCACATGCGTCATAGGGGGACAAAGAACAAAGAACCGTTGCACATGGTCCCCACGCCAGCTTGCCAGAGCACATGGGTCATAGGGGGACAAAGAACAAAGAACCCTTGAACATGGTCCCCACGTCAGCCTGCCAGAGCACATGGGTCTTAGGGGAACAAAGAACCCTTGCACATGGTCCCCACGTCAGCCTGCCAGAGCACATGGGTCATAGGGGGACAAGGAACAAAGAACTCTTGCACATGGTCCCCACGTCAGCCTGCCAGAGCACATGGGTCATAGGGGGACAAGGAACAAAGAACCCTTGCACATGGTCCGCACGTCAGCCTGCCAGAGCACATGGGTCATAGCGGGACAAGGAACAATGAACCCTTGCACATGGTCCCCACGTCAGCCTGCCAGAGCACATGGGTCATAGGGGGATAAGGAACAAAGCCGGGGGAGAAACATTTAAGAAGGAAAGAAAAAAAGGAGGGGAATGGGGCGGGGTAGGAGTGGATGGGGTCGGGTGGGGGCGAGGACAGGGGGAGCTAAGAGAAGGAGTGAAAGAGTGAAAGGGTGAGAGAGATGGGGGAGCTGAGAAAGAGAGAGAGAGAGAGAGAGAGAGAGAGAGAGAGAGAGAGAGAAGAAGAAGAAGAAGAAGAAGAAGAAGAAGAAGAAGAAGAAGAAGAAAAAGAAGAAGAAGAAAGAAAGAAAGAAAGAAAGAAAGAAAAGAGATAGAGACAGGAAGGGAGAGTTGTAGTTGGGGAAGAATGAACAGACAGGTGACAGAGAGGGTAAGACAAAAAAACAACAACAACAACAACAACAACAACAACAAAAGAAAAAGAAAAGAAAAAAAGAAAGAAAGAGAAGAAAAGAAGGAAACACGTATTTATGCGCGTTGTTGCTCATTTCCGCCTTCTTTTCCAAAATAACTTTGCCAGCACTTTTGTAAAAGGTTACACTAAATGTGAGACTTTCCAATCCAAGGCTCACGATAAAGGGAATCAAATCAAGCCAATAACGAGGCCGTGTGTCGTCACCTCCTTGAGACTTTTAACAACGCCTGAATGGCGGTACATAAATACTTTTACCGCGCGTTTTAAAGGATTTATGACGCTAAATAGCGTGACAACATTCCGTCCATTACCACCTGGGCTTTAGCAGATCTGTCATGATGTCAGTGATGACGTCAGCTACAATCACTGAAGATCAGGGAAAGAGCCTGTACACACGGTCACCACGTCAGCCTGCCAGAGCATATGGCTCATTGGTGGATACAGACCACAGCCGGAGGAAAAAACATCTAAAAAGCAAAAGAAAAAAAAGCAGAGGAATGGAGGGGGTGGGGGGTGGGGGGGGGGGAGAGAAAGAGTGAGAGGGTGAGAGAGTGAGTGAGAGAGAGAGGGAGAGAGATGGTTAGAGGCAGATAGATAGATAGATATACAGACAGACAGATAAATAGACACAGAGAGAGAGAGAGAGAGAGAGAGGGGGGGGAGAGGGAGAGAGAGACGGAGAGAGCGACACAGAGAGAAGAAGAAGAAGAAGAAGGAGAAGAAGGAAAGAGAGAGAGAGAGAGAGAGAGAGAGAGAGAGAGAGAGAGAGGAGAGCGAGAGAGAGAGAGATTAACCTCATACCTTGCACAGAGATGGCATAAACCAGCATGAAGAGAATTACTCAACAGAGTAACTGTACCCAAGCCTGACAGTCACAGTCAATGGTGACCGAGGAAAGCAGAAAAAAAGAAAGGTAGTTGGAAGAAGAGATAGAAAGAAAGAGAAAAATAAAGAGAAAAAAAAAAGAACATGAAAGGTTGAACAAAAGAAAGAAAAAGACATGACAGAAAGACAGCAACACCGAAAAGAACACAAGAAATGCGCGTAGTGTTACAACGGAAAGAGAGAACTGTCAAAGAGACTGCAAGTGCTAGTGTTACATACTGTTTGGATGCGTAAGAATCTGACTGAACCCAGCTATAGCCAGACGTTCTAAACACTATCTGCCTTAAATTTGCCCATTCTTCTCAAATTCCAAATTAACACCATGGCGTCCTCTACAGCAAATGTGTGAAATAAAAGCAAGCAGCACTGTGGAGAGAGAGAGAGAGAGAGAGAGAGAGAGAGAGAGAGAGAGAGAGAGAGGAGAGAGAGAGAGAGAGAATGTATGAAAAGAATAAAACGAAAGATGAGAGGGAGGATAGGAGCAGTAAAGATGGTTGAAGATTACGTATCCATACGTGATGATGTTTGTTTATTTATTTTGTCCACAGAACTTGGACAGCATCTTGGTGAAGGGTCACACTAAATGCGAGGCGTGCCAGGAAAAGAAATGACAATCTAAGCCAGAAAGAAACCTGTGTGTCGTCAAACATTGAATGGCTGCACAGAACCACTTTAATTGCGTATTAAAGAATTTATGATGTTCTTTTCCCCGAGTGACGAAATAAAGAGCGCTGTCATACGGCCTTTAGCACGTGCGTCACGAAGTCAGTGATGGCACCATCAGCCATGACTGAAGACAGACGAAGGAACCATTACACATGGTCACCAGGTCAGCCGGCTAGAGGATGTATGCTAGGGAAATAGAGAGAGGAGTGGAGGATGGGGCACAGAAAAGGTGTGAGGTGGTAACAGGGGAGCAGACACAAGAGAGAGAGAGAGAGAGAGGAGAGAGAGAGAGAGGAGGAGAGAGAGAGAGAGAGAGAGAGAACTCAAAATCAAATAGTTTAATTGCAAAGCCACCGACCTATCTCCAATGAGGTCAAGAACAAAAGTAGAACACACACGCGCACGGCGCATATACTGAAAATTATGAAAGAAAATATTGGCATAGCAAAATGTTCTTCCTGAAATTGCTCTGGCATTTGTGTGTTAACTGATAGCAGTTCTTCTCTTCGTTTTAGTGCTTTAGAGATGAACATGGCTACAGAGTTACAATTCTCTTTTCATTTTGCAGTAAAAGAAACAATAACACTTGATGAACATTTCTAGTACATGAGAGAGAGAGAGAAAGGGAGAGAGAGAGAGAGAGAGAGAGAGAGAGAGAGAGAGAGAGAGAGAGAGAGAGAGAGAGAGAGAGAGAGAGAGGAAGGACAGAAGAAAAAATGCAGATAGATTACGTATATATAAACACTCATTTATTGAGTTCTTACCTGAATAAGTTTAAAAGCACTTTCGTGAGAAGTCAGGTGAAATGTAAGACATGCCAGTCCAAACTTCTCAGTAATGGGGTTAAAAAGATAACAAATCAAGACACATCCAGACACCAGCCCGTGTGTTTTCACATTTTTAAGGGTCTTAACGACATCCTAACAAATAATTTATGATGTTCTTTTCCCTTAGTGACGAAATTCTGCGCAGAGGAAAAAGCCATTGCACATGGTCACCAGCTCAGCCTGCTGGGTGATGGGTAGGTCACTGTGGACCTGGATGAGAGGAGGGGAGGGTGGAAGGAAGAAGTGAAAAAGAGCGTGAAGGAGAGAGAGAGAGAGAGAGAGAGAGAGAGAGAGAGAGAGAGAGAGAGAGAGAGAGAGAGAGAGAGGAATGTACATGTATACAAGAGAGGAGAACTATTTGAGGGAGAATATCGAAAGAAACGGGGAAAGATTACGTATATTTACGTGGTTTTATTTATCATTTATATTTCTGAACAACTTTTGAAAGCACTTTCGTGAGAAGTCAAAGTAAATGTGAGACATGCCAGTCCTTACCTCATGAGACGTACATGCCAGTCCTTACCTCATGAAACATGCCAGTCCTTACCTCATGAGACATGTCAGTCCTTACCTCATGCGACATGCCAGTCCTCACCTCATGAGACATGCCAGTCCTTACCTTATGAGACATGCCAGTCCTTACCTCATGAGACATGCCAGTCCTTACCTCATGAGACATGCGAGTCCTTACCTCACGTGACATGCCAGTCCTTACCTCACGAGACATGTCAGTCCTCACCTCATGAGACATGTCAGTCCTCACCTCATGAGACGTACACGCCAGTCCTTACCTCATGAAACATGCCAGTCTTAACCTCATGAGACATTGCCAGTCTTAACCTCATGAGACATGCCAGTCCTTACCTCATGAGACATGCCAGTCCTTACCTCATGAGGCATGCCAGTCCTTACCTCATGAGGCACGC